>CM060871.1:5524712-6124712 GCA_030737845.1 Acorus calamus | reverse complement strand
TACTAATCGAATCCAATTTCAAGCTGGGTCAACAACAGGACTCCAAAAGCCTTGCCATGACAGTTGAAGAAGTCATTGAAGAGTGCAAATTGTTTTACTTCGCCGGACAAGAGACCACAGCTAGCCTTCTCACATGGACAATCATTCTCTTGAGTATCCATGCAGACTGGCAAACACGCGCGCGACAAGAGGTCATGCAAGTATTTGGCGATAACAAACCAGACTATGATGGATTACACAACTTAAAGATTGTGAGTGTATTAATGGTACCCATAGTCAATTATTGTTGTTTATTTCATAATTAACACAAGATATATATCTAACATTTGTAGGTAACGATGATTTTGTATGAGGTCCTCCGACTATACCCACCATTTGCCTTCCTCCTCCGTCGCACCTACAAGGAAATGAAACTTGGAAAGGTAACATTCCCACCGGGAGTTCATCTGACAATTCCTATACTGTTCATTCACCATGATCCTGAATATTGGGGAGACAATGTCAATGAATTCAAACCTGAGAGATTTTCTGAAGGCATTGCCAAGGCGTCGAAGTATCACATTGCTTTTACCCGTTTGGATGGGGTCCACGAATATGCATCGGACAAAGCTTTGCCTTGATAGAAGCTAAGTTGGCTTTGGCTATGATGTTGCAGAATTTCTTTTTGAACTCTCCCCAACATATTCTCACGCCCCTCGCCCAGTTGTTACTCTTCAACCCCAGCATGGTGCTCAGATATTATTACATAGGCTTTGATTTCGATTCTCTATTACTGTACTGATGTTAAAGTCACGAATTTATAATACATAGTTGATATGTATATTTATAAAGCAGTGTAATTAGGTATGTTTGTCTTGAACTGATAGACAATTATATACATATAAGTTGCTGATGTACGCCGGCCATATTCTGATGTTTGCCTTGTATGTGTTGGAAAATTAAAACATTCCATAAAAAATGTTTTAAATTGTTTTTCAATATATATTAAAAATTTAATGCGAATTTTTGTTCCCTCCAAAATGTTTAGTCTCACATCTTTTAAAGAATGCAATAATCCAATCTTAAAATATGCTGCGTGTAGATCTTAAGTCAGGACCTAAGAAGGGGCTGAGGCTTGTGAATTGTATTTGCTTTTGCATATTTCGTATTCGGGTATAAGTACGGACATGGTCTCGAGTAAAGGTAAATAATTATTTTTTGAAATCTTTAATTTTCACGGCTATAACATTAAAATTTTAAATGTTTGCAATAATTGGCGTAACTGAAAAATGCTTATAATAATTAGCAAGTACGTTACACCTCCAATAGTCTTTCCTCTGCGCCTATAAAAAAGCTACCTGATGCAGTGTATGAATATGCACTTATGTGAATTCGATCAAACACACGAAATCTGCAGGCTCCAGCGACGTTGATTTTTGAAGAAGAATGCCAAGATGTTAGACTTCTACAATATGTTGATTTTTTGAAGAAATACCAAGATGATACATATTGATATTAACGACGATTAACAAAAATGAAGGAAAATAATAGACTCTAATAATTAAAATTTAATTAATCATTTGGTTTACAAGTCTATTTATAGAGTAAAGAATCATTAACAGATTATGATCTTAACTGATTATCTTTTACTACGATCTTAACAGATTATCTGAATATGTAAAATAACAAATAAATACTCATTTAATCCTAACTAATATTCAAAAATTCAAATTAGAATTTGAAATTCAAATCCAAATATAGATCATAAAATAAAAGAATAAATCCTAACAAACTCAAAAACTGCCACAAATAGTAAAAACTGCAAAAAATGGTAAAAATAATTTTCAATCGTCGATTTGATCTCCAAGATGATCTCAGAACGCTCCGAAATCTGGCATGGTGCATAGTAACTACTTCTGTAGTGCTCGTCGATATGAACGTGTTGACATATTATAATAGCGATTCTGATCTACGGTTTGAAAGTTATGGCCATTTGAAGTCATGATGCTCCCAATCGATCGAGATGTCTTCTTCTTTTCTAGTCTATCTGATCTCGCTCATCCATGTAATGTGTGGCTATGATATCTGTATCACTGCCTTAGGGTCCGTTTGGAGATGAGTTTAAGAAGATCATGTGTTTGAAAAGTTAAAAATTCTTAAAATCAAGTCAAACACATTTTCAGCGTTTAGCTTTTCAAACCACAATATTTATTTTTAGGCCAAAAAATCTTATGGTTGAAATCTAATAAAACATAGTTTTTGAAAAGCTGAGTTTAAAACATAAGATTTTAAAAATCTCAGTATTTTAACCTCACATCCAAACACACCCTTAGTAGAGAATCATATATGCAAAAATCTAAATGTTCCACTAGAAGTCCTCCACAAAACGAATTTTTCCTTATTCTTTTGGGCGGCGATCAAGTCTGCGACTAATTCGATTTTTCTTCCTACTTACACTAAGAAGAGAACAGTGAAGGTTGGATGGTTTTATCTTGGGAACAGATTGTTAAGAGCCTTGTGCGATTGAGATTATTTATTCTGTTATGAAAACAATGTTGCCACATGACTCAATATCAGGCTCTCTGCCTGTCTTCATATCTTATTCTCGGTTTTTTTTTTATATAATAGTCTTAGCTAGCCACGTAAATTTATTGTGATCGAATTTGTGTTGTAACCATCGAATGGTGACAATTCCATTGTGATTTATTCGTGTACTGTAGTAGGATCTTATACACTATTTTATGGAAGACACAGGGGATTAAGGCTGTGTTTAGTTGCACAATTGTAAATCTGATTTTATGCAAAAGCTATATTCAAAACTGATTTTGTAAGAAGCTGCATTTTCATAATTTTTGAAAAACTTAGATTTGGGGTACTTTTCACATAAATTTTATTACAGTTTTTTATCCTAATTTTTTCTGTTTAAAAATAGGTTTAAGAAAATTAGTTTCCTATAAAATAAAAAAAACTATCCAAATCTGTTTCCAAACGTGGAGTGTTATCAAAACTCTTTAAATAAATGATCCATGAAAAAACGAGTGATCACTTAAAAAAAACACATTATCCTTTGTTACTCGTATGTTTAAGTCTGCCATCATCAAATTAACCTTGCTGAATATTTTTTTAATGAAGAAAAAAAATTTCTTGTGCCCACGTTTCACCGAGTAAATTTGAAGAATACGAGTAAATTTGAAGAATATGATACGCCAAATATGTTATTGTAATGTTTCATTATATTCATTTCAATAGTGGGCGTAGCTTAGTATTTATCTTCAATAGATCCCCCCACATGTCTTATACCCCATACAAAAGTCAGGATAATTTAAAAACAATATTAATTTTTTAGACCCAACTCATACGCCCCATAAGTGACAATAAGACATTATCTATTATGTTATTTACTTGATAACTACCTAAACATATATCCTTATGATAATGGAGTATTATTTAATTATGAAAATCATGTATTTCTTCAACATTAATCGAATCTGAAAATCGTGTAGCAATATTAATCGATGTTTGAATTTCCAAACTCATTTTGTTTATGAAGAAAATGTGAGAGCAGATCGAACATTCTATTTTTGAGGTTTTGGAAAGCACATAATCATTTTTTTTTTCGATTTGCGATTTGGATCTTACCTCAATGTCTCTCGGATCAGGTTTGACATTACTGGATTCATAATCGAATTGTGTTATACCTTTTGTTTTAAATGTTTAAACACAAATTTTTTTCATGTATTGAATGTCATTTTCCACAATTTGATTTGTTTTTGTCTCAATATTTAAATGTAACATTCGATACTATTACATTTTATATATGAGTAGTTTGTTTGATGCTACTGCAACATTGTTGACAATGTAAATGATTATTTTTCAAATCTGTATTATTTTTTGTTACATTCGTAAATGTAACCGACAATTGAATGTATATATCGATTTATATTTATTACATTCATAAATATAACAATCAACTACAAGTAAATTGCATGGAATGTAAAATATTTATGTAAATGTAAATGTTATGTTACATTTATGTAAATGTAACAAATAATTCATGTAATATTTGTTAAATATAACTCACAACAAAAAGGTGTTTGATATTTTTCATAAAATGTAACTGATTATTGAAGATATGATTTGTTTTTAAATTGTTTAAACATTGCATGGAATGTAAAACATTTATGTAAATGTAATTGTGTTTATGTAAATGTAACAAATAATTGTAAGGGATGTAAACATTTAGGAAATGTATTTGCATTGTGTGAGATGCATCTCATTTATGTAATTAAAAGATGTTTGTCAAATGTTAGAATGTTTGGTTAATAACATTCATAAAAAAAATTGTTTATAATATGAATGTAATTTGAAAAAAAAAAGTAGGTTGTTTGAAGGATTTTCACGAAAAACAATTATAGTAAGTTTTGGTGTAATTGAAATAGAATATTCAATTAATAGGTAAAGATTTCAAAATTTAAATTTAAAATAGATAAATTTTAGTGTAACCGATTAGTGTCGATTAATAACTGAATACAAAAAAAAACTGAGATTTAAGTTAATGGGATATATTTATAATGAATGGCATATCCGTATTTTGTTATTTTATCATTTTTTAAAATTCAACAAGCCATCCAATAAGGTGGTGATACATCATGGTGTTTGTGAGTGGGGCCTTAACTTGGGGCCTGGATATCATCACTGATATAAAATTATTTGTCTCGCTGTCTCATACCAATTTTTATGAATCACAAATCTAACTCTCCCTCTACTTACTGTTACGATATATATATCTTGTTAGAAATTTTTTACAATTTTTATGTATGATATCATTTTATTCCTTGTAATATATATACTTCACATACCTTTTATAAAATTTCTTACATTTTTAGATATGATACATGAATTTTAGCAAAATGAAAACATATATAAGTAAGATGCATTTTAAACTGTAGAATAAATTGAAGATAACATTTCCTTTATTATATGAATCAAGAATATTTTTGTAATATTGCTATATGAATCAGGAATATTAATGTATTTCAATGATGATAAAAAAAATCAACTGATCTTTTTTTTTTCTTTTTCTTTTTTGGTATAATATAGGCCCCAAAAAACAGGGCAACAGGGATACAAGAAACTACAAAACTATACACCATCAGGCATCAGCAAAAAATATATATACATCTAACTATTAAAGTCAGCTGGATCTTGACAATGTATTCATGCTATACATTCTTTAAAGCTATCAAAATGTTGCAATACAAGCCTTCTAATTGTGTAATCCGCAAGGCAATTTGTAAGCACTGTCCTCTGTGTATCAGGGGCACACTGTGCCAGTGCTTCTGACGCTTTAACACTGTCTCGAGGGACTTTACACATATGAAGCTTTTCACCAAATGAAGGATTTACATGTCAGGTCCCAACAGTCCTGTAACCCAACAGTCCTGTAACTGAGGGGGGCCAAGTGATTATGAGTCTGATGCAGAATGGGTGGCCGACGCGTTTCGAGAGCGATGAACCCGAAAGGATCCATTTTAAGATTTTCAAATATTTACAAAAAACCGGCTAGTAGAAATAAATGACGCCCCAAACTCGGAATCGCCTGAAATTTTTATTAGAGGTAGATGTCGAAGAGATCTTCAAGAGTTGTCACTATGCCACAACACGTCTTATTTTTCATTTTCCCATTTTTCGACGGTTTTTTTGCTATTTTAGTTACTTTTAGATTTAACATATCTCATTCATAATAAGTTGGATTTGACCGAAATCAAATCTCAAGATCTCTAGAGTTAGTTATAATAAATTTCTGTTTTTGTTATTTTTAGTAAGTTTTTTCTATTATAAAAGGAGACTTGTAATCTAGGGTTTTCAACTTTTATTAATATATTTATGAGTTTTAATATTTCTTTGAGAATTATGGTATGTTGAAGGATCTCAACGTTTGTTGGATTTTATTTTAACTTTTCAATACGTTAGAGTGTGCATATACACATCCTCTTGTATCCACAAGATCTAGCAAATTGAAGCCCCCCTTGTAATAGCTAAAGCTCCTGCTGCTCTTGTTGTTATATCCACACTCCCATCAGTAATTACAAATACCCATTGCGCAGACTCTACAGCCTGTACTTCTTTGGAAGGCCAAAATTGGGAGTCCAATTGAGAGGCATCCTGCGAAGGCGGAACACAAACTTGACCTTTCATTTTAGATAGAAATTGAATGGACTCCTATGCTAATAACATCACTCGTACAACCACTATTGAAGAAGATTGTAATATATGAAGTGCGTCTTGGAGAATAGTCCCACATCAAAAAATGAAAAAGATTTTTTCACTTGATATGATAACCCACTTCTAGAAAGGTGTCTTAGAAAAGACAAAGGGGAACCACACATGCTACACGTGTACGCGTTTACATATGCGCATTTTGACACATTATTATTAGGCGCACTTATTACCCGCGTGTGAAAATAACATGATTATTTTTTATTGGATTTCATATATTTTTTGAAATTCAAATTTTTTGGCAATAGACACTTCCCCAATAAATGCATCTTTTCAGCATTATTAGTCGCACTTATTACGCGCGTGTGAAAAGAACATGATTATTTTTTATTGGATTTCATATTTTTTTTTAAATTCAATTTTTTTTGGCAACAAACACTTCCCCAATTAATGCATATCTTTTCAGTATTATTAAACGCACTTATTGCGCGCGTGTGAAAATAACATGATTATTTTTTTTACTGGATTTCATATATTTTTTGAAATTCAAATTGTTTGGTCAACAGACACTTTCCCAATAAATGCATCCTTTCATGACAGACACCTCTTTATGTCTATAACTGAAATTATAAAAGGTTGTTAAGGCATCCCTTCAAAAATTATTTAGGGTTAAAGACATCTACATCCTTATAAACATTATAAATCTCATATAAATCCCTGTAAAAGTTGGGGCAGACATACAAATCTATGTAAACACAAAATAACCCAAATACATCCCGTGGTTAACATTTGTTTATCTTGATTGAACCAACCATAGTTAATCCTAACTGATCATATGAAATGCCTAACCTACCCCTGTCCCATTCTCTCACTCTTAGGCCCTACTGGCCTACTTTTTTTGGGTTGGCCGACGCATCACAAACAACGCTGCGGCCGGGCATCTGCCGTCTCCATCAACAATGCCGCAACCGTGCATCACCGTTGACCACGCCGCGACCCTGCATCGTTTTTTGCTCGATAAAGAGTTTGCACTTTTCTAATAGGGTTCATTTCGGTGTCTATGGAGGGTATTGATTGATTGTGTATTATTTTGAAGTGAGTTTGATCTGGGCATTCTTTTGAAATGGATTTTTGTTTTATGGTTTATTCATTTCATTATTTTCTTAATGTGATATCTCTTTTGTCATTTTTCTTAATTGATTAGGCATTGTTTTGAAATGATTTTGACCTGGGCATTCTTTGGGTTTGAACTGGGTATCACTTTCAAGCACCATTGTTTTGAAGTGTTTTCAATCTAGACATTCTTTTACAAGGCAAACGTGATGATATCCGAACTGTATTCATGTTCTATAAACATAAAAATGGTGGTGGGGCAGTGAGGTGGAAGTTGGGGGAGGTGAAGGTGCGGAGGTGGTGAACGGTTGAACGCCGGCGGCATAGGTCTTCAGGTGAGGGGGACAATGAGAGTGGAACAAACGAAAGAAGAAATATAAAAACTTTGTGAGGGTAATTTTGTCTTTCACAGGGGGCTTACATGTTTTTTTTTTAATTGTTTATAGGGACTCATATGTGGCTATACAATTTCATAGAGACATAATATTCACCTAATATTTTAGGAATATTCTGTTAGTTTAGATGGAAATGTAACCTAAGGATGATTTTGGGGTTTTTATTATGTTTATAAGAACTTATATGTCGGTCATAACTTTAATAGGAACTTATATAGGATTTTCAATGTTTAAAGGGGTTGTAAATGCCTTTAATCCTATTATTTAAAGTGTGTTCATTAAATAATTAAATATCAGTTTTTTACAGTTCTAGAGTGTTGTGAGAGTTCTTTAAAGTTTCTATTTGCAGAACGCTGTGAGTTTGTTGTATCATGGAAGTAAATTGCTTGAACCTCTTAGCAAACTCGATTCAAGTGGGGCAATTATTACTTTAAGGATAGCGATCTTCGCGTCTCAAACTCCAATCATCTTCGTTGTTCAATAAGGGCCCGTTTATATAGAGACATAAATTATTCTGAGGTTTATATCTATTCCATGAATTATTGATTTTATCAATAGAATAAGAGATTTTGTGTTTGGTTGTGTTTTTTGTTGTTCTCATTAGGAAACGTAATAATAAAGGTTGAAGTGTTTGGTTGATGAAAAATAAGATGTGAACAAGGTGTAAAAAATTGATTTGACATGTGGGCCCCATAGATTGTGCTTATAACTCACATGCGGTTGGCTGCTTGGCTAGAAACATTAGATTCTCCCCATAAATTGTTAATCTCTTTTATTTATATGTATTTTTTAATGGGATTCAAATTACAATATGTATGTGGTATACTCATTTATATGTATTGTATACTGATTTTTTATTCACTCAACTTTTTTGTTCAATTAGTTAATCTCTTTTATTTAGTTACGCGCATTTGCGCGTACATATCACTGGTCTATCCCATAATGTAATGAAACAATTGAGAGGTTCTTCTAGATGGTCTAACCACACAACAAAATTATAATTATAACAGGAATAGTAGACCAACACTGGGTCCCACCATCGCACAAAAGTCGATCTCCTCCACAAACAGTGAAAGGAAAAGCTGGAATTGGAAAGAAAGATGCGATCTCCATTTGCTGCTCTTGTTTATGTTTCATGTGTTGTTGTGATCTTGTCATGGCTATTGAAGTATGTGAAGTGGGTATGGTTGGAGCCAAAGAAGCTGGAGAGGCTCCTCAACGACCAAGGCATCAAAGGCTCTCCTTACAAGTTCCTGTTGGGGGACCTGAGGGACAACGCCCGTCTGATGAGAGAGGCAAGGTCGAGGCCCATTTCTTTGACGCACGACATCGTGCCACGCGTCACCCCTCTCTTTGATCAACTCATGAAGACCCATGGTAATATGAGCACACCCATCATCTCTGTTTGTTTTTCTGTTCTGTTTGGTTGATGTTCTATGATTATTGCAATTATTGATATGTTGGGTGGGTTTTTCTATTTGATTGTATCAAAGCTAACCAATTTTAATTCTCATTGAACCTGTGTTTTGATTCATTTTGTTATATGTTTTCTGGTGGTAAGACAAGTTTCCAAGAATTTGCTGGAGAAAAAAAGCGAAACTTTCTTCAATATCGTATTGAAGAGGTTTTTTTTTTAATGTATAATTTTGATAAAATTTTCTTTATTTAGTGTTATAATAATCATTTTTTATTAGTGATATGTGAATTTATGATTTTTCAAAATTTTATTAGGGTGTTTTTATTTGTAGTAGATTTCAAATAATTGTCAATAAGAGTGCATTTTACCATCTTAACATAATTTGTATTTAGAGACATAATGTTCGTGTTTACAATTTTTAGGGGAGTATGTCGTTGGAATCTGGGGCCTATAAAAAGGGTGCCAGTACTTCTGTATAAGAACAACTTTAGAATCAGTAAAAATTATCAGTTTTGTGGTTTCTTCATTGTGATTTCAAGGAGTACCTTGTTGATTCAAGGTGTATATCGGGGACCTTGATGCAAAATGAATCCTTTTACCACACACAGAGTTATTTTTCTATCCAATCCATTGCAAGAAAAATTTCCCTTTATTTGGTTAGTATTCAAGTGGATTAGGACTTAAAAGTGTGCTTGTAATATCTTTCCCTATATCGTAATTGTTATGAAATGGGAGAAATGGTTTGGATGCATCATTGTTGATTTAGTTAGTAGTGCCGTTGGAGAGACTATCACGCTGTTAGTTTGTGTCTAGTTCATGGAGACACGGAGTTCTAGTTCTTATGTTTCATTCAAATATGTGTTATGTCCCTTTCATGCTGTTAGTTTTGAGGACCTATACAGTTTCTTTGATGGGCCTTTTAATAATTTCAATGTATTAGAATATTGTATTTCCTTTTATGATTGTTGTTCAGATCTTGGATTATGTTATCTTGTTCTGGAGGTCTTGTGGATTTATACTACTTAATCATGCTTATTATTTGTGGATTCTTGATCACTAAATTACTCTGATAAATTAAGGATTGTTAAAGTGGTATACCGAGATTTACCCAATTGCATCTTCATTAAGTATACCCACACAACCCTTCATTATGCCCACCAGATTCTTTATCCCCAATTGGATTTGATTCTCAATCTTCACCAAATTGACCTGGCTGTGATTCTCAATATGATGTAGGCAAAATGTGTTTTACATGGTTTGGACCCATACCTAGAGTGATCAACAATGATCCAGAGCTGGTTAGAGAGATTCTATCAAACAAGTTTGGTCATTTTGCGAGGCCAAAAACTTTGTTGGGCTCAGGTGTTATAAGCTATGATGGTGAGAAGTGGGCAAAGCATCGGAGGATCATAAATCCCGCCTTCCATCAAGAGAAGTTGAAGGTCATGTCCCGCTTAAAGTACAAATATTTAAACTTAGTGTCCGTTTGGAAACACAGATTGAAAAGTAACTTTTGGAATAAAGCTGTTTTTTAAGATGATTATGGACCTTGACTTCTATTGGAATGTTTTTTTTAAATTCAGGAATCAATATTTGAAAGTAATTGATGTTTGGTAGAGAAAGTTATTTTTCATTTCAAAAAATCGATTTCGACAAAAAAACATTGTTTTTGAGCTTTTCAAAACACAGATTTCGAGAGAAAAATTAAAAAGAATCCAGCTTTTGATTCTGAATAAAGCTGCCCCGTTTGGCTGCTCAATTTTAGCTTTTCAGCTTTTCAAAAAGCAAAAGCTGTCCCAAACGTGCAACCAAACGGTAGACTTGTAATGCAACAAATGATATGAACCGTGCCTAGTCTGATTGTTCTTTCTTTATTTCAGTTAATGATGCCTGCGTTTTCTACTAGTTGTGTTCAGCTGATCAACAGATTGAAGAAATTGGTGGATTCATCTGGCGAAGAACATTGTGAATTGGACGTGTGGCCGGAACTACAGAACCTCACGGGGGATGTAATCTCCCGGACTGCCTTTGGCAGCAGCTATGAAGAAGGGAGGAGAATTTTCCAACTCCAACATGAGCTTGTTGAGCTTATTATGGAGGTCATTCAGTTCCTTCCAATTCCAGGCTATAGGTGGGCTTTATCCCTTTCTATCCTTTTCAACTATCTATCTATCTGAATGGATAAAACTAACAGGATCAATGTTGGTAAATTATAAAAGCCAGCAGCATAATTTCATGGATTTCATGCATCATCTGGTCATTGAGCTAAAGTTCTGTTAAATTCATTTCTAAGATTGTCGGTGTTCATTGTCGTGCCAGAGTATTTGAATTTTCAAAAATGGGTTAGTTTGCAAACGAGTTTCTCTGAGAAAAGGTAGTCACATGGAAAATCTATACAGACAATAGAGAGAAAAGAAAAAAAACATAGGAGATGAGCTTCTAATGCTGAAGTAGTCACATGGAAAATCTATACAGACAATTGAGATGGAGTTTTTAGTACTTTGAAGCTGGTGACAAATAAATTTGGGCATTTATAAACTCTCAATGATATCTTTAAATACATAATCTGGCACCTCATTAAGTTGACATATGCAACAATACAAGACATTCATGAGTTATTTTGGGGAAAATGTACTCTCTTAACGTATGTATTTATCTCATGGTAAAGAAATTTGCGAATTTGAGAAAGTCAAAGTAAATGATGAATATCTATGCAAAAAATGTTGTTTCCTGGAATTGAACACCATTAGTTTTCTTGTTCTTAGGTAGTTAGGTTTATTGTTTCAAGTGTTGGATGAATAGTATATCATGTTTTCATCATATCACTAGATTACTTTTTCTATCATGTTTTCATCATATCACCACTAAAATTGGCTTCTCTCTCTGTTTTGATTTGCAGGTTTCTGCCCACCAAAGGAATATTAAAATTAGAAAAATTGATAAAGAGATTCGGAGAATCCTAGGCGATCTTGTTAATAAGAGAATAAAGGCAGTGAAAATGGGAGATGCCTATAATGATGACTTATTGAGAATATTAATAGAATCCAATTTCAAGCTGGGTCAAGAACAGAAGGACTCCAAAAGTCTCGCCATGACAGTTGATGAAGTCATTGACGAGTGCAAATTGTTTTATTTAGCCGGACAGGAGACCACAACTAACCTACTGACATGGACAGTCATTCTCTTGAGTATCCATCCAGACTGGCAGTCACGTGCCCGACAAGAGGTCTTCGAAGTATTTGGAGATAACAAACCAAACTATGATGGCTTACACCACTTAAAGATTGTGAGTGTATTAATGGTACCCATAATCAATTGTTGTTGTTCATTACATAATTAACACGATATCTAAAATTTGCAGGTAACAATGATTTTGTATGAGGTCCTCAGACTATACCCACCAGTAGTCTCCATCGTTCGTCGCACCTACAAGGAAATGAAACTTGGAAAGGTAACCTTCCCACCGAAAGTTCAGCTGGTAATTCCCATGCTATCCATTCATCATGATCCGGAATATTGGGGCGACGATGCCAATGAATTCAATCCTGAGAGATTTTCTGAAGGCATTGCCAAGGCGTCGAGGAATCACATTGCTTTCTACCCGTTTGGAGGGGGTCCACGCATATGCATCGGACAAAGCTTTGCTCTTATTGAAGCTAAGTTGGCCTTGGCTATGATATTGCAGAATTTCTCTTCTGAACTCTCCCCAACATATACTCATGCCCCTCACACTGTTCTTGCTCTTCAACCACAACATGGTGCTCAAATTTTACTACATAGGCTTTGATTATGATTCTCTATTAATTGTACTGTTGTACTGATGTTAAAGTCATGAATTAGAATTATACACGGTTGGTTTGTTTATTTATAAAGTAATGTAATCAGGTATGTTTGTCTTGAACTGAATTTAGAATTATACACGGTTGGTTTGTTTATTTATAAAGCAATGTAATCAGGTATGTTTGTCTTGAACTGATAGACAATTATATACATTTAAGTTTCCCATATATGCAATATTTTGATGTTCTCATTGTATGTTCTCCCTTAGTCTTAGCCACATAAATTTATTGTGATTGAATTTTTGTTGTAAGTTGTAACCATCGAATGGATTCCGTTGTGATTGATTTGTAATGCAGTAGGATCTTATGAACTAACTCACGTAAGACATGGAACTAAGTGTTATCAAAATTCTTTCTCCCCGTATGGAACGGGAATATGATTTATTCATGGGTATACATTTATTTCGGCATAAGTGAATATAAATAAGAAAAAAAATGATTTTGTGTTTGGTTGTGTTTTGAATTATTCTTGTTGATAAACGTAAGAATAAATGTTTTATTGTTTAGGTAAAATGTAGTTAAAGTGTAGATAAGGATTTATAAAAGGTGAAAAATAATGATAATTGATTTGACAGATGATTTATAAGATTGATGACAGTTGAGTTGACAGTGGACCCACATATTCTTTGGGTGGAATAACGTATGATAATTATAACTCCAGGGGTTGGTTGGAATTCATATACCATTTTATACCTGTTTATTCTGCATAAGATATCTCAGGTTATACCAGACATCCAAACAGGTTAAAACCCCAATTCCAGTCAATACCACTTTATTCTGAGGCTTATTCTCGTTCCAAATGGAGGCTTAAGATTTCGTGTGACATTGAGGTTCAGCCGTCTTTTGCATCTAGGAAGCCGAGAAAGTCAAAACGCCCATCCAAACCATCTTTGGCGTTCCATACTCGCGGTGGACGTTTAATGTGTTAAAAACCCATATCATGAAACACGTAAAAAAAAAAACGCTTTTCAAACTCAGCATAAAAAAACGCTTTTCAAACTCAGCATATTCAAGCAGTGCCCTCCCAACACAATGTTTACAAAAGCGGTCGGTGTAGACTGCACACCTACACAGAACCTTAATCAATATCTATATCTATCTACCTTTTGTAGTCTCTTAACTGGAAATACCTTCATTTGACAGTTTTATCCTCACCATTTTTTAGAGCATCATAGACCATTTAGATGACAGCGATAGGGAAATGTTCAAGGATAGCAACTCATATATTGCGAATTGGTCATTAAACCTTTGTTCACCAAGGATTGGGAATCACTGTTGTGGGTTGGGTTTATCTGTTTTAGAAATGGCTGAATATATTTCCAAAATCCCAATGAATTTTTTCATTTAAGAAAATTGTGTTGACCTTTAAAAAATGTATGTTTATGCTTTTCAAATCATAAAATATAAATTTTCACACTTTCAAATTCAATCTACTATGTTGCTTTGCTTCAAGC
Organism: Acorus calamus; assembly: GCA_030737845.1. NCBI lineage: Eukaryota > Viridiplantae > Streptophyta > Magnoliopsida > Acorales > Acoraceae > Acorus > Acorus calamus. Next base: position 6,110,296 of record CM060871.1, on the reverse strand, counting down.
TTAAATAGTTTAAATAGATATTGTCTAATACTCTGTGCTCAGAGACCCCATTTTATCTAGGATGTCAATACCTTCAGATGTTACAAGTTGTAATTCTATTCATTTTAACACTTTTAATTCATGATGAATTATTAGTGAAGTTAGTCATTTATTTACATTTGGTGTGGCCAAATCAATTACAGAGTACAAATAGCAAAATAAGAAGGGACATTATAGTCTCTCAATCTACTATTCTACTTTATATTCTGCTCTACTTGATGGAACTAATTAATTTTGATATGAATTTAATATTTAACATTGAACAGTCTTGTTTAAAACCTACACTTGATGCCATCTTAGTAATTTCTTTATTTTTTGGTATCAATGCATGGATGGATGTTCTATCTGATTCTCGGTCCTTTTTTATTTGAGTTATATGTGGCCAATTCAGTTAGAGAATAGAAATACCTGAAATTTTTTAATAGACTCTTAATCTACTATTTGTTATGATCTTACTTAGTCTATCTCTTTAAATATGTCATCATCCAATAATTAACACTTAGTAATCTGGTTTAAAAGCTAGATCTGGTAGAATTTTTATATTTTCTATTAAAAAATAATAATTATGAAGGCATGATTGGCTAATTTAGCTGATTTGGTTCATTTCTTTTTGGTCATGTTGGGTTCATTGTTCCAATTCAATTATAGAGTAGAAATAGCAAATAAAAAGGGCTTCTATGTACATCTCAACTTGTTAGACCTGTGTCATTTAGAGTCCTAATTTCGATCGGAGTCGCTAAAATTTTGATTTTTAGCTACCTTCGGGGGTTTGAGAACTCTGATTGAAGATATAACTGCATATTATGGGTCCTGGTATTGTTTAGTAATGCCCATAAAATTTTCGTTTAATTCCAATAACGTTTTTGGAATTATGCAGTTTCGGATTGGTATTCGGATTTGATTTTATTAAAATCCAAGATGATGAGGTAAAAATCCGATATTATTACGAGATGTTAAGTTTGGGGATAGCTTCCATATAGAAGTGGAATTGGATCAACTGGATTCGTATATTAAAAGTTATGGGTATTTTTCCATGTATACCCCGAAGTTGAGAAATCCAGGCAGCAGCCCTGTAAGATGTTTAGCCTAGATTTTAAAATATCTGGAGAGGTTATTTGATCTGGGTGTAAACATGAAAGTTGTAGATAATCGTCTTATCTTTCCAATGCCACTGGAATCATGTAATTCGGAGCTGTATTGAGGAAGTGATGGTCATTTAAGTGAAGGCTGCGCAGAGATTTTAGTCCGAGGACGACTTGGTCTTTCACTCCGCCCTTGCCTATTTAAGGCCCCAAATGTTACGACCTTGGGCACATATTTTCTCTCTTTTTGCTCCTGGTCGAGCCCTTGTGTGTGTGAGTGGAGGAGGTGATGGTGGTGGAGAAGAAGATCAAGATGGAGCACTTAAAGGAGTGGATGTGAAAGGTGAGTTGTTGTTGTTGTTGTTGTTGATTCTTTCTCTCTTCCCCATTTTTTTGCTCTCTTCCTTCCCCTCTCTAACCAGTCCCCCCCTAGGTGTTTGTTGAAATGCCTAAGTGAAGAAGAAGAAGGAAGGGAGGCATAGAAGAGGTGGTGGTGGCAGTGGTGGTGATCGGGGTGGCCGAGGGTGCGCTTGTGAGCCCCTACGCTCCCCTTTCCTTCCCCCCTCTCATTAGAGTGAGTTTTCCCTCTTCTTGTGTTGGTTTTTATGGCTTTGAGGGTACTTGGGAGGGCATGCATGGGTGGTATTTGTGTTTGGGTGCAAGTGAGGGCTTGGGGGAGGGAGTTTGGGGGCTGGGCGCGCGGGTCCGCACGTGCGAGCGCGCACGCGGGCGCGTGCGGGGCGCTGTCATGCGCTGAGGCGCGCGCGGGGAGCTGGAGGGTGTTGGGGCGCGCTGGGACGCGCGGGAGCGCGCGCGCGCACGTGCTGGGGCGCGGGGGCGTGCGCGCGGGTCGGGCGCGCGTGCCTGCGCGCGGGTGCGCGCGTCTGCGCGCGGGGCATGCGCACGAGATGCCCGGGGCTCCGTGTGCGTGCGTGTGGGGCTGCCGGGCCTGTTTTGGGCGTGCGGAGGGTCGGCACCCTCGGGTGGGTGTCCGGGGGGGCTCGGGCACGCGTGCGTGCGTGCGTGCGTTCGAGTCCGTATGCGTGGATGTCTATGTCTAAGGCATCCCAAATTGATATTATGTGTTTGTTTATGGTTATACTCATCATTTTGGTACCCCCTTGCCTTGCAGACCTCGTCGGTTGGGATGCGCGATGACTCGGGTATCGGTGAGTGGTTTGATTCCAACCCTTCCGGGAGCGCTCGAGGCACGTAGTCGTGCTTCGCGCTTCCATGGGGCTTTAATCGCACCCTAAATATGTTAGGTATCATGCATGCTAGGTAGTATAGCTCGTATATTGGGTAGAACCCCTATTCTACCTTATACTTGCCTATGTATTGTATAGAATATGGCATGACTTAGGTATTTTGTTTGAATTACTATCCTTTATTATTCGGACACATCTAGCATGTTTAACTTGGGTTAATAACGGGGTGTATGCGCAATAATCCCGATTTAGTACTCGAGGGTGTGGTATAGTTGTTGCACCCATCTTGTTGGGGCAAAACTATGACCAGCTTCGAGAGGGGATGAGGCATTCCCTCTCTCTCGCCCTCCCTCCTTTCGTGAACCGAGTGAGTAGATGTAGTTCCTACTTGACTCGGGTTTGCTTGGAATTATTGGCATACACCTATTGTCGCGCGGATCGCGCTTAACCCTCCCCTTTGAGTTGGTGATATCCAACGCCTGCTTAAGTCGTACTTATGTGATTGAATATTTATTATGCCCTCGTGTGCATGTTTAAGTAAGTTATCCCTGGGTAATTAATTGCATATTCTGTATATGCCTATTTGGGCCATGAGCCTTGTTTAATGAGATTAGACAAGTGTATGACCTCCTATGGGGTCAAACCATGCCTTTGACACTTAGAATAAAATGTCTTCCCCGCATCTGAGTTATGCGCCCTGGAGGGAATTCATGAGAATTCATTGCGCTTATCGGTGTTGATAACCGATGATGACGGATCCATAGGGATCGTATTCGCGGGTGTCGAGTGTTCTTTCCTTCGTCGGCTCCGAGTAGAGACTGCCCGGCGTAGTAAAGTCCGGTGGAGCTCTCCCAGATACTACTCATGACGCGTGTTGGTGTGCCCATACAGCTGAGGTAGCGGTCTTGGGAGACTAGTCCGGTAGAGGCATGAACCCTGTGCACGAGGTAGTAGAGGCCACACTGGGAGAGACTACCGGAAGACGAGTTGAGTAGAATAATCGACCTCTTCCCCAAGAGCCTATGTCACCCCGAGGAGGGGGTGAGGGTGAGGGTGTGGTGGGTCGGCGTTGGTTCGATCTGCCAGTTCGTGTAATTTCCCAAGATCCTATGTCACCCGTCGGAGTGAGGGTGAGGGTATTGCTCCCAAGATCCTATGTCACCCGTCGGAGTGAGGGTGAGGGTATTGCTCCCAAGATCCTATGTCACCCATCGGGGTGAGGGTGAGGGTATTGGCGTGAGTGGGGTGGGCTCGAGTTGATACTCGACCCACCAGCTTGTGTAGTAGGTTTTTCCATGGGGTTCGCGCTGCGAACAAGTAGTGGTTCCTCCCAATATCGTCGTATGTCGTGGCCCAGATGTTGAAGCTGCCCTGACAGAGGACTCCCACTTGTAAGTACTCCCGATGCATTCGGCGGATGTACTGATCATGGGAGTGTACCAGGTGAGGCTACGCGAGGGGTGGACCACCGGGCGATATTGCGAGCATAAATTGTTCTCCCCTTCGCCGGATCCGTGTGGATGCTTCATAGGTACGAGCCGCCCTGGGTGGACCCCCACCTGTAGGTACCATCGACGTTGTCGACAATGTACTGACCGTGGCCGGCTCCAGGTAGAGGCTGCCCGGGAGAGCGCTACCGGATGACGAACGGTGTAGAACAGCAAGTTTTGTCCTTCAAGTCCCTAGGCTCACCCCTGTGGGGGCTAGGGCGAGGGCAGGGTATGGTCGCACCGCCGTGTGACCTTGTTAACCGTTAGGTTTCTACCCCTGGCTTTCCTTGACAGGAGATTGCCTTGTATCGAATGTTGTGTTGGTGTTTGATTTATGACCACTCACTGAGCTTGTAGCTCACCCCTCGCTTATGTTTTTCTCCAGTTGACGCTGAGTCGGATCCAAGAGAAGAGCTCCCCTGGCGCCATCCGAGTAGGAGACCCGCGTTCGCGTTGGATGTCTTGCGAGTCAGAGGCTATCAGCATTCCACTTTTATTGTATGTATTATACTTGTGCTTGCGCACGGTATGTAGACTGTTGATGTCAGTTATTGTTTATATTGGCTCTCACAGGACAGTTGAGTGTGTACTCTAGTCTGTAATATGTCTTTGAATTACAGACTTAGTCATTTGAGCTTCCGCTTTTTGTATATATTTGATGTCAGTTACTTGTGTATTGCTTTTTCTCTTGTGGAGTAATTATTTAATCTCGTGTATGGATTACTGATATCATTTATATATTTGCCACGTCTCGGGGACGGCCGCCCTGGGGCGTGACACAACTATTGTTTGTTTATCTTCTCTATCATTGGAATCTAATTATGTGTTTTTAATCGTGTTTTTAAACTGACTGTATTGCGCTCATTAGTATAGAAAATCTTTTTTATTTTACAAGTTAGAATATGTGTTTTTATGTGAATGTTTTTTTATGCCATGTTCATGGTTATGTAGAAATAATTTATGAAGAGAACCATATATAATTACTCAAATACATCGAACACCCAATTGGGTAGCATATTATAGTTGCAATAAGTATAAAGTCAATTTTATTTTGGGTATTTTAGTTTTCAGTCGCTGTAAATATATTTATTTAGGGATCGATCTCTTACTTTTTTATATTTTGGTTTTAGTCTCCAAATTTAAAGGATGTGTTCTTTTTTAGTCCCTCCCATTGACCAAAAAGAAAACCAAATAATTTAGGCATAGGTCCCTCCCAGAGACTAAAAATGAACATATCCTTTAAATATAGGGACTATTTCAGTCCATTTCAAAAAAGTGTCGTTGATCCCAAAATCCCAGTGAATTTTTCCATTTAAGAAAATTGTGTTGATCTTTAAAAAAATATATGTTTATGCTTTTCAAATCATAAAATATAAATTTTCACACTTTCAAATTCAGTCTACTATGCTGCTTTGTTTCAAGCTTAAATAGTTTAAATAGGTATTGTCTAATACTCTGTGCTCAGAGACCCAATTTTATCTAGGATGTCAACACATTCAGATGTTGCAAGTAGTAATTCTATTCCTTTAACACTTTTAAGTCATGATGAATTATTAGTGAAGTTGGTCATTTTTTTACATATGGTGTGGCCAAATCAATTACAGAGTACAAATAGCAAAATAAGAAGGGACATTATAGCCTCTCAATCTACTATTCTACTTTATAATCTGCTCTACTTAGTGGAACTGATTAATTTTGATATAAATTTAATATTTAACATTGAACAGTCTTGTTTTAAACCTACACTTGATTCAATCTTAGTAATTTCTTTATTTTTTGGTATCAATGCATGCATGGATGTTCTACCTGATTCTCGGTCGTTTTTTGTTTGAGTTATATGTGGCCAATTCAGTTAGAGAATAGAAATACCCGAAAATGTTTAATAGACTCTTAATCTACTCTTTGTTATGATCTTACTTAGTCTACCTCTTTAAATATGTCATCATCCAATAATTAACACTTAGGAATCTGGTTTAAAAGTTATATCTTGTAGAATTTTTATATTTTCTATTAAAAAAATAATAATTATGAAGGCATGATTGACTAATTTAGCTTATTTGGTTCATTTCTTTTTGGTCATGTTGGGTTCTTTCTTTCAATTCAATTATATAGTAGAAATAACAAATAAAAATGGCTTCTATGTATATCTCAACTATTGTTTGTTTATCTTCTCTATCATTGGGATCTAATTATGTTTTTTTAATCGTGTTTTTAAACTGACTGTATTGCGCTCATTAGTATAGAAAATCTGTTTGATTTTACAAGTTAGAATCTGTGTTTTTATGTGAATGTTTTTTTTATGCTATGTTCATGGTTATGTAGAAAAATTTATGAAGGGAAACATATATAAATACTCAAATACATCGACACCCAATTGGGTACTATATTATAGTTGCAATAAGTATAAAGTCAATTTTATTTTGGGTTTTTAGTTTTCAGTCCCTGTAAATATACCTATTTAGGGATCGATCTCTCACTTCTTTATATTTTGGTTTTAGTCCCCAGATTTAAAAAATATGTTCTTTTTTAGTCCCTCCCGGGGACTAAAAAGAAAACCAAATAATTTAGGGATAGGTCCCTCCCATGGACTAAAAAGGAACATATCCTTTAAATCTATGAACTATTTCAGCCCATTCCGAAAAAGTGTCGTCGATCCGCCCTGCATGAAGAGATATGGTAATTCATGCACACCTATCATCTCTGTATGTTCTAGGTCTGTCAATCGGACGGATACGGATCGGATATGCCCATATCTGTACCGTATCCGAATTGGATATCCGAAAAAATATCCGTATCCGATATCCGACGGATATTCCAAAACACATATCCGTATCTGATCCGAAAATCCGAATACGATTTCGAATAATATCCGAAATATCCGAACCAGATTAAAATATAAAGAATTTATAAAATCTTAAGTCCTAACATGCTTAAATAGGTATCCACCAAAGATATAAAAATACAGATCCTAATATAGTTAAATAAGTATCCAACAGTGTTAAATATGTTTGTGTTTTGCCCAAGATAATGAGTCATTGAATTTTCATCTGAGGGTTGAAACTAATTCTAACATATATAAATAAAATAATAGTTCGGATGCGGATATTGTTCGGATCAGATATAGCCTATATCCGATCCGATCCGAAAATTTTCGAATACGGATAATTTGGTTCGGATCGGATACGGATATTTTTTCGAATAATTGACAGGCTTAGTTTGTTGTATTTGGTTGATGTTCTGTTATTATTGCTGTTATTGATATGTTGGGTCGGTTTTTCTATTTGATTGTAGGAAAATGTTAGATTCAATCTTTTTGACCATCTAAATTAAGGAAAATGTTAGATTCAATCTTTTTTACCGTCCAAATTAAAACACCAGACCACATATGCTTTTTTTAAATAAAATAATAAACATTATCTAACGATGTAAATGTTTTGATAAAACGTAGATATCTCTCCATTTCGAATTTAATTAACCTTTTTTAGTGTATGTAAAAAAAAAGTTATCGATGTATATTCCCTGTTTAATGATGCATATGCTTCACTATATTTTTAATGATGCATATAAAACTGTATTTTGAATTGTAAAAAGAACTAAATGTAACAGCCCTTGATTGTATCATCTAATCAATTTTAATTCTCATTGAACTTGTGTTTTGACCCGCTGACCATTAGGTTTTCCTATTGTTTGGATGTATTTTTTTTTTAAATTACATGGCAAGCCCCATGGGAAGCCTATGTGCATCCTTCGCTGATTTTTGAAAAATATATATATACACACTCACTTATTGAAGTACATGTACTGTTATATAAGCTAAAATATATAATATATATTGTGCTATGGTAGTGTATGATACTATAGATTGGACTGCAAAATAAACTAAACATATTAGATATCTTCTTTTTTTACATGGTTCATTTTCTTGGATATTGTTTTGTATGTAAAACAAGTTTCCATGATTCCATGATTTGCTGGAGCAAAAAGGTCATACTTTCTTCAATATCATATTGAAGAGGTTTTTTTTCTTCTAAATATTCTATTTTGTTAAGGTTTCTTTATCTAGGGTCTGTTTGTGTCACACGGAAAGTGAGGAGGGAAAATGAGGGAAAATAAAAATTTCCCTCAAACATTAGGCGTAACATGTCCAGAATATACTCGACGGGTATAAGAGTCACGTAACCACGTGACTCCAACTCACCCTCACCCTTGCCCTCCACACGGGAGACCCTAGGGACTTTTGGGATAACTTTGTTTGTCCAACACCCTTCGTCATCCGGTAGCCCTCTCCCTGGTAGCCTCTACTTGGTATACTCTCATGATCAATACATCTGCCGAACGCATATGTGCCAAACAAACAAAGGAAGAAAAAAAAAATTTCTCATCGCTTTGCTCTTTTATCTTATTAAGATTGGGGGGGGGGGGTGTTCTCTCACCCTAGAGGAGGAAAAGTGTGATTCTCTCCACATCAACAAGAACAATTCAAAGAACATTCACGTAAGATATCTTTCTTTTGTGATTCGTGTTTTTTTAAAAAAATTATTCATTCAAATTTGATTTATTAAATGGATCTAAGTTTTTTTTGTTTGTTGAATAAATATAAGTTTTTTTTTCTTAATCTATCTGAATTGCCATCTTAGATCTATTTTTGTGATTTAATTTTTTTTATTTGTTGAATAGATCTAGGGTTTTGTTTCCCTAACAGATTTGTGGTTTTTTTTTTTTTTGTAGGCCGATTGATACTTGTACCTGTGTGTTTAGCGTTGTAATAAATTGAAAATCAATTGAAAGTATTAAAAAAATTTAGTGATGATAGGTTTATATGAACAGTAGAGCATATAATGTATCCGCCGAGGGTTTTCTGTTTTTTAATTTGAAGCTGAGACAAGCTGAGGGTTGATATATGATCAAAGGAAAAAGATATACACAACCCATTTGCAGCCCGTTTTACAGCCCATGATTTTTTAAAAATCATACGCTTATCTTTTAAAGTGCATGCTATTATATAAAATGAAGTATATACTAAGATACATTAGCATATTTTTTTTCATAATGAAAAGATAATAAATAAAAATTGGGTCATATACTATGTTAGGACTCATACGCTAAGATAACACAGTATATACTAAGTTATCTTAGCGTATGGGGCTGCAAAACGGATTGTGTGTATCAGCGCCCATGATCAAATGATCTTTTTTTTTTGTGTGTGTTTTTTTTAAGCTGTTCTTCTTTTCTATTTTATAATACAATAAAAAAATTATGTATGCATGTGATTTTAGATTACTTTTATATTATATTAAATTATCCGCCGAACAATATATTTTATATTTTTGTCATTTTCTATCACTCTATGTCATAATACAAAAAATATTTTTATTTTATTTCATTTTCCATCACGGGCACAAAAAATAATTTTTATTTTTCGTCATTTTCCATTAAAGGCAATGGCGGAGCCACCATAGGACCGGGGGGCATGTGCCCCCCCTGGATTTTTTTTATTTATTTTCCTATCCTTTTAATTTTTTTTGGGTCCTTTTAATTTTTTGTGATAAGTTAATTTTAATTAAGATCCGTAGATCATAGGACCCACCTACATATGAAATTCCCTAAACAGCAACCACTCACAACTAAAAAAATAAAAATAAAATAAACTCTCCCCCCTCCACATAACACAAAAGTAATTTTTAACTTTCGTTTTTCATTTACCCCTAAGCTTCCTTCTATCAATATCTCACAAACAGCTATAGAGGTATGGATTCCACTTCTCAGCGTCCTTATCTAAGTGTCCATCTTGAAAAAAATAAATATTTAAATCTTTATTTTTTCTTTTTTTTATAATATCTCTACTGTTCCTAATATCAATTATCTCTAAATAATTTTTACGTTTTGTTCCATTAAATTACTCACAATTGAGAATCTACAATCTGTAACCATCTCCTCTCCTCCATCAATACTTTGAAGGTGTATAATTTTTTTCTTTTGCCTTATTATTATTGTTACTAATTTATTTAAAGTTTAAAATATTTGTGTAAATATCTAAAATAATCAAATCATTCAACATTTTCATAATATGAAACATCGTCGAGGTCAAATTTAAATGTATGTATTGCTTATTAGATTTATGTTTTGACATTTTTTTATGAATTATAAATATGAAATATGATATATCGTTTTAAAATATGATAATTATTTTTTTATAATTATTCAGTGATATGTTTTATTTGAAGGTATGTATTTCATTTTATACATATTTTTAATCTGTGCTATTGAAATAAAAAAAAAACATAATAATATAATTTTAAAAAATATTTATATAAGTTAGATTAGCCCCCCCTATAAAAATTCTGGCTCCGCCACTGATTAGAGGCACGAACAACATTTTTTATTTTTCATCACTTTCCATTACAGACATAAACACCAAAAAACTGGTCAAAAGGAAAATAATTTATTTTCCATCAGTTTTCCATTAATCCAAATTCTTCACTTTCATTCATTTTTCCTTTAAAATTGTGCACAAATACACCCTAGCTTATAGTTATAATTGTTACTTTTTATGAGTGGAGCGTGAATTTATTTAGGATATTATATATAGTTATAATTTTTAGGATAGTATTTCAGATTTTTAGTATTTTAGTTAGGGTATTTTTATCTGTAGTATATTTCAATCATTGTCATTAAGATTGCATTTTACCATTTTAACGTAGTTTGAAAGTTTGTGTTTACTATTATTAGGGGAGTATGTCTTTGGTATTTCCCTATAAAAAGTTGTGTTGTCACTACTGTTGTATGAGGACAACCTTTGAACCATTAAAAATGATCATTTTTTTGTTTTTATTGATTTGGTTTGTAGTGTTGTTAGCAGTCTTTGTGGTTGAGTTCATGGAGTTCTAGTTCTTATATATCATTCAAATATGCGTCATTTCTCTTTTATGGGGATTTCTACAAAAAAATCATTTTTTAGTGTTTGATTTACATATGAAAAATAATAAATAAATTTGATTTAAATATCTAAAATATTCTTACTATTATACATAGACCTGCAAAATTTATTTTTTTACCCATATTACAATTATAAAAAAGGAGTAATTTTTTATAATTATTTAACAAATACAAATAAATAAAACACGAGTTAAATATTATAAATGCTCGTAAAAGCTTCAAACGACAGAAGATTAATAACCCAAAATAAAAACATCTTTTCTAAAGTTTGAGGATAAGAAATAAAATATCAAACCCTCTTAAACATCTATTATGCATTAACATAACTATTTCATTGTAACCCTAGATGAGACAATAAGGATAAAAAAATTTCTTTGAAGGTCAAACAACAAAAATAAGACATTCACCAAATCAAAAATAATATTAAAAAATTAAAATTTTAATAGATAAAACTTATAATCCAATCAATAGGTAACAAAGAACAACATATCAAATTATAAAAAAAAAACACAAATCATAATAAGGAGAATCAAAAAAATTATAATACCTTTAAATTTTTTTTAAATAATCATATGTACTAAAATCACATTTGATGTTCGATGGAGGTTTTAAATCTTGTAGAGGGAATAAGCCGGCCGATAAGAGAGAAAAAAAAGAGAGGAGGCGGTGGGTTAAAAAAAACAAAGAAAAAGAGATGAGTCGTTTTATTTTAGAAGGGGCGTAGATAGTGATTTAATTAATTTGTAAATGGTAGAATAGTCATCTAATTTAAAAATCCTGGTAGATTTTGTGATTACCACAAAAAGTGTGAGAATTTGATTTCACCCTATTTTCCCATATGCCTTGATTCTAAATCCAACGGAACCTATAATTACCATCAAGATTACTACTAACCAAATGCTGGATTTTACACACTTTTCTGATATTTTCATATGAAATCAAAATCCAGCTAGAATGACATGAACCAAACGGGACCACAATTGTTTTAATTTGGTGGGCCTTTAAATATTATTTCAATGTAATAATTATTGTTGTTAGATTATGTTATCTTATTTTGGAGATCTTGTGGATTTATACTTGTCATGCTTATCATTTGAGGATGCTTGAGCATTACATTACTCTGATAACTAAAGGATTGTTAAAGTGACATACCGAGATTTTCTAAATTACTTCTTAATTAAGTATACCACATTGACCCTCATTACGCCTACTTTAATATATTACGCCTATTATGTAGGAAAAATGTGTCTTACATTTTTCTGCATAATATATTTTATAAATTTACAATTAATTTGATATACTAATATATACATGTATCGAGATGTCATCATCAATTACATGCATTTATGATTACATGCACATTCATTTCATATGCATATATTTACAACACACTCCTATTCATGTATTTACAATAAGGGCGTTGTTACTTTCAAATCCATTTTCAGTCCCAGTTCCAACCCTATATGCGTCGAAATATTTCTATCGACGCATATACTTACATTGACAAGGCACAGGGGCGGATCCAGGACAGTATTTTAGGGTGGGCTACATAACGTATATTAAATATTTATATAAGTTTTTTTGTTCTAATATTTGATAGCTATATTAAATATTTATATGGAAGTTTTTTGTTCTTATATTTGATGTAATTATTTATATACCAAATAATGTGATATTCAAATAACATACATGTGAAGAAAAGAAAAAATATGAAATATAATTAAAGTTGAATACTTTAATTTTTTAAGAATAAAAATGAGATATAAACTCATCTTACACGGTATATTAACAAATTTTATAATTTAAATAACCAAATATGTTATCATAAAAATAGGAAGAGTTGCTAGAAAAACAAGAAGAGTTGTTTTATGGATATAAATGTTTCTTTATTGTTCAATTGACATTAAATTAATTTTTAAGATAATATTTGAATTTTAAAATTTAGAATTGTTAAAATTTATAATAAGATTGAGGCTGTGTTTAGTTGCACGATTGTAAAACTGATTTTGAGCAAAAACTGAGTTTAAATATGATTTTGTAAAAAACTATCTATCCATAGCTTCTGAAAAATTAAGGTTATGGGCGTTATTTCACAAAAATATGTCTGCAACTTTTGACCTTATTTTTTTTTTGTTTGAAAATGAGTTTGGAAAAAACAGTTTCCTACAAACCCAAAAGCTGCTCAAACTTGTTTCCAAACGGGCTGGAGTTGGATTTGGTTTATTAGATTGAGATCCACTTTGTTATGATACTATTTGATTTGTTATTAGTTTATTAGGTTGATATCTAGTTTGTTAAGAATATATTATATATATATAATATAATTTATATAATACAAAATATAAATATTATAATTTATATCACCAAATAATTTTAAAAAAATACAAAATCTGGGCCGGGCTACAGCCCAGCCCATCCAACTCATACATCCGCCTCTGACAGGACATATGATTCGAAAGAATTTTTTTATATTTTCTATAAATGCTTCCATACAATTCAATAGAGTATATGCTTATTTTTTTATAAAAACATGTACCTTATTAGATGAGTTATATTATTTTTAAAAAATTCAAAACACATGTAAAATGTAATTTGTAATTGAGACTGAAAATAGGGCTGGATATAACATTATCCTTACAATAACATGCATGTGTTTACTCAATCATTCCTTTGTTACTCGTATGTTTAATAAGTCTGCCATCATCAAATTAATCTTGCTGTACATCTTTTTCAATGAAGAAAAAAATATTTTCTTGGTGCCCACGTTTCAACGGAGGAAATTTGAAGGATACACGTTTCGTTTCATTATTCATTTCAACAATGCTCCCTTTGTCATTTCAAATATTGTCCGGATATTTGTCACAATGACATGACAGCATCATCAATCTTTGTCTTAATAAAATAAATGTCATATTTTAATATTTATATCCTGCATTTGTCTTAACACCTCAGACAAAACTACAAAAGTCAGAATAGGATTCTTACTTGTCTCATACTAAATATGTGATCAAATTATTAAAAAAATTCCACATGATTAATATGTTATCATGTCGTATCTAGTACTAGATGTTGAAAAATATCATATTATAAAAAATTAAAGAAAAAATTAATTACGGGTATTTAATGTCTCCAACTTATTACTTTTAAGTCTTTGATATTTTTGTAGTATTTTTGAAATCCCTAATTAGGTAAAACATTTTTTCTAGACCCTACTCATGCTTTCCGTTGGTAACTCGTTAAATGTGATTATTTTACCTCTGTAACATGATACCATGTACATTGTTGTGCTCTTTGATTACATTGTCAATGTTTTTGGATACACGGTTAATGTCTCATTACATTGTTAATTTCGTGCGGTGGTGGTTGTCGTGACATGATCGGAGAGAGACAACGGATAACCTCTTCGTGTGATGGTTGTTACCATGATAGGAGTGAATCCAAGTAGGAGAAGCTCTTATTCATGTGAATGAGTGGAGGGGAGGGGGGGGGGAGAGCAAAATGAAAATGCAAATGACATTGAGGGCTAGAAATGAAATGAATTCAGGTCCATTTGGAAACATGTATGAAAAATAAGATTTTGAATAAAGTAGCTTAATTAAAATTGATTCCTAGGAAGTAGATTTTTTTCGCTGTTTAAAAATCAATTTTTTTGCACTAAAATCTAAAAATAATTTTTTAATTAAGCCAACTTTTTAAAATGCGTTTGACAATACTTTTTAGTTTTTAGAATGCAAATTAATTATAGGTTTTTCATATCACCCACTTATTATTTTTAAATCCTTGACACTTCGTAGTTTTTTTGAAATCCCTAATTTGATAAGGCATTTTTTTCTAGGTTTTACTTATGCTTTCCATTAGTAACTCGTTGAATGTGACCATTTTATCTTTGGAATCCATAATATTGCATACATTGTTATGTTTTCTAGGTACATTTTCCCTAAGCATTAGACGTAATATGCCTAGAATATACTCGACGGGTATAAGAGTGAGACCAGGTCGAGGCCCATCCTTTGACGCACGACATTGTGCCACGCGTCACCCCTCTCCATCATCAACTCATGGGTATAGTATGTGTTCACACTTCACACGCATCATATCTGTTTGCTTTGTTCTGTTTGGTTGACCCATTTTCGTTCTTTCATTTCTTGTTTTTTTATATGGGCATAATGAATATTTATCTACATAAATTTTTTTATTCATTATTACTAAAGTAAAAAATTAACTCCATACATACTGATAATCTATCCCATGATGTAATGAAAGAATTTAGAGGTTCTTCTAGATGGTCTAACAACACAACAAAATTATAATTATACTAGGAATAGTAGACCAACACTGGGTCCCACCATCTCACAAAAGTCAATCTCTCCTACCTATAAGAAACAAACAGTGAAAGGAAAAGCTGGTATTGGAAGGAAAGATATATGGGATCTCCATTTGCTGCTCTTGTTTATGTTTCATGTGTTGTTGTGATCTTGTCATGGCTATTGAAGTATGTGAAGTGGGTATGGTTGGAGCCAAAGAAGCTGGAGAGGCTCCTCAACGACCAAGGCATCAAAGGCTCTCCTTACAAGTTCCTGTTGGGGGACCTGAGGGACAACGCCCGTCTGATGAGAGAGGCCAGGTCGAGGCCCATCCCTTTGACGCACGACATCGTGCCACGCGTCACCCCTCTCTTTGATCAACTCGTGAAGACCCATGGTAATATGAGCACAACCATCATCTCTGTCTGTTTTTCTGTTCTGTTTGGTTGATGATGTTATATGTTTTCTGGTGGTAAGACAAGTTTCCAAGAATTTGCTGGAGAAAAAAAAGCCAAACTTTCTTCAATATCATATTGAAGATGTTTTTTTTAATGTATTATTTTGATAAAATTTTCTTTATTTAGAGTTATAATAATCATTTTTTATTTCTGATATGTGAATTTATGATTTTTAAGATTTTATTAGGGTGTTTTTATTTGCAGTAGATTTCAAATAATTGTAAAAAAGAGTGCATTTTACCATCTTAACATAATTTATATTTAGTGACATAAAGTTCGTGTTTACAATTTTTAGGGGACTATGTCGGTGGTAACCGGGGCCTATAAAAATGGTATCAGTAGGGCTGGTAAATGAGCCGAGCAGCTCGGGCTCGGCTCGGTTAAAGCTCGTTCAAGCTCGTTCGATTAGATAAACGAGCCGAGCTTGAACAATTTTTAAAGCTCGGTTTGTAAACGAGTCGAGCCCAAGCTGAGCCGAGCCGAGCCTGAGCCTGAGCCTGAACGAGCTCGTTTACTTAATAGAAAAAAGGGAAACGAGCCTAGTCCGAACCGAGCCCGAGCTTATATTACTTTCACATTTATAAGGTGTTGTGATTTGTAAAATGTGACTTTTTAAATGTTAAAAAAGGTTTTTTTTAGCTAAACGAGCCCGAGCCAAGCCTTGATTCGAGCTTCGGCTTAATTTGTTTAACAAACGAGCCGAGCCGAGATTCAACCGAGTTTTTCACGAGCCCAACAAGCCGAGCTTGAACACGAAATGAAGCTCGGTCCTGAGCCGAGCCGAGCATGAGCCGAGCATGTTGCTGAAGGAGCCGAGCCTGAGCAGGTCAAAGCTCGGTTCGTTCGACTCGTTTATCACCCCTAGGTGTCAGTAGTTCTATATAAGAACAACTTTTGAATCAGTAAAAATTATCAGTTTTGTGGTTTCTTCATTGTGATTTCCAGGACTACCTTGTTGATTCAAAGTGTATTTTGGGGACCTTGATGCAGAATGAATCCTTTTACCGCACACTGCGTTATTTTTCTATCCTATGCATTACAAGGAAATTTACCCTTTATTTGGTTAGTATTCAAGTGGATTAGGACTTAAAAGTGTGAATGTAATATCTTTGGATGCATCATTGTTGATTTAGTTAGTAGTGCCGTTGGAGATTCTATCATGCTATTAGTTTGTGTCTAGTTCATGGAGACACGGAGTTCCAGTTCTTATGTTTCATTCAAATATGTGTCATTTTTCTTTCATGCCGTTAGTTTTGAGGACCTATACAGTTGCTTTGATGGGCCTTTTAATAATTTCAATGTATTAGAATATTGTATATCCTCTTATGATTGTTGTTCAGATCCTGGATTATGTTATCTTGTTTTGGAGGTCTTCTGTATTTATACTACTTAATCATGCTTATTATTTGAGGATTCTTGATCACTAAATTACTCTAATAAATTAAGGATTGTTAAAGTGGTATTCTGAGATTTACCCAATTGCATCTTCATTAAGTATACCCACATAGCCCTTTATTATGCCCACCAGATTCTTTTTCTCTAATTGGATTTGATTCTCGATCTTCACCAAATTGGCCTGGCTGTGATTCTTCAATATGTTGCAGGCAAAATGTGTTTTACATGGTTTGGACCCATACCCAGAGTGATCATCAATGATCCAGAGCTGGTTAGAGAGATTCTATCAAACAAGTTTGGTCATTTTGCGAAGCCAAAAAGCAACATTTTTACGCGGTTGTTGGGCTCAGGTCTTCTGGGCTACGATGGTGAGAAGTGGGCAAAGCATCGGAGGATCATAAATCCCGCCTTCCATCAGGAGAAGTTGAAGGTCATGTCCCGCTTATAGTACAAATATTTAAATTTAAATTAGACTTGAAGGTCTCAGTCTGATTGTTCTTTCTTTACTTCAGTTAATGATGCCTGCGTTTTCTACTAGTTGCGTTGAGTTGATCAAGAGATGGAAGAAATTGGTGGATTCATCTGGTGAAGAACATTGTGAATTGGACGTGTGGCCAGAACTACAGAACCTCACGGGGGATGTAATCTCCCGAACTGCCTTTGGCAGCAGCTATGAAGAAGGGAGGAGAATTTTTCAACTCCAACATGAGCTTGCCGAGCTTATTATCGAGATCATTCAGTTCCTACCAATTCCAGGTTATAGGTGGGCTTTCTCCCTATCTATCCTTTCCGACTATCTGCCTATCTGAATGGATAAAACTAACAGGATCAATGTTGGTAAATTCTAAAAGCCAGCAGCATAATTTCATGGATTTCATGCATCATCTGGTCATTGAGCTAAAGTTCCGTTAAATTCATTTCTAAGCTTGTCGGTGTTCATTGTCGTGCCAGAGTATTTGATTTTCAAAAATGGGTTAGTTTGCAATCGAGTTTCTCTCAGAAAAGGTAGTCACATGGAAAATCTATACAGACAATAGAGAGAAAAGAAAAAACATAGGAGATGAGCTTCTAATGCTGAAGAGTCACATGGAAAATCTATACAGATAATTGAGATGGAGCTTTTAGTACTTTGAAGCTGGTGACAAATAAATTTGGGCATTTATAAACTCTCAATGATATCTTTAAAATACATAATATGGCACCTCATTAAGTTGATATGTGCAACAATACAAGACATTCATGAGTTATTTTTGGGGAAAATATACTCTCTTAACGTATGCATTTATCTCATGGTAAGGATATTTGCAAATTTGAGAAAGTCAAAGTAAATGATGAATATCTTTGCAAAAAATGTTTTTTCTTGGAATTGAACACCATTAGTTTTCTTGTTCTTAGGTAGTTAGGTTTATTGTTTCAAGTGTTGGATGAATAGTATATCATGTTTTCATCATATCACTAGATTACTTTTTCTATCATGTTTTCATTATATCACCACTAAAATTATCTTCCCTCTCTGTTTTGCTTTGTAGGTTTCTGCCCACCAAAAGGAATATCAAAATTAGAAAAATTGATAAAGAGATTAGGAGAATCCTAGGCGATCTTGTTAGTAAGAGAATAAAGGCAATGAAAATGGGAGATGCCTATAATGACGACTTATTGGGAATATTAATAGAATCCAATTTCAAGTTGGGTCAAGAGCAGAAGAACTCTAAAAGTCTTTCCATGACAGTTGATGAAGTCATTGACGAGTGCAAATTGTTTTATTTAGCCGGACAGGAGACCACAACTAACCTACTCACATGGACAGTCATTCTCTTGAGTATCCATCCAGACTGGCAGTCACGTGCCCGACAAGAGGTCTTCGAAGTATTTGGAGATAACAAACCAGACTATGATGGCTTACACCACTTAAAGATTGTGAGTGTATTAATGGTACCAATAATCAATTGTTGTTGTTCATTACATAATTAACACTAGATATCTAACATTTGCAGGTAACAATGATTTTGTATGAGGTCCTCAGACTATACCCACCAGTAGCCTTCATCGTTCGTCGCACCTACAAGGAAATGAAACTTGGAAAGGGAACCTTCCCACCAGACGTTCAGCTGGTAATTCCCATGCTATCCATTCATCATGATCCTGAATATTGGGGCGACAATGCCAATGAATTCAAACCTCAGAGATTTTCTGAAGGCATTGCCAAGGCGTCGAGGAATCACATTGCTTTCTACCCGTTTGGAGGGGGTCCGCGCATATGCATCGGACAAAGCTTTGCTCTGATTGAAGCTATGTTGGCCTTGGCTATGATATTACAGAATTTCTCTTTTGAACTCTCCCCAACATATACTCATGCCCCTCACGCTGTTCTCGCTCTTCAACCACAACATGGTGCTCAAATTTTACTACGTAGGCTTTAATTATGATTCTCTATTAATTGTACTGTTGTACTGATATTAAAGTCATGAATTTTAGAATTATACAAGGTTGGTTTGTTTATTTATAAAGCAATGTAATCAGGTATGTTTGTCTTGAACTGATATACAATTGTATACATTTAAGTTTCCCGTATACGCAACATTTTGATGTTCGCATTGTATGTTCTCCCTTGGTCTTAGCCACATAAATTTATTGTGATTGAATTTTTGTTGTAAGTTGTAACCATCGAATGGATTCCATTGTGATTGATTTGTATTGAAGTAGGATCTTATGAACTAACTCATGTAAGACATATGGAACTAACTTACAAAATCTTACTTCCTCTATGGAATGGGAATAGGATTTATTTTTGGTATATATTTATTTCGGCACAAGTGAATATAAGTAAGAATAAAGCGATTTTGTGTTTGGTTGTGTTTTGAATTATTTTTGTTGGTAAACGTGAGAATAAATGTTTTGTTGTTTAGGTAAAATGTAATTAAAGTATGGATTAGGATTAATAAAAGGTGAAAAAGTATGATAGTTGATTTGACATGTGATTTATAAAAGTGATGACAGTTGATTTGACAGTGGGCTCACATATTCATTGGGTGGAATAACTAGGATAACTTTAATTCCAGGGGTTGATTGGAATTCAAATACCACTCTATACATGTTTATTCTGCATAAGATATCCAGGTTATACCAGGCATCCAAACAGGGTAAAACCCAATTCCATTCAATACCACTGTATTTTGAGGCTTATTCCCGTTCCAAACGGGGCTTGAGATTTCGTTTGACATTGAGGCTCAACCATCTTTCGCATCTAGGAAGCCGAGAAAGACAAAATGCACATCCAAACCATCTTTGGTGTTCCATACTTGATATATCGTGGTGGACAATTAATGAGTTAAAAACCCATATCATGAAGGGTACGTCTATCTCCACACACCGTTTCCCTATTATCACCAACCAAAACAACAAAAAAAAATATTTAAATTAAATTTGAACATCACTATTCTCACCAATCATTCGATGGTCGAACTGTCAACCTTCCTTTACAACCTTCGACAGTATCTCTGTCAACCTTCTTTTACAAACTTCGACAATAGCTCTGTCAACGTTCATTCACAACATTCGACAGTTGGTCTGTCGACCTAGGAGGGTGTGCTCAACCGTAGCAGTGTCGAACTGAATATTTTTTCAAATGAAGACTTTGGACACATTCGATCACATTTAACATTCAACGTACATCAAAATGTCAACACATTCGCGTTACATTCAATACTCACATTACAATCACCACATTCCAATAAAAACACTTGAACTAGAAGCAATAGTTAATTCTTTTAACCTCATTGCATTTGCATACAAAGTTATTGAAGAAAATCAAAACCAATTAATTCAATCTGCATGCTCTAATCTAAAACCAAAATCTCACATTAAATAAACATTTTTTAATAACTATATCTATCTCAAAATCCTCACATTTTTTAAACCATTCGATACTGCTAAGATCGAATGTCATAAATGAAGATTGACAGAGATTCTGTCGAATGTCGTAAAGGAAGGTTGACAGAGATTCTGTCGAATGTCGTTAAGGAATGTTGACAGAGAGATTGTCGAAGGTTGTAAAGGAAGGTTGACAGATCAACCGTCGAATGGTTGGTGAGAATAGTGATTTTCAAATTAAATTTAAATATATATTTTTTTATGTTTTGGTTGGTGTGAATAGGTAAATGGTTGGTGAGTGTAGACGTGCCCTATCATGAAACGCGTAAGAAAAATGCTTTTCAAACTCAGCATATTCAAGCAGTGCCCTCCCAACACAGTGTTTACAAAAGCGGTCGGTGCAGACCGCACACCTACACAGAATCTTAATCTATATCTATATCTATCTACCTTTAAAAGTCTCTAAATTGCAAAAACCTTCATTTGACAGTTTTACCCTTATCAATTTCTGAAATTTCATTTCCATCCAAATGAAATTAATTCACTGAATTATATTATCCATGAAAGTCTTATCATCTCCTGCATTTCTTCCTCTCTTTCAATGGCCCGTTTAATGCAGAAATAACATCACATTTCAAAGACAATGTGTCTTCTCCTTCCATTCCTTCTCTCTGCAAATGCTATAAATCTTCCACTCTCTTTTCATCTCGCAAATGATAAATTAATTTTTAATCTTTCCAAATCATTCACCTTCTTTGATTTAATTTTTTCTCTTTTCATTTTCTAACAGATCCCCTCCAAACAAATATCCAAACAGATAAAGAGAAAAGTGTTGGGATTTTTAACAATTTTATCTGTACGAAATAAATAACAATAATCATGTAATAATATATATGAAACCCAAATCAATCACTAACGCAAGCAGAAAAATATAAAAGCATGCAAACCACAATAAACACCCAATTTAACTTGGTTAGACTTGAGCCTATATCCACGGGGCACTTTGTCAACAATCCACTATATCAAATAATAATAATACTAAAGTCCTCTCAAGTTTTACTCAAAATTTAAAGAATAAAAGATGAAAGAGAGATACGTTACCTCAATTAAAACTCTAAATATTCTTTCAAACCTCGGAATCTACGACAGAATATGAAGAATGAACAACTCTTCTTCTATTTCTCTCTCTCCTCTCTCCTCTCTCCCTCCCACCTGCTGCCGCCGAATCTCTTTTTCTTTCTCTGCCGCTGTTGTGATTCCCAAAGGAGAAGACCTAAAAGGGTATTAAATATCCTTCATGCACGTGTGTGCATTAAACATGCATGACCCTATGCATGGGCCTCATGGGCTTATTAATTCTAATTGGGCTGGACCCAATAATGGCCCACAAACCCAACAAAGGACATGGGAGAGGAGGCTCCTGAGAGATGCACTGTCACACTTACCAGAAAAGGTGGCAGGATAGTGTATTCTCTTGATATGATTTAACTTCACTTTTGATGCTTTTTTTCATGCATTTATTATTATTTTTATGTTTTTGGAATCTGAAATACAACAAGTAAATTACTAACCATCACATTTAAATAAAAAAAAAAAAAGGAATTTTTTGTCATTGTGGATTCTGAAAGGGCTTGGGTTATACTAAAGATGATTTTCTAATAAAATCCAAATATTTTATTCGTTTATTTTTTTATCCTATGTTTTCATCCAATTCAATTAACATAATTCAATTTTGTTTTAGTTTTTATTTTATTTTTCTTGATCAAATTTTCCCTATTATCCAAATCTTCCCCGGTTGCAAAAATTGGTTGCTATTGGCACAATCAATACAATTTCTAATCACAAGTGATTTTTCCCTATGGCTGGGCGATATGCTACCCTGAGTGCTTAAGAACATGCATCTAACTTAACCATGGTATTTATAGATGATTTTTTTTAAAGCATCTAATCTTACATGCTCAAATGATGCATAAAGTTTGTTTGTGCACTTTCCTAGCCATTGTGCATTAATAAATGCTTCATTGTTGTGCAAATGACATGTAAAGAATTAGTATATTCTTTATTTTTTACATTGAATGTTGAGAGAGTCGATATTATATCATTTTGTGGGTTAACTTTATAATTTCTTTGGATCATGTTTATATTTTTCTTCATTAAAATCTACAAACTATTTCCCTGTAGTTCTCTCAATCTATGCATTTTTTTAGAGCAACATAGCATGTTGTTGAAGCACCCTTGATAAAGGAATAGTCAATCAGATTACAGGTATGAGAGTGATTTTATACCGAACAAAAATTTTAGAGAGGACAAAGATGGGATTCTGATCTATTGAAAGGCTACACATATTTATTTAATATATACTTCTCATAATCCCGCTGTATTCTGGACCATTTAGATGACAGTGATAGATAAATTTTCAAGAATAGCAACTCATATATTGCAAATTGGTTATCAAACCTTTGTTCACCAAGGATTGGGAATCACTGTTGTGGGTTGGGTTTATCTGTTTTAGAAATGGCTGAATATATTTCCAAAATCCCAATGAATTTTTCCATTTAAGAAAATTGTGTTGACCTTTAAAAAATATATGTTTATGCTTTTCAAATCATAAAATATAAATTTTCACACTTCCAAATTCACTCTACTGTGTTGCTTCGCTTCAAGCTTAAATAGTTCAAATAGGTATTGTCTAATACTCTGGGCTCAGAGACCCCATTTTATCTAGGATGTCAACACCTTCAGATGTTGCAAGTTGTAATTCTATTCATTTTAACACTTTTAATTCATGATGAATTATTAGTGAAGTTGGTCATTTTTTTACATTTGGTGTGGCCAAATCAATTACAGAGTACAAATAGCAAAATAAGAAGGGACATTATAGTCTCTCAATCTACTATTCTACTTTCTATTCTGCTCTACTTGATGGAACTAATTAATTTTGATATGAATTTAATATTTAACATTGAACAGTCTTGTTTAAAACCTACACTTGATGCCATCTTAGTAATTTCTTTATTTTTTGGTATCAATGCATGCATGGATGTTCTATCTGATTCTCGGTCCTTTTTTATTTGAGTTTTATGTGGCCAATTCAGTTAGAGAATAGAAATACCTGAAAATTTTTAATAGACTCTTAATCTAATATTTGTTATGATCTTATTTAGTCTATCTCTTTAAATATGTCATCATCCAATAATTAACACTTAGTAATCTGGTTTAAAAGCTAGATTTGGTAGAATTTTTATATTTTCTATTAAAAATAATAATTATGAAGGCATGATTGGCTAATTTAGCTGATTTGGTTCATTTCTTTTTGGTCATGTTGGGTTCCTTGTTCCAATTCAATTATAGAGTAGAAATAACAAATAAAAAGGGCTTCTATGTACATCTCAACTATTGTTTGCTTACATCTCAATTATTGTTTGCTTATCCTCTCTATCAGTGGAATCTAATTATGATTTTTTAATCGTGTTTATAAACTGACTGTATTGCGCTCATTAGTATAGAAAATCTATTTTATTTTACAAGTTAGAACATGTGTTTTTATGTGAATGTTTTTTTATGTCATGTTCATGGTTATGTATAAATAATTTATGAAGAGAAACATATATAATTACTCAAATACATCGACACCCAATTGGGTAGCATATTATAGTTGCAATAAGTATAAAGTCAATTTTATTTTGGGTATTTTAGTTTTCAGTCTCTGTAAATATATTTATTTAGGGATCGATCACTTACTTTTTTAAATTTTGATTTTAGTCCCGAAAATTAAAGGATGTGTTCTTTTCTAGTCCCTCCCAATGACTAAAAAGAAAACCAAATAATTTAGGGATATGTTCCTCCCAGAGACTAAAAAGGAACATATCATTTAAATCTAGGGACTATTTCAACCCATTCCGAAAAAGTGTCGTCCATCCGCCCTGCACGAAGAGATATGGTAATTCATGCACACCTATCATCTCTGTTTGTTCTAGGCCTGTCAATCGGACAGAAACGGATCGGATAGGCTCATATCCGTATCCGTATCCGAATTGGATATCCGACAAAATATTCGTATCCGATGTTCGACGGATATTCCAAAACACATATCCGTATCCGATCTGAAAATCCGGATACGGGTTCCGATAATATCCGAAATATCCCAATCAGATTAAAATATAAAGAATTTATAAAAGCTTAAGTCCTAACATGGTTAAATAGGTTTCCACCAAAGACATAAAAACACAAATCCTAATATAGTTAAATAAGTATCCAATATGGTTAAATAGGTTTGTGTTTTGCCCTAGATAATGAGTCATTGAATTTTCATCTAAGGGTTGAAACTAATTTTAACATATATAAATAAAATAACATATTGGATACGGATATTGTTCGGCTATATCCGATCCGATCCAAAAATTTTCGGATATGAATAATTTGGTTCGGATCGGATACGGATATTTTTTTGGATAATTGACAGGCTTAGTTTGTTCTGAATCTTTTGATGTGTTTGGTTGATGTTCTCTTATTATTGCTGTTATTGATATGTTGGGTGGGTTTTTCTATTTGATTGTAGGAAAATGTTACATTCAATCTTTTTTACCGTCTTAATTAAGGAAAATGTTAGATTCAATCTTTTTGGCCGTCTAAATTAAGAAAAATGTTAGATTCAATCTTTTTTACCGTCCAAATTAAAACACCAGACCACATATGCTTTTTTTATATAAAATAATTAACATTATCTAACGATGTAAATGTTTTGATAAAAAGTAGATATCTCTCCATTTCGAATTTAATAAACCTTTTTTAAGTATATGTAAAAAAAAGTTTTCGATGTATATTCCCTATTTAACGATGCATATGCTTCACTAGATTTTTAACGATGTATATAAAACTGTATTTTGAATTGTAAAAAGAACTAAATGTAACAGCCAATGATTGTATCATCTAACCAATTTTAATTCTCACTGAATTTGCGTTTTGACCCGCTGACCCATTAGGTTTCCGTATTGTTTTGATGTATTTTTATTTTAAATGATATGGCAAGCCCCATGGGAAGCCTATGTGCATCATTAGCTGATTTTTTAAAAATATATATATACACACTCACTTATTGAAATACATGTACTGTTATATGAGCTGAAATATATAATATATATTATATTATTATAGTGTATGAGACTATAGATTGGACTGCAAAATGAACTAAACATATTAGATATCTTCTATTTTTACATGGTTCATTTTCTTGGATATTTTTTTGGATGTAAAACAAGTTTCCATGAATTTGCTGGAGCAAAAAGGTCATACTTTTTTCAATATCATATTGAAGAGGTTTTTTTTTTCTTTCTAAATATTCTATTGTGGTAAGGTTTCTTTATCTAGTGTGTGTTTGTGTCACATGGAAAGTGAGGAGAGAAAATGAGGGAAAGTAAAAAAATTTCCTCAAGCATTAGGCGTAACATGCCCAGAATATACTAGACGGGTATAAGAGTCACGTAACCACGTGACTCCCAACTCACTGTCACCCTTGCCCTCAACAGGGGAGATCCTAGGGACTTTTGGGATAACTCTGTTTGTCCAACATCATTCGTCATCTGGTGGTCCTCTCTCTAGTAACCTCTACCTAGTATACTCACATAATCAATACATTTGCCAAACGCTGCCGAACGCATATGTGCCAAACAAACAAAGGAAGAAAAAAAAATTTCTCACTCTCGCTTTGCTCTTTTATCTTATTAGGATTGGAGGGGGGATGTTCTCTCACCCTAGAGGAGGGAAAGTGTGATTCTCTCCACATTAACAAGAACAATTCAAAGAACATTCACGTAAGATATCTTTCTTTTATGATTCTTGTTTTAAAAAAAAATTTATTCATTCAAATTTGATTTATTAAATGGATCTAAGTTTTTTTTGTTTGTTGAATAATTATAAGTTTTTTTTTCTTAACCTTCCTGAATTGAGATCTTAGATCTATTTTTGTGATTTATTTTTTTTATTTGTTGAATAGATCTAGGGTTTTGCTTCCCTAACAGATTTGTGGTTTGATTTCGTTTTTTTTTTTTTTTTTTTTTTTTTTTTGTAGGCCGATTGATACTTGTACCTGTATGTTTAGCGTTGTAATAAATTGAAAATCTATTGAAAGTATTAAAAAAATAGTGAAGATAGGTTTATATGAACAGTAGAGCATATAATTTATCCGCCGAGGGTTTTCTGTTTTTTAATTTGAAGCTGAGACAAGCTGAGGGTTGATATATGATCAAATGATCTTTCTTTTTTTGTGTGTGTTTTTTTTAAGCTGTTCTTCTTTTCTATTTTATAATACAATAAAAAAATATGTATGCATGTGATTTTAGATTATTTTTATATTATATTAAATTATCCGCCGAACAATATATTTTATATTTTTGTCATTTTCTATCACTCTATGTCATAATACAATCAATATATTTTTATTTTATTTCATTTTCCATCACGGGCACAAAAAATAATTTTTATTTTCCATCATTTTCCATTAAAGGCACGAACAACAATTTTTATTTTTCATCACTTTCCATTACAGACACAAACACCAAAAAACTAGTCGAAAGGAAAATAATTTCTTTTCCGTCAGTTTTCCTTTTAATCCAAATTCTTCACTTTCATTCATTTTTCTTTTAAAATTGTGCACAAATACACCCTAGCTTATAGTTATAATTGTTACTTTTTATGAGTGGAACGTGAATTTATTTAGGATATTATATATAGTTATAATTTTTAGGATAGTATTTCAGATTTTTAGTATTTTAGTTAGGGTATTTTTATCTATAGTATATTTCAATCATTGTCATTAAGATTGCATTTTACCATTTTAACGTAGTTTGAAAGTTTGTGTTTACTATTATTAGGGGAGTATGTCTTTGGTATTTCCCTATAAAAAGCTGTGTTGTCACTACTGTTGTATGAGGACAATCTTTGAACCATTAAAAATTATCAATTTTTTTGTTTTTAATTGATTTGGTTTGTAGTGTTGTTAGCAGTCTTTGTGGTTGAGTTCATAGAGTTCTAGTTCTTATATTTCATTCAAATATGCGTCATTTCTTTTTCATGGGGATTTCTACAAAAAACTCATTTTTTTGTGTTTGATTCACATATGAAAAATAATAAATGAATTTGATTTATATATCTAAAATACTATTACTATTATACATAGACCTACAAAATTTATTTTTTTACCCATATTACAATTATAAAAAAAGGAGTAATTTTTTATAATTATTTAACAAATACAAATAAATAAAACACGAGTTAAATATTATAAACGCTCCTAAAAACTACAAACGACAGAAGATTAATAACCCAAAATAAAAACATCTTTTCTAAAGTTTGAAGATAAGAAATAAAATATCAAACCCTCTTAAACATCTATTATGCATTAACATAACTATTTCATTGTAACCCTAGATAAGACAATAAAGATAAAAAAAAATCCTTTGAAGATCAAACAACAAAAATTAATTATAGGTTTTTCATATTAACCACTTATTATTTTTAAATCCTTGACACTTCGTAGTTTTTTTGAATCCCTAATTTGATAAGACATTTTTTTTAGGTAACCATTTTATCTCTGCAATCCATAATATTGCATACATTGTTATCCTTTGGATACATTTTCTCTAAGCATTAGGGGCACGTTTGGATGTAACATATCTAGAATATTTGTACGTGTTTTTTTTCAACGGGTATAATTTTAAGTGAGACGTGCAGGTCCCATCCCTTTGACGCACGTTTACATGTTTGTCTGTTTTTATGTTGTGCTATCACGCGTCACCCCACATGTTCCATCAGTTGTTTGTCAACTCATGAAGACCCATGTTTGTATGTCATTATCAATTGAGAAAATTTGAAGGATATTATATGATACGCCAAATATGTGATTGTAATGTTTTGTTTCATTATTCATTTTTTAATATTTATCTCTAATAGGTCCCGCCAAAAAAATTTGCCTCACACAGTCACACACCCGTACAAAAAATTTAAAAGTCAGGGGAAGATTTTTAATTGTCTTATACTGTACATGTGATCAAAGTTATTATTAGAAAAAAAATAGAGTAAATCGTGATTTCAACTAACAAATAATCCTACAAGGTATTATACGATGTTGAAAAATATAATATTATCAAAAATTAAAAGGGAAATTTAAAGGATATTATACGATATACTTGTCTGACAATGATGTGATAGCATCATCAATCTTTGAATTCAATAAAAAAATGAAAAAATAAATAAATAAAAACAGTTTTTAATATTTAGATCGTGACATTTGACTTAACACTCATACAAAAATCAGGATAAGATTCTTAATTGTCTGGTACAGATACGTGATCAAAATTATTTAAAAATTCCACATGATTAATATATTATATGTCAATTTTTATTAATGACTGGGTTAGTCTTATTTAATACTGTATGTTGAGAAATATCATATTATAAAAAATTAAAAGAAAAATTAATTATGGGTTTTTCATATCACCCACTTATTACTTTTAAATCCTTGACACTTCTTAATTTTTTTGAAATCCCTAATTTAATAATGCATTTTTTCTAGGTTTTACTCATGCTTTTCACTAGCAACTCGTTAAATGTGACCATTTTATCTCTGCAATCCATAATACTGCATGCATTGTTATGCTATCTGAGTACATTGTTAATATTTTTTTTTATAGATATACCATTAATGTTTAATTATATTATTAATTTCGTGCAGTGGTTGTTGTCCTCACAAGATCGGAGAGGGAACGGACAACCTTTCGTGTGGTAGTTGTTACTGTGACTAGAGATGGATCGAGTGGGAGAAGCTCTCATTCATGTGAATGAGTGCAAAGTGAGGGGGGGCAAAATGAAAATATAAAGAGCATCGAGGGTTAGAAATCGAATGAAATGAAATGGAGAAAAGATAATTCGAAACGAATGAAAGGACTCGAAAAAAAAACATTCACCAATTAAGGACTTAAAATAACTTAAAAAATGACAGGAACCTCAAATAATAGACGCGTGGTCTCCAATCTCGCAAGAGTCCATCTCCTTTATTTATTAACAAGAAAACACATCGTGGAAGTAAAAGCTGGAGTTGGAAGGAAAGATGGGGGCTCCATCTGCTGCTCTTGTTTGTGCTCCATGTGTTGTTGTGATCCTGTCATGGCTACTACTGAAGTATGTGAAGTTGGTATGGTTGGAGCCAAAGAAGCTGGAGAGGCTCCTCAAAGACCAAGGCATCAAAGGCTCTCCTTACAAGTTCCTGTTGGGGGACCTGAGGGACAACGCCCGTCTGATGAGAGAGGCCAGGTCGAGGCCCATCCCTTTGACGCACGACATCGTGCCACGCGTCACCCCTCTCCATCATCAACTCGTGAAGACCCATGGTATGTGTTCACACCCATCATCTCTGTTTGCTCTGTTCTGTTTGGTTGATGTTCTGATTATTTAATGGGTCTTTTCTATTTTGGTTGCATCAAAGCCGACTCTCTTTGATTTAAAAATACTGAAAATACTGATTTTTTTTAAAATTTATTTACTTGTTTATGTTGTGGGTTATAAGGACTTTCATTTAATTTGGTTAGTATTCGAGTTGGTTAGGATTTAAGGGTGATATTAATTCATTTCTCTGTTTGTTTTTCTGTTCTGTTTGGTTGATGTTCTCTGATTATTGCTATTATTGATATGTTGGGTGGATTTTTCTATTTCATTGTATCAAAGCTAACCAATTTTAATTCTCATTGAACCAGTGTTTTGATTCATTTTCTTATATGTTTTCTGGTGGTAAGACAAGTTTCGAAGAATTTGCTGGAGAAAAAAAAGCCAAACTGATATTGAAGAGATTTCATTTTAAATGTATTATTTTGATAAAATTTTCTTTATTTAGAGTTATAATAATCATTTTTTATTTGTGATATGTGAATTTATGATTTTTAAAATTTTATTAGGGTGTTTTTATTTGTAGTAGATTTCAAATAATTGTCAATGCATTTCACCATCTTAACATAATTTGTATTTAGTGACATAAAATATTTCCATACTAAAGTTTGTGTTTACAATTTTTAGGGCCGTATGTTGTTGCTATTTGTGGCCTATAAAAAGGGTGTCCCTACTTCTGTATGAGAACAACTTTTGAATCAGTAAAAATTATCATTTTTGTGGTTTCTTCATTGTGATTTCGAGGAGTACCTTGTTGATTCAAGGTCTATTTTGAGGACCTTAATGCAGAATGAAATATTGCACACTGCGTTATTTTTCAATCCTATGCATTGTAAGGAAATTTTCCCTTTATTTGGTTAGTATTCAAGTCGATTAGGACTTAAAAGTGTCATTGTAATATCTTTCCCTATTGTGCCGCAATTGTTATGAAATGGAAAAGATAGTTTTGATGCATCATTGTCGACTTAGTTACTAGTGCCGTTGGAGATTCTACCATGTTGTTAGTTTGTGTCTAGTTCATGTAGACATGGAGTTCCAGTTCTTATGTTTCATTCAAATATGTGTCATTTCTCTGCTGTTAGTTTTGAGGACCTATACAGTTGCTTTGATGGGCCTTTTAATAATTTCAATGTATTAGAATATTGTATTTCCTTTTATGATTGTTGTTTAGATCCTGGATTATGTTATTATTTGAGGATGCTTGATCACTAAATTACTCTGATAAATTAAGGATTGTTAAATTGGTATTCCGATATTTACCCAATTTCATCTTCATTAAGTATACCCACACAGCCCTTCATTATGCCCACCTAATTCTTTTTCTCCAATTGGATTTGATGCCTAATCTTCACCAAATTGACCTGGCTGTGATTCTTCAATATGATGCAGGCAAAATGTGTATTACATGGTTTGGACCCATACCAAGAGTAACCATCATGGATCCAGAGCTGGTTAAAGAGATTCTATCAAACAAGTTTGGTCATTTTGCAAGGCCAAATAGCAACCCAGTTATGCGGTTGTTGGGCTCAGGTCTTGTAAGCTATGATGGTGAGAAGTGGGCAAAGCATCGGAGGATCATAAATCCCGCTTTCCATCAAGAGAAGTTGAAGGTCATGTCCCGCTTAAAATACAAATATTAAACTATAAATTAAACTTGTAATTCTACAAATGATATGAACTCTTCTCAGTCTAATTGTTCTTTCTTTACTTCAGTTAATGATGCCTGCGTTTTCTACTAGTTGCGTTGAGTTGATCGACAGATGGAAGAAATTGGTGGATTCATCTGGTGAAGAACATTGTGAATTGGACGTGTGGCCAGAACTACAAAACCTCACGGGGGATGTAATCTCCCGGACTGCCTTTGGCAGCAGCTATGAAGAAGGGAGGAGAATTTTCCAACTCCAACATGAGCTTGCTGAGCTTATTATGGAGATCATTCAGTTCCTACCAATTCCAGGTTATAGGTGGGCTTTCTCCCTTTCTATCCTTTTCGACTATCTGTCTATCTGAATGGAAAAAACTAGCAGGATCAATGTTGGTAAATTATAAAAGCCCGCAGCATAATTTCATGGATTTCATGCATCATCTGGCCATTGAGCTGAAGTTCTCTTAAATTTATTTTTAAGCTTGTCGGTAGGCCTGTCAACGGGTCGGGTCCAGACCCGGACCCGATTACACGTTAAATATACCCGACCCGATTAGAACCCGACCCGATTTGGACCTGACCCGGTGGACTCGGACATACAAACGGTCGGATCCGGGTCCACCCCGCCCCGACCCGTTGGACCCGAGACCCGACTATTTTATTAATATATACACTCATATTAGTATTAGTTGACCCATAATTTTATTTCTTAGTTATCAAGTTACAAGTATAAGTGTTTATTGTTTACTTTGTGACACAAATAACTATGAGCTCTACCTTTTAATTAATTGTTATATTATTTAGACTTGTGTTTACTTGGAATGTTGTTTAGTAATTCATTCACTTCTTTTGAATTATACAAAAATATGTTCAAACACAATATTAGGATATCAGTTTAGAAAGTTCAATAATAATTAATGCTTTATTACAAATTTTTCTAATAGAATGATAAAACAAACAAATTCATGAGTTTAAATTTTTTTTGTTTTTATTAACTTTCATCGGGTCGGGTCCGACCTGAGACCCGACGGTTCCGGGTCTGGGTCCACATGTTCAAGACCCGCCGGGTCATGAGTTAGACCCGGACCCGCTGGGTCCTGTCACGGGTCGGGTCCGGGTCCACCCCGACCCGACCCAGACCCTGACCCGTTGACAGGCCTACTTGTCGGTGTTCATTGTCGTGCCACAGTATTTGAATTTTCAAAAATGGGTTAGTTCGCAATCGAGTTTCTCTGAGAAAAGGTTTATTCGTTTGGAGTTCAACAAAATAGAAACGAAAAAACTTATATACATGGAGATGAGCTTCTAATGCTGAAGTAGTCACATGGAAAATCTAGCAGACAAATGGATGGAGCTTTTAGTAATTTGTAGCTGGTGACAAATAAATTGGAGCATTATTAAATTCTCAATGATATCTTTAAAATACATAATATGGCACCTCATCAAGTTGACAAATGCAACAATAATACAAGACATTCATGAGTAATTTTGGGGAAAATGCATTCTCTTAACGTATGTATTTATCTAATGGTAAAAAATTTACAAATTTGAGAAAGTCAAAGCAAATGATGAATATCTGTGCAAAAAATATTGTTTCTTGGAACCGAACACCACTAGTTTTCTTGTTCTTAGGTATATTGTTTCAAGTGTTGGATGAACATGATAGGATGTTATAATATATATCCAGTTTAATTTTTCTACCATTTTTTTTATCATATCACTACTAAAATTGGCTTCTCTCTCTGTTTGGCTTTGCAGGTTTCTGCCCACCAAAAGGAATATTAAAATTAGAAAAATTGATAAAGAGATTAGGAGAATCCTAGACGATCTTGTCAGTAAGAGAATAAAGGCAATGAAAATGGGAGATGCCTATAATGACGACTTATTGGGAATATTAATAGAATCCAATTTCAAGCAGGGTCAAGAACAGAAGGACTCCAAAAGTCTTTCCATGACAGTTGATGAAGTCATTGACGAGTGCAAATTGTTTTATTTAGCCGGACAGGAGACCACAACTAACCTACTCACATGGACAGTCATTCTCTTGAGTATCCATCCAGACTGGCAGTCACATGCCCGACAAGAGGTCTTCGAAGTATTTGGAGATAACAAACCAAACTATGATGGTTTACACCACTTAAAGATTGTGAGTGTATTAATGGTACCCATAATCAATTGTTGTTGTTCATTACATAATTAACACAAGATATCTAACATTTGCAGGTAACAATGATTTTGTATGAGGTCCTCAGACTATACCCACCAGCAACCTTCATCGTTCGTCGCACCTACAAGGAAATGAAACTTGGAAAGGTAACCTTACCACCGGGTGTTCAGCTGGTAATTCCCATGCTATCCATTCATCATGATCCTGAATATTGGGGCGACGATGCCAATGAATTCAAACCTCAGAGATTTTCTGAAGGCATTGCCAAGGCGTCGAGGAATCACATTGCTTTCTACCCATTTGGAGGGGGTCCGCGCATATGCATCGGACAAAGCTTTGCTCTGATTGAAGCTAAATTGGCCTTGGCTATGATATTACAGAATTTCTCTTTTGAACTCTCCCCAACATATACTCATGCCCCTCACACTGTTCTCGCTCTTCAACCACAACATGGTGCTCAAATTTTACTACGTAGGCTTTAATTATGATTCTCTATTAATTGTACTGTTGTACTGATATTAAAGTCATTAATTTTAGAATTATACACGGTTGGTTTGTTTATTTATAAAGCAATATAATCAGGTATGTTTGTCTTGAACTGATATACAATTGTATACATTTAAGTTTCCCGTATACGCAATATTTTGATGTTCGCATTGTATGTTCTCCCTTTGTCTTAGCCACATAAATTTATTGTGATTGAATTTTTGTTGTAAGTTGTAACCATCGAATGGATTCCATTGTGATTGATTTTTATTGAAGTAGGATCTTATGAACTAACTCATGTAAGACATGGAACTAAGTGTTATCAAAATCTTACTCCCTCTATGGAACGGGAATATGATTTATTTTTTGTATATATTTATTCCAGCATAAGTGAATATAAATAAGAATAAAGTGATTTTGTGTTTGATTATATTTTGAATTATTTTTGTTGGTAAACGTGAGAATAAATGTTTTGTTGTTTAGGTAAAATGTAATTAAAGTATGGATTATGATTTATAAAATGTGAAAAATAATGATAGTTGATTTGACATGTGATTTATAAAAGTGATGACAGTTGATTTGGCAGTGGGCCCACATATTCATTGGGTGAAATAACCTAGGTAATTTTAATTTCAGGGGTTGGTTGGAATCCAAATACCACCTTATACCTGTTTATTCTGCATAAGATATCCCATGTTATACCTGGAATCCAAACAGGTTAAAACTCCAATTCTAGTCAATACCACTTTATTCTGAGGCTTATTTTCATTCCAAACGGGGGCTTAAGATTCTGTTTGACATTGAGGTTCACCCATCTTCTGCATCTAGGAAGTCGAGAAAGTCAAAATTCTCATTCAAACCATCTTTGGCGTTCCATACTTCATATATCGCGGTATATCGCGGTGGACGTTTAATTTGTTAAAAACCCATATCATGAAACGCATAAAAAACACGCTTTTCAAACTCTGGCATATTCAAGCAATGCCCTCCCAACATAGTGTTTACAAAAGCGGTCGGTGCAGACCGCACACCTATACAGAACCTTAATCTATATCTATATCTATCTACCTTCAAAAGTCTCTAAATTGCAAAAATCTTCATTTAACAGTTTTACCTTACCAATTTCTGAAATTTCATCTCCATCTAAATAAAATTAATTCGTTGAATTTTATTATCCATGAAAGCCTTATTATCTCATGCATTTGTTCCTCTCTTTCAATGGCCCATTTAATGCAGAAATAACATCACATTTCAAAGACAATGCGTCTTCTCCCTTCCATTCCTTCTCTCTGCAAAAATGCTATAACTCTTCCACTCTCTTTTCATCTCTCAAATGATAAATTAATTTTTAATCTTTCCATATCATTCACCTTCTGTGATTTAATTTTTTGTCTCTTTTCATTTCCAAACAGCCCCTCCAAACAAATGTCCAAACAGAGAAAGCCAAAAGTGTTGAGATTTTTAACAATTTTTTCTGTGCAAAATAAATAAGAATAATCGCGAAATAATATATATGAAGCTCAAATCAATCACCGACGCAAACAGAAAAATATAAAGCATGCAAACCACAATAAACACCCAATTTAACGTGGTTCGACTTAAGCCTACATTTACGGAGCACTCCGGTAACAATCCACTATATCAAATAATAATGGTAATAAAGTCCTCTCAAGTTTTGCTCAAAAGTTGAAGAATACAAGATGAAAGAGGAATATATTGTTACATCCATCAACCCTAAATATTCTTCCAAACAATATAGAGAATCCAACATCGATATAAATAATCAGAATCTACAAAAGAATATGAAGAATGAACAACTCTTCTTTTATTTCTCTCTCTCCTCTCTTTCTCCCACCTGCTGCCGCCGAATCTCTTTTTCTTCTCTGCCGCTGTTGTGATTCACAAAGGAGAAGACCTAAAAGGGTATTAAATACCCTTCATGCAAATGTGTGTGCATTAAACATGCATGGCCCTATGCATGGGCCCTCATGGGCTTATTAATTCTCAATTGGGCTGGACCCAATAAAGGCCCACAAACCCAACAAGCCATGGGAGAGGAGGCTTTCACACTTGCCAGAGAAGGTGGCAGGATAGAGAATTCTCTTGATATAATTTAACTTCACTTTTGATGCTTTTTTTCATGCATTTATTTTTATATTTATGTTTTTGAAATCTGAAATACAACAAGTAAATTATTACAAACACTAACCATCACATTTTACAAATAAAATAAAAAAAACTAAAAGGAATGTTTTTGTCCTTGTAGATTCTGAAAGGGCTTGGGTTATACTAGCGATGATTTTCTAAAAAATCCAAATATTTTATTCGTTTATTTTTTTATCCTTTAATTTCATCCAATTCAATTAACATAATTCAATTCTGTATTAGTTTTTAATTTTTTTTCTTGATCAAATTTTTCCTATTATCCAAATCTTCCCCGGTTGCAAAAATTGGTTGTTATTGGCACAATCAATACAATTTCTAATCACAAGTGATTTTTTCCTATGGCAGGGCGATATGCTACCCTGAGTGCTCAAGAACATGCATCTAACTTGACCATGGTATTTATAGATGATTTTTTTTAAAGCATCTAATCTTACATGCTCAAATGATGCATAAAGTTTGTTTTTGCACTTTCCTAGCCATTGCGCATTAATAAATGCTTCATTGATGTGCAAATGACATGTAAAGAATTAGTGTATTCTTTATTTTTTACATTGAATGTTGAGAGAGTCGATATTATATCATTTTGTGGGTTAACTTTTATAATTTTTTTGGATCATGTTTATATTTTTCTTCATTAAAATCTACAAACTATTTCCCTGTAGTTCTCTCAATCTATGAATTTTTTTAGAGCAACATAGCATGTTGTTGAAGCCCCCTTGATAAAGGAATAGTCAATCAGGTTACAGGTATGAGAGTGATTTTATACCGAACAAAATTTTTAGAGAGGACAAAGATGGGATTCTGATCTATTGAAAGGCTACACATATTTATTTAATATATACTTCTCATAATCCCGTTGTATTCTGGACCATTTAGATGACAGCGATAGATAAATTTTCAAGGATAGCAACTCATATATTGCAAATTGGTTATCAAACCTTTGTTCACCAAGGATTGGGAATCACTGTTGTGGGTTGGGTTTATCTGTTTTAGAAATGGCTGAATATATTTCCAAAATCCCAATGAATTTTTCCATTTAAGAAAATTGTGTTGACCTTTAAAATATATATGTTTATGCTTTTCAAATCATAAAATATAAATTTTCACACTTTCAAATTCACTCTACTATGTTGCTTCGCTTCAAGCTTAAATAGTTTAAATAGGTATTGTCTAATACTCTGTGTTCAGAGACCCCATTTTATCTAGGATGTCAACACCTTCAGATGTTGCAAGTTGTAATTCTATTCATTTTAACACTAATAATTCATGATGAATTATTAGTGAAGTTGGCCTCTTTTTTACATTTGGTGTGGCCAAATCAATTACAGAGTACAAATAGCAAAATAAGAAGGGACATTATAGTCTCTCAATCTACTATTCTACTTTATATTCTGCTCTACTTGATGGAACTAATTAATTTTGATATGAATTTAATATTTAACATTGAACAGTCTTGTTTAAAACCTACACTTGATGCCATCTTAGTAATTTCTTTATTTTTTGGTATCAATGCATGCATGGAGGTTCTATCTGATTATCGGTCCTTTTTTATTTGAGTTATATGTGGCCAATTCAGTTAGAGAATAGAAATGCCTGAAAATTTTTAATAGACTCTTAATCTACTATTTGATATGATCTTACTTAGTCTATCTTTTTAAATATGTCATCATCCAATAATTAACACTTAGTAATCTGGTTTAAAAGCTAGATCTGGTAGAATTTTTATATTTTCTATTAAAAAATAATAATTATGAAGGCATGATTAAGTAATTTAGCTGATTTTGTTCATTTCTTTTTGGTCATGTTGGGTTCCTTGTTCCAATTCAATTAACTATTGTTTGTTTATCTTCTCTATCATTGGAATCTAATTATGTTTTTTTTATCATGTTTTTAAACTGATTGTATTGTGCTCATTAGTATAGAAAATCTATTTTATTTTACAAGTTAGAATATGTGTTTTTATGTGAATGTTAGTCAATTTTATTTTAGGTATTTTAGTTTTGAATCCTTGTAAATATATTTATTTAGGGATCGATCTCTTATTTTTTTATATTTTGGTTTTAGTCCTCAAATTTAAAGGATGTGTTCTTTTTTAGTCCCTCCCAAGGACTAAAAAGAAAATCAAATAATTTAGGGATAGGTCCCTCCCAGAGACTAAAAAGGAACATATCCTTTAAATCTAGGAACTATTTCAGCCCATTCCGAAAAAGTGTCGTCGATCCGCCCTGCATGAAGAGATATGGTAATTCATGCACACCTATCATCTCTGTTTGTTCTAGGCCTGTCAATCGGACAGAAACAGATCGGATAGGCTCATATCCATATCCGTATCCGAATTGAATATCCGAAAAAATATTGGTATCCGATATCCGACGGATATTCCAAAACATATATCTATATCCGATCCGAAAATCCGGATACGGATTCGGATAATATCCGAAATATCCGAACCAGATTAAAATATAAAGAATTTATAAAATCTTAAGTCATAACATGGTTAAATAGGTTTCCACCAAAGACATAAAAACACAAATACTAATATAGTTAAATAAGTATCCAACATGGTTAAATATGTTTGTGTTTTGCCCTAAATAATAAGTCATTAAATTTTCATTTAAGGGTTGAAACTAATTTTAACATATATAAATAAAATAACAGTTTGGATACGGATATTGTTCGGATCGGATATAACCTATATCCGATCCGAACAATATCCGTGTCCAACCTATATCCGATCCGATCCAAAAAATTTCGGATACGAATAATTTGGTTCGGATCGGATACGGATATTTTTTTGGATAATTGACAGGCTTAGTTTGTTCTGAATCTTCTGATGTGTTTGGTTGATGTTCTCTTATTATTGCTGTTATTGATATGTTGGGTGGGTTTTTCTATTTGATTGTAAGAAAATATTAGATTCAATCTTTTTGACCGTCTAAATTAAGGAAAATATTAGATTCAATCTTTTTGACCTTCTAAATTAAGGAAAATGTTATATTCAATCTTTTTTATCATCCAAATTAAAACACCAGACCACATATGCTTTTTTTTAGTGAACCTTTTTTAGTGTATGTAAAAAAAAAGTTATCGATGTATATTCCCTATTTAACGATGCATATGCTTCACTAGATTTTTAACGATGCATATAAAACTGTATTTTGAATTGTAAAAAGAACTAAATGTAACAGCCCATTATTGTATCATTTAACCAATTTTAATTCTCATTGAACTTGCGTTTTGACCCGCTGACCCATTAGGTTTCCCTATTGTTTTGATGTATCATCCTTCGCTGAGGGTTTTCTGTTTTTTAATTTGAAGCTGAGACAAGCTGAGGGTTGATATATGATCAAATGATCTTTTTTTTGTGTGTGTGTGTGTGTTTTTTAAGCTGTTCTTCTTTTCTATTTTATAATACAATAAAAAAATATGTATGCATGTGATTTTAGATTATTTTTATATTATATTAAATTATCCGCCGAACAATATATTTTATATTTTTGTCATTTTCTATCACTCTATGTCATAATACAATCAATATATTTTTATTTTATTTCATTTTCCATCACGGGCACAAAAATTAATTTTTATTTTCTGTCATTTTCCATTACAGGCACGAACAACGGTTTTTATTTTCATCACTTTTCATTACAGACACAAACACCAAAAAACTGGTCAAAAGAAAAATAATTTTTTTTCCTTCAGTTTTCCCTCTAATCCAAATTCTTCACTATCATTCATTTTTCCTTTAAAATTGTGCACAAATACACCCTAGCTTATAGTTATAATTGTTACTTTTTATGAGTGGAACGTGAATTTATTTAGGATATTATATATAGTTATAATTTTTAGGATAGTATTTCAGATTTTTAGTATTTTAGTTAGGGTATTTTTGTCTATATTATATTTCAATCATTGTCATTAAGATTGCATTTTACCATTTTAACGTAGTTTGAAAGTTTGTGTTTACTATTATTAGGGGAGTATGTCTTTGGCATTTCCCTATAAAAAGCTGTGTTGTCACTACTGTTGTATGAGGACAACCTTTGAACCATTAAAAATTATCATTTTTTGGTTTTTTTTTTATTGATTTGGTTTGTTTTGTTGTTGGCAGTCTTTGTGGTTGAGTTCATGGAGTTCTAGTTCTTATATTTCATTCAAATATGCGTCATTTCTCTTTCAGGGGATTTCTGCAAAAAAAATCATTTTTCAGTGTTTGATTCACATATGAAAAATAATAAATGAATTTGATTTAAATATCTAAAATACTCTTACTATTATACATAGACCTGCAAAAAAAAAATTTTATCCATATTACAATTATAAAAAAAGAGTAATTTTTTATAATTATTTAAAGAATACAAATAAATAAAACACGAGTTAAATATTATAAACGCTCCTAAAAACTACAAACGACAGAAGATTAATAACCCAAAATAAAAACATCTTTTCTAAAGTTTGAAGATAAGAAATAAAATATCAAACCCTCTTAAACATCTATTATGCATTAACATAACTATTTCATTGTAACCCTAGATAAGACAATAAAGATATAAAAAAATCCTTTGAAGATCAAACAACAAAAATTAATTATAGGTTTTTCATATCACCCGCTTATTATTTTTAAATCTTTGACACTTCGTAGTTTTTTTGAATCCCTAATTTGATAAGACATTTTTTCTAGATAACCATTCTATCTCTACAATCCATAATACTGCATACATTGTTATGCTCTCTGGATACATTTTCTCTAAGCATTAGATGTTACATATCTAGAATATACTCAACGAGTATAAGAGTGAGACCAGGTCGATGCCCATCCCTTTGACGCACGACATCATGCCACGCGTCACCCCTCTCCATCATCAACTCATGAAGACCCATGCTATGTCATAGGTCAATCGAGAAATTTTTTTTTTTTTTTTGGTATACAGACCCATATGAGATGGGCATTTCATTCATACAAAATTACATATCATGTATCAAAAGATGAGGAGTGCTTACTCCTTCTACATATTGTATACATTCTTTAATACTAAACAAAAACTGCTGAACATACCCTCGAATCACATCATCCTCTAAATGATCTGTGATCTTGGATTCCTGTGTACGCCTAGCATATTTGGCCAAGGCTTCCGAAGCAATGACATGCCCCCTCTCCACCTTTATAGCGCATAAAACAGCGTCTAAACTCATGGAATTTCTTATGTCTTTAACAATGTCCTGAAGTGGAGGAGGACCAGGTCCCGCTTGTTGAATAAGTTGGACGATCACCTCAGCATCAGAAC
Organism: Acorus calamus; assembly: GCA_030737845.1. Lineage (NCBI taxonomy): Eukaryota > Viridiplantae > Streptophyta > Magnoliopsida > Acorales > Acoraceae > Acorus > Acorus calamus. Next base: position 6,068,330 of record CM060871.1, on the reverse strand, counting down.
ATATACATATTGGGCCTGTTGTTTTCTTTCGTGCAAAGAGAACCCCATGTCGGATAGCTTCCCCTTCCGCACGAAGTGGAGACGCCCACAACCAACTGGAATAGCCTGCCCCCACTACTTTAAAAGGTTTATTTTGAACAACAACAAAGCCCGCTCCTGCCGCTCTAGAAAGGCCATCCACACTACCATCGGTGATGACATAAGTAGTCCGAGTCTCATTAACCCCAGCTGGACACCTTGAAATAGAAACATCAAAACTTTCCCTTGGCACTTTCTGAATGCATTTCAGAGGAGCATCCATATGGGCCAGCAGTCGTCGACATTCATCCGCCAAGCTAAAAGCTTTCCCTGCAGTCACCCTAGGGTCACCTGAAGCTCCTTTAAATAACTTGTCATTCCGAGTCTTCCATATAGACCATAACAGGTTCCCAAAAATAATTTGTTTCTCCACCTTTCTATCACAACATTTCCACAAATCTTGGTGAAATAACTTGCTCCAACTAGATAAATTCCAAATCCTCGAAGGTGGGTGAAGATCAAAAGGAACATACCTCCAGCATTCCGCCGCGAATGAACACTCTGCAAATAGATGAAATACTGTCTCTGAAGCTCCTTCGCACAACACGCATTGAGTATCCATGCACATCCCTATGGAATCAAGATGAGCACGAGTTGGCAGCCGTAACCACATCACTTTCCATAAAAACAGTTTAATTTTTGGCAAGATAGGAAGTCTCCAAAGCTGCCTCCACCCATAATCCCATATGTCTCCACCAGTTGGATTTAAAACACTAACTATGTCCCCCATTCGCGGACTTTCAACTGCCGACTCCTCCCAACTCCAGCATGAGACACCATCCGGGTTTTCCTTTGGTATAGGTGATTCTAAAATCACCCTTACCCAAAATTCTGGGAAAATAAGGTGAATGAGTGAACTATTCCATGTCCCATTAGATATAACATCAGCTAATCTATAGGTCAATCGAGAAAATTTGAAGGATATTATATGATAAGCCAAATATGTGATGGTAATGTTTTGTTTCATTATTCATTTTTTAATATTTATATCTAATAGGTCCCGCCATTTGCCTCACACAGTCACACACCCATACAAAAACAAAAGTCAGGGGAAGATTTTTAATTGTCTTACTGTACATGTGATCAAAATTATTAGAAAAAAATAGAGTAAATCGTGTCTAATACTGGATGTTGAACCTCAAATAATAGACGTCTGGTCTCCAATCTCCCAAGAGTCCATCTCCTTTATTTATTAACAAAAGAACACATCGTGGAAGGAAAAGCTGGAATTGGACGGAAAGATGGGGGCTCCATCTGCTGCTCTTGTTTGTGCTCCATGTGTTGTTGTGATCCTGTCATGGCTACTACTGAAGTATGTGAAGTGGGTGTGGTTGGAGCCAAAGAAGCTGGAGAGGCTCCTCAAAGACCAAGGCATCAAAGGCTCTCCTTACAAGTTCCTGATGGGGGACCTGAGAGACAACGCCCGTCTGATGAGAGAGGCCAGGTCGAGGCCCATCCCTTTGACGCACGACATCGTGCCACGCGTCACCCCTCTCCATCATCAACTCATGAAGACCCATGGTATGTGTTCACACCCATCATCTCTGTTTGCTCTGTTCTGTTTGGTTGATGTTCTGATTATTTAATGGGTCTTTTCTATTTTGGTTGCATCAAAGCCGACCCACTTTGATTTGTCATTGGAGTAGTGGTTTACCCACTGAAAATACTGATTTTTTTAAAAAACAATTTATTTACTTGTTTATGTTGTGGGTTATAAGGACTTTCATTTAATTTGGTTAGTATTCGAGTTGGTTAGGATTTAAGGGTGATATTAATTCATTTCTCTGTTTGTTTTTCTGTTCTGTTTGGTTGATGTTCTCTGATTATTGCTATTATTGATATGTTGGGTGGATTGTTCTATTTCATTGTATCAAAGCTAACCAATTTTAATTCTCATTGAACCAGTGTTTTGATTCATTTTCTTATATGTTTTCTGGTGGTAAGACAAGTTTCAAAGAATTTGCTGGAGAAAAAAAAAGCCAAACTTTCTTCAATATCATATTGAAGAGATTTTATTTTAAATGTATTATTTTGATAAAATTTTATTTATTTAGAGTTATAATAATCATTTTTTATTTGTGATATGTGAATTTATGATTTTTAAAATTTTATTAGGGTGTTTTTATTTGTAGTAGATTTCAAATAATTGTCAATGCATTTCACCATCTTAACATAATTTGTATTTAGTGACATAAAATATCTCCATATTAAAGTTTGTGTTTACAATTTTTAGGGCCGTATGTTGTTGCTATTTGTGGCCTATAAAAAGGGTGTCCCTACTTCTGTGTGAGAACAACTTTTGAATCAGTAAAAATTATCATTTTTGTGGTTTCTTCATTGTGATTTCGAGGAGTACCTTGTCGATTCAAGGTCTATTTTGGGGACCTTAATGCAGAATGAAATATTGCACACTGCGTTATTTTTCAATCCTATGCATTGCAAGGAAATTTTCCCTTTATTTGGTTAGTATTCAAGTCGATTAGGACTTAAAAGTGTCATTGTAATACTTTTCCCTATCGTGCCCGCAATTGTTATGAAATGGAAAAGATAGTTTTGATGCATCATTGTCAACTTAGTTACTAGTCCCGTTGGAGATTCTACCATGTTGTTAGTTTGTGTCTAGTTCATGTAGACATGGAGTTCCAGTTCTTATGTTTCATTCAAATATGTGTCATTTCTCTTTTATGCTGTTAGTTTTGAGGACCTATACAGTTGCTTTGATGGGCCTTTTAATAATTTCAATGTATTAGAATATTGTATTCCTTTTATGATTGTTGTTTAGATCCTGGATTATGTTATTATTTGAGGATGCCCGATCACTAAATTACTCTGATAAATTAAGGATTGTTAAATTGGTATTCCGATATTTACCCAATTTCATCTTCATTAAGTATACCCACACAGCCCTTCATTATGCCCACTTGATTCTTTTTCTCCAATTGGATTTGATGCCTAATCTTCACCAAATTGACCTGGCTGTGATTCTTCAATATGATGCAGGCAAAATGTGTATTACATGGTTTGGACCCATACCAAGAGTAACCATCATGGATCCAGAGCTGGTTAAAGAGATTCTATCAAACAAATTTGGTCATTTTGCGAGGCCAAATAGCAACCCAGTTATGCGGTTGTTGGGCTCAGGTCTTGTAAGCTATGATGGTGAGAAGTGGGCAAAGCATCGGAGGATCATAAATCCCGCTTTCCATCAAGAGAAGTTGAAGGTCATGTCCCGCTTAAAATACAAATATTAAACTGTAAATTAAACTTGTAATTCTACAAATGATATGAACTCTTCTCAGTCTGATTGTTCTTTCTTTACTTCAGTTAATGATGCCTGCGTTTTCTAGTAGTTGCGTTGAGTTGATCGACAGATGGAAGAAATTGGTGGATTCATCTGGTGAAGAACATTGTGAATTGGACGTGTGGCCAGAACTACAAAACCTCACGGGGGATGTAATCTCCCGGACTGCCTTTGGCAGCAGCTATGAAGAAGGGAGGAGAATTTTCCAACTCCAACATGAGCTTGCTGAGCTTATTATGGAGATCATTCAGTTCCTACCAATTCCAGGTTATAGGTGGGCTTTCTCCCTTTCTATCCTTTTCGACTATCTGTCTATCTGAATGGAAAAAACTAGCCGGATCAATGTTGGTAAATTATAAAAGCCTGCAGCATAATTTCATGGATTTCATGCATCATCTGGTCATTGAGCTAAAGTTCTCTTAAATTTATTTTTAAGCTTGTCGGTGTTCATTGTTGTGCCACAGTATTTGAATTTTCAAAAATGGGTTAGTTCGCAATTGAGTTTCTCTGAGAAAAGGTTTATTCGTTTGGAGTTCAACAAAATAGAAACGAAAAAACATATATACATAGGAGATGAGCTTCTAATGCTGAAGTAGTCACATGGAAAATATATGCAGACAAATGGAATGGAGCTTTTAGTACTTTGCAGCTAGTGACAAATAAATTGGAGCATTATTAAACTCTCAATGATATCTTTAAAATACATAATATGGCACCTCATCAAGTTGACAAATGCAACAATAATACAGGACATTCATGAGTAATTTTGGGGAAAATGCATTCTCTTAACATATGTATTTATCTGATGGTAAAAAATTTACAAATTTGAGAAAGTCAAAGCAAATGATGAATATCTATGCAAAATATATTGTTTCTTGGAACAAAACACCACTAGTTTTCTTGTTCTTAGGTTTATTGTTTCAAGTGTTGGATGAACATGATAGGATGTTATAATATATATCCAGTTTAATTTTTCTACCATTTTTTTTATCATATCACTACTAAAATTGGCTTCTCTCTCTGTTTTCCTTTGTAGGTTTCTGCCCACCACAAGGAATATTAAAATTAGAAAAATTGATAAAGAGATTCGGAGAATCCTAGGTGATCTTGTTAGTAAAAGAATAAAGGCAATGAAAATGGGAGATGTCTATAATGACGACTTGTTGGGAATACTAATAGAATCCAATTTCAAGTTGGGTCAAGAGCAGAAGAACACTAAAAGTCTTGCCATGACAGTTGATGAAGTCATTGAGGAGTGCAAATTGTTTTACTTAGCCGGACAGGAAACCACAACTAACCTACTCACATGGACAGTCATTCTGTTGAGTATCCATCCAGACTGGCAATCACGTGCACGACAAGAGGTCTTGGAAGTATTTGGAGATAACAAACCAGACTATGATGGCTTACACCATTTAAAGATTGTGAGTGTATTAATGGTACCCATAATCAATTGTTGTTGTTCATTTCATAATTAACACAAGATATCTTACATTTGCAGGTAACAATGATTTTGTATGAGGTCCTCAGACTATACCCACCAGCAGTCTTCATCATTCGTCGCACCTACAAGGAAATGAAACTTGGAAAGGTAACCTTCCCACCGAAAGTTCAGCTGATGATTCCCATACTATCCATCCATCATGATCCTGAATATTGGGGCAACGATGCCAATGAATTCAAACCTAAGAGATTTTCTGAAGGCATTGCCAAGGCGTCGAGGAATCACATTGCTTTCTACCCGTTTGGAGGGGGTCCGCAAATATGCATTGGACAAAGCTTTGCTTTGATGGAAGCTAAGCTGGCTCTAGCTATGATATTGCAAAATTTCTCTTTTGAACTCTCCCCAACATATGCTCATGCCCCTCGCACTGTTCTTACTCTTCAACCACAACATGGTGCTCAAATTTTACTGCATAGGCTTTGATTATGATTCTCTATTACTCATACAGTTGTACTGATGTTAAAGTCATGAATTTAAAATTATACACAATTGGTTTGTTTATTTATAAAGCAATGTAATGAGGCATGTTTGTCTTGAACTGATTGACAATTATATGCATTCAAGTTTCCCGTATACGCAATATTTTGATGTTCACATTGTATGTTCTCCCTTGGTCTTAGGCACATAAATTTATTTATTGTGATTGAATTTTTGTTATCGGTTGTAACCATCGAATAATAAAGATTCCATTGTGATTGATTTGTACTGTAGTAGGATCTAATGAACTAACTCATGGAAGACATATGAAAGTAAGTGTTATCAAAACTCAAGGTTCCGTTTGACACTGAGGGTCAGCCCTTTTCAACGTCCATGATGCCGAGAAAGTCAGAATGCCCATTCAAACCATCTTTGGCGTTCCATTCTTGATATATCGCGGTAGACAACGTTTAATGTGTTAAAAACCCATATCGTGAAATGCGTAAAATATGCTTTTTAAACTCGGCATATTGAAACAGTGCCCTCTCAACACAATGTTTACAAAAGCGGTCGGTGCAGACCGCACACCCAAACAGAACTTTAATATTAAATAAGTTACCCATGAAAAAAAGAGTGATCACATAAAAAAATATATATCATCCGTTGCTACTCGAATGTCTAATAAGTCTGTCATCATCAAAATTGTTGTACATCTTTTTCGATGAAAAAAAAAATTATTGGGTACCCACGTTTCAATCGAGGAATTTTGGAGGATATTATATGATACGCCAAATATGTGTGATACATTTTATCTCTGCAATCCATAATACTGCATACATTGTTATGCTCTTTGGATACATTTTCTCTAAGCATTAGACGTAACATATGCAGAATATACTCGACGAGTATAAAAGTGAGACCAGGTCGAGGCCCATCCCTTTGACGCACGACATTGTGCCACGCGTCACCCCTTTCCATCATCAACTCATGAAGACCCATGGTATGTCATCATCAATCGAGAAAATTTGAAAGATATTATATGATACGCCAAATATGTGTGATTGTAATGTTTCGTTTGATTATTCATTTTTTAATATTTATCTCTAATAGGTCCCGCCATTTACCTCACACATATAAATACAAAAGTCAAGGGAAGATTCTTAATTGTCTCATACTGTACATGTGATCAAAATTATTTAAAAAAATGTCAATTTTATTTCAAGACAGCGTAAATCGTGTCACGTTTCAATCGTGGAAATTTGAATGATATTGTATGATACGTCAAATATGAGATTGTAATGTTTCGTTTTATTATTCATTTTTTAATATTTATCTCTAATAGGTCCCCACCATTTGCCTCACACAGTCACACACCCATACAAAAACAAAAGTCGGGGGAAGATTTTTTATTGTCACATACTGTACATGTGATCAAAATTATTAGAAAAAAATAGAGTAAATCATGTCTAATATTGGATGTTAAAAAATATAATATTATCAAAAATAAAATGGAAAATTAATTACAGGTTTTTCCATATCACCCACTTATTATTTTTAAATATTTACACCTTTCCTTTATAGTTTTTTTAAAATCTCCAACCTGATGAAATATTTTTTCTTCTGGTCCCTCAAATCTTAGGACAATCTCTTCCTTTTTTTCCTTTTTTTTTTAAATGTAGATCTTTAATGTAATTTTATCAAGGTGGGTTATAAATATATTTTTTAAAACATACCATAGACAATTGCTATCTTAAAAATATATTCATCAAAATGACAAAGGTAAAATATTACATAAATCAAAAATAAAATATAGAAAAGCATGACATGATGAAGAAGAAAACTTGAGATGGACACCGGGCGACCCGAGATGAGAAAATCTAGGTGGGGCCCAGGCCAACTCATAAAATATGGGCCTATAGATGTATATTAAATTTTTTGAATGAATATTTAATCTATATTAGTAATAAGAAAATCAAGACTAAGCAAAATAATAATAATAATAATAATACAAAAGTAAAATTAAAAAAAAAATACTCTTCTAGTTCTTCTTTTAACAAGAAATAAAAATCACAAAGATAAGACCGTTTCCTCTATATAAAATAAATAAATCGCAATAAAATAGGAATATACTTAAAATATATTAAATATATAAAGATACATATGAGATTTTTTAAGAATCACAAAAAAAAAATTTTGCATAATGATGTCAACTAAGATTACATTTTCAAAGACAACTTATAAATTTAAAATTTAAAATAGATAGGAAATTAAACATATATAAGTTATTTTTTTTAAAAAAAATTTTAGAGTGTTGTTACACATGGTTTTTATTGCAGCCTCAATTCCAGTCCCATATGCGTCAAGCATATACTCACCTTAGCAAGGCATATGTTTTTATAAAAAAAAATACACATTTTCTATAAATGCATCTATGAAGTTCATTAAGTATATGCTTTATTTTTTATAAAAATATATACCTCATTGTTATACCTTATTTTTTAAAAGGGTTTTTTATTTTTAACTCCCTACAAACCATCGTATTTAGCGATCGATCACTCACTTCTTCGTATTTGGGTTTTACTCCCCAGATTTAAAGGATAATTCTTTTTTACATCCTGTGAGGGACCTATATGTAAATTATTTAATTTTCCTTTTAGTCCCTAATAGGGAGTAAAAAGGAATTATCCTTTAAATCTGGGGAGTAAAACCCAAATACGAAAAATTGAGGGATCGATCGTTAAATACGATGGTTTGTGGGGAGTTAAAAATAAAAAACGCTTTTAAAACACTATTTTAAAATTTTCAAAACACTTGTAGATTAAATTTAAGATAAAAAAATGAACTAGATAGAACATTATCCTTAATTTTAATGTCAAAAGTTTAACATAAAAATAAATATTTGGATTTAAGGCCCTCTTTAGAGAAGTGCCATAGGACCTTGTTAAAACTCTCTCCTCCACCTCAATATTTAATGCTCCAACAATGAACCTCCACCAATCTTATTATATGTAAGAAGATAAGAATCTTCTCCTATCTTTATATTCTCAACATTGGTACTCGCGTTTTCAGTTGGTCCCCTCTCCAAAAGTGAATCTCCTTTATATAACAAAAGAACACATCGTGGAAGGAAAAGCTGGAATTGGAAGGAAAGATGGGGGCTCCATCTGCTGCTCTTGTTTGTGCTCCATGTGTTGTTGTGATCCTGTCATGGCTACTACTGAAGTATGTGAAGTTGGTATGGTTGGAGCCAAAGAAGCTGGAGAGGCTCCTCAAAGACCAAGGCATGAAAGGCTCTCCTTACAAGTTCCTGATGGGGGACCTGAGGGACAACGCCCGTCTGATGAGAGAGGCCAGGTCGAGGCCCATCCCTTTGACCAACGACATAGTGCCACGCGTCACCCCTCTCTTTCATCAACTCGTGAAGACCCATGGTAATATGAGCACACCCATCATCTCTGTTTTTCTATTCTCGTTATGAGTTAGGACAAGTTTCATTTGTCCTCATGTGTCAGGTAATGAGCGAATCACAACAATGACCTGTTGCTCATCAGTGAGGAGATTTTCAACAGCCTTCAAATCGCGAATCATGGCGGACATCGCATGAAGATGTTCAACCATTGAATGTTTTGGGTTCAAGGTATACTGCTCAAATTTCAAAGTAAGAGCACAAAGCCGAGTTGCAGAGGTGATTCCAAAGGTGACCTTCAGTTGGTTCCACATGTCATGGGAGTGAGAGAGTTCTCAAACTCTCCTATGAGATCATTGTGCATGCTGCTTAACATAGTAAAGCGCGTGCATCGATCTTTCTTAACCCAATACCTTCCTCAGGTTCTATCTTAACAATGGTCAAAGTCACACTTCTTGTTCATTAAGCAGATATTGAATTTTTCTATGTCACATGTCATATTTGGTGTCATCTTAGATACCAATGTTAACTATCATCTTAGATAGAGTTTATGCGGCCCTCTTTGAGCCCTTCACAGATACTTGTTCTTCCTTGGATTACAAGCCCCTCAATAAACTTCTTCGTCAATAATGATAAGACTACCAATAACTTATCTGTTATCCATCCTTCAAATTCAAAGGCCCAGAGATGATGGTTTTAGAGGGATTGAAAAAAAATAATTTCGAGAGAGAGTTAATTCTATTATTATTTTTTGGGAGAGATGCAAAGAAGATTTAAAGTCTCTGCGGTTACTGTTGTAACCAACGAGACTGCGATTACTATAACCGACAATATGGGGTGGTTTCGTAACCGCCTCATCTCACTCGTTTCTCTCCTCCTTTTTTTCAATGTGGACGAAATATTAATCGGGTCAACCCAATTCAATATTTAACACATCAAATGGCAAATATTCCATTGTGATTGATTTATATTGTAGTAGGATCTTTTAAACTAACTCATGGAAGACACATGGAATTAAGTGTTATCAAAACTTTGAATATTAAATAAATGACCCATGAAAAAAGAGTAATCACTTAAAAAACACATTTTGCTATGGAAAAAAAAAAAGTTAATCATTCCTTTTAAATCTGCTATCATCAAATTAATCTTGTTGTACATCTTTTTCAATGAAGAAAAAAAAAATGAGCACAGAGACATGCAGCCCGTTTTGCAGCTCCATACGCTATGATAATGTAATATATATTATACTATCATAGTGTAGATTACACTATCATAGTATATATTACATTATCTTAGTATATAAAAAAAATACTAATGTATTTCAGCATATACTTTATTTTATATAATAGCATGCATTTTAAATGGTGAGTGTATAATTTTATATAAAAAAATAACAGAATGGATTACAATTGAAACTACAATGGTGCTACATGTATCTTTTTTCAAAAAAAATATCTCGATGCCCACGTTTCAACCGAAGAAATTTAAACCTCATACAAAAATCAGGATAAGATTCTTAATTTTCTCATACTAGATATGTGATCAAAATTATTTAAAAATTCCACATGATTAATATTTTATATGTCAATTTTTATGAGGGACTCGGTCAGTCTTATCTAATACCGGATGTTGAAAAATATCATATTATGGAAAATTAAAAGAAAAATTAATTACTGGTTTTTCATAGCACCCACTTATTATTTTTAAGTCCTTGACACTTTGTAGTTTTTTTGAAATCTCTAATTTGGTAAGACATTTTTTCTAGGTTTTACTCATGCTTTCCATTAGTAACTCGTTAAATGTGATAATTTTATCTCTGCAATCCATGATACAGCATACATTGTTATGTTCTTTGGGTACATTGTTAATATTTTTTTGATATATGGTTAATGTCTAATTGCATTGTTAATTTCGTGCAGTGGTTGTTGTCCTCAAAAAATCGGAGAGAGAACGGACAACCTCTTCGTGTGGTAGTTGTTACTCTGAATGGATCGAGTGGGAGAAGCTCTCATTCATGTGGATGAGTGCAAAGTGAGGGGGGCAAAATGAAAATACAAAGGGCATAGAGGGTTAGAAATGAAATGAAATGAAATTTGAATGATATTGTATGAAATTTTATTTCAAGACAGCGTAAATCGTGTCACGTTTCAATCGTGGAAATTTGAATGATATTGTATGATACGCCAAATATGAGATTGTAATGTTTCGTTTCATTATTCATTTTTTAATATTTATCTCTAATAGGTCCCCACCATTTGCCTCACACAGTCACACGCCCATACAAAAACAAAAGTCGGGGGAAGATTTTTTATTGTCTCATACTATACATGTGATCAAAATTATTAGAAAAAAATAGAGTAAATCATGTCTAATATTGGATGTTGAAAAATATAATATTATCAAAAATAAAATGGGAAATTAATTACAGGTTTTTCATATCACCCACTTATTATTTTTAAATATTTACACCTTTCCTTTATAGTTTTTTTAAAATCTCTAACCTGATGAAATATTTTTTCTTCTTGTCCCTCAAATCTTAGGACAATCTCTTCCTTTTTTTTCTTTTTTTTTCTAAATGTAGATCTTTAATGTAATTTTATCAAGGTGGGTTATAAATATATTTTTTAAAACATACCATAGACAATTGCTATCTTAAAAATATATTCATCAAAATGACAAAGGTAAAATATTACATAAATCAAAAATAAAATATAGAAAAGCATGACATGATGAAGAAGAAAACTTGAGATGGACACCGGGCGACCCGAGATGAGAAAATCTAGGTGGGGCCCAGGCCAACTCATAAAATATGGGCCTATAGATGTATATTAAATTTTTTGAATGAATATTTTATCTATATTGGTAATAAGAAAATCAAGACTAAGCAAAATAATAATAATACAAAAGTAAAATTAAAAAAAAAAATACTCTTCCAGTTCTTCTTTTAACAAGAAATAAAAATCACAAAGATAAGACCGTTTCCTCTATATAAAATAAATAAATCGCAATAAAATAGGAATATACTTAAAATATATTAAATATATAAAGATACATATGAGATTTTTTAAGAACACAAAAAAAAAATTTGCATAATGATGTCAACTAAGATTACATTTTCAAGACAACTTACAAATTTAAAATTTAAAATAGATAGGAAAACATATATAAGTTATTTTTTTTAAAAAAAATTTTAGAGTGTTGTTACACATGGTTTTTATTGCAGCCTCAATTCCAGTCCCATATGCGTCAAGCATATACTCACCTTAGCAAGGCATATGTTTTTATAAAAAAAAATACACATTTTCTATAAATGCATCTATGAAGTTCATTAAGTATATGCTTTATTTTTTATAAAAATATATACCTCATTGTTATACCTTATTTTTTAAAAGAGTTTTTTATTTTTAACTCCCTACAAACCATCGTATTTAGCGATCGATCACTCACTTCTTCGTATTTGGGTTTTACTCCCCAGATTTAAAGGATAATTCCTTTTTACTTCCTGTGAGGGACCCATGTGTAAATTATTTAATTTTCCTTTTAGTCCCTAATAGGGAGTAAAAAGGAATTATCCTTTAAATCTGGGGAGTAAAACCCAAATACGAAAAAGTGAGGGATCGATCGTTAAATACGATGGTTTGTGGGGAGTTAAAAATAAAAAACGCTTTTAAAACACTATTTTAAAATTTTCAAAACACTTGTAGATTAAATTTAAGATAAAAAAATGAACTAGATAGAACATTATCCTTAATTTTAATGTCAAAAGTTTAACATAAAAATAAATATTTGGATTTAAGGCCCTCTTTAGAGAAGTGCCATAGGACCTTGTTAAAACTCTCTCCTCCACCTCAATATTTAATGCTCCAACAATGAACCTCCACCAATCTTATTATATGTAAGAAGATAAGAATCTTCTCCTATCTTTATATTCTCAACATTGGTACTCGCGTTTTCAGTTGGTCCCCTCTCCAAAAGTGAATCTCCTTTATATAACAAAAGAACACATCGTGGAAGGAAAAGCTGGAATTGGAAGGAAAGATGGGGGCTCCATCTGCTGCTCTTGTTTGTGCTCCATGTGTTGTTGTGATCCTGTCATGGCTACTACTGAAGTATGTGAAGTTGGTATGGTTGGAGCCGAAGAAGCTGGAGAGGCTCCTCAAAGACCAAGGATTGAAAGGCTCTCCTTACAAGTTCCTGATGGGGGACCTGAGGGACAACACCCGTCTGATGAGAGAGGCCAGGTCGAGGCCCATCCCTTTGATCAACGACATAGTGCCACGCGTCACCCCTCTCTTTCATCAACTCGTGAAGACCCATGGTAATATGAGCACACCCATCATCTCTGTTTTTCTATTCTCGTTATGAGTTAGGACAAGTTTCATTTGTCCCCATGTGTCAGGTAATGAGCGAATCACAGCAGTGACCTGTTGCTCATCAGTGAGGAGATTTTCAACAATCTTCAAATCGCCAATCATGGCGGACATCGCATGAAGATGTTCAATCATTAAATGTTTTGGGTCCAAGGTATACTGCTCAAACTTCAAAGTAAGAGCACGAAGCCGAGTTGCAGAGGTGATTCCAAAGGTGACCTTCAGTTGGTTCCACATGTCATGGGAGTGAGAGAGTTCTCAAACTCTCCTATGAGATCATTGTGCATGCTGCTTAACATAGTAAAGCGCGTGCATCGATCTTTCTTAACCCAATACTGATACGCCTCCATGGGCGATGTTGGGCAGTGTTACCTTCCTCAGGTTCTATCTTAACAGTGGTCAAAGTCACACTTCTTGTTCATTAAGCAGATATTGGATTTTTCTATGCCACATGTCATAATTGGTGTCATCTTAGATACCAATGTTAACTATCATATTAGATAGAGTTTATGCGGAATACCTCTTTGTGCCCTTCACAGATACTTGTTCTTCCTTGGATTACAAGCCCCTCAATAAACTTCTTCGTCAATAATGATAAGACTACCAAAAACTTATCTGTTATCCACCCTTCAAATTCAAAGGCCCAGAGATGATGGTTTTAGAGGGATTGAAAAAAAATAATTTCGAGGGAGAGTTAATTCTATTATTATTTTTTGGGAGAGATGCAAAGAAGAGTTAAAGTCTCTACGGTTATTGTTGTAACCGACGAGACTCTGCGATTACTATAACCGACAATATGGGGTGGTTTCGTAACCGCCTCATCTCACTCGTTTCTCTCCTCCTTTTTTTCAATGTGGACGAAATATTAATCGGGTCTACCCAATTCAATATTTAACACATCAAATGACAAATATTCCATTGTGATTGATTTATATTGTAGTAGGATCTTTTAAACTAACTCATGGAAGACACATGGAATTAAGTGTTATCAAAACTTTGAATATTAAATAAATGACCCATGAAAAAAGAGTAATCACTTAAAAAACACATTTTGCTATGGAAAAAAAAAAGTTAATCATTCCTTTTAAATCTGCTATCATCAAATTAATCTTGTTGTACATCTTTTTCAATGAAGAAAAAAAAAATGAGCACAGAGACATGCAGCCCGTTTTGCAGCTCCATACGCTATGATAATGTAATATATATTATACTATCATAGTGTAGATTACACTATCATAGTATATATTACATTATCTTAGTATATAAAAAAAATACTAATGTATTTCAGCATATACTTTATTTTATATAATAGCATGTATTTTAAATGGTGAGTGTATAATTTTATATAAAAAAATAACAGAATGGATTACAATTGAAACTACAATGGTGCTACATGTATCTTTTTTCAAAAAAAATATCTCGATGCCCACGTTTCAACCGAAGAAATTTAAACCTCATACAAAAATCAGGATAAGATTCTTAATTTTCTCATACTAGATATGTGATCAAAATTATTTAAAAATTCCACATGATTAATATTTTATATGTCAATTTTTATGAGGGACTCAGTCAGTCTTATCTAATACTGGATGTTGAAAAATATCATATTATGGAAAATTAAAAGAAAAATTAATTACTGGTTTTTCATAGCACCCACTTATTATTTTTAAGTCCTTGACACTTTGTAGTTTTTTTGAAATCTCTAATTTGGTAAGACATTTTTTCTAGGTTTTACTCATGCTTTTCATTAGTAACTCGTTAAATGTGATAATTTTATCTCTGCAATCCATGATACAGCATACATTGTTATGTTCTTTGGGTACATTGTTAATGTTTTTTTGATATGTGGTTAATGTCTAATTACATTGTTAATTTCGTGCAGTGGTTGTTGTCCTCAAAAAATCGGAGAGAGAACGGACAACCTCTTCGTGTGGTAGTTGTTACTCTGAATGGATCGAGTGGGAGAAGCTCTCATTCATGTGGATGAGTGCAAAGTGAGGGGGGCAAAATGAAAATAAAAGGGCATAGAGGGTTAGAAATGAAATGAAATGGAGAAAGATAATTCTAAACGAATGAAAGGACTCGAAAAAAAAACATTCACCAACTAAGGACATAAAATAACTTAAAAAATGACAGAACCTAAAATAATAAACGTGTGGTCTCCAATCTCCCAAGACTCCATGAGTCCATCTGCTTTATTTATTAACAAGAAAACATATCGTGGAAGTAAAAGCTGGAGTTGGGAGGAGAGATGGGAGCTCCATTTGCTGCTCTTGTTTATGTTTCATGTGTTGTTGTGATCTTGTCATGGCTACTGAAGTATGTGAAGTTGGCGTGGTTGGAGCCAAAGAAGCTGGAGAGGCTCCTCAACGACCAAGGCATCAAGGGCTCTCCTTACAAGCTCCTGATTGGGGACCAGAGGGACAACGCCCGTCTGATGAGAGAGGCCAGGTCGAGGCCATCCCTTTGACGCACGACATCGTGCCACGCGTCACCCCTCTCTTTGATCAACTCGTGAAGACCCATGGTATTATGAGCACACCCATCATCTCTGTTTGGTTGATGTTCTATGATTATTGCAATTATTGATATGTTGGGTGGGTTTTCTATTTGATTGTATCAAAGCTAACCAATTTTAATTCTCATTGAACCTGTGTTTTGATTCATTTTCTTATATGTTTTCTGGTTGTAAGACAAGTTTCCAAGAATTTGCTGGAGAAAAAAAAGCCAAACTTTCTTCAATATCATATTGAAAAGGTTTTTTTTTTAATGTATTATTTTGATAAAATTTTCTTTATTTAGAGTTATAATAATCATTTTTTATTTCTGATATGTGAATTTATGATTTTTAAGATTTTATTAGGGTGTTTTTATTTGTAGTAGATTTCAAATAATTGTCAATACGAGTGCATTTTACCATCTTAACATAATTTGTATTTAGAGACATAAAGTTCGTGTTTACAATTTTTAGGGGAGTATGTCGTTGGTATCTGGGGCCTATAAAGGGTATCAGTACTTCTGTATTAGAACAACTTTTGAATCAGTAAAAATTATCAGTTTTGTGGTTTCTTCATTGTGATTTCGAGGAGTACCTTGTTGATTCAAGGTGTATTTTGGGGACCTTGATGCAGAATGAATCCTTTTACTACACACTGAGTTATTTTTCTATCCAACTTTTGATTTGTCATTGAAGTAGTGGTTTACCAACTGAAAATACTGATTTAAAAAAAAAATTATTTACTTGTTTATGTTGTGGGCTACAAGGACTTTCATTTAAATTGGTTAGTATTCCAGTTGGTTAGGATTTAAGGGTGATATTAATTCATTTCTCTGTTTGTTTTTCTGTTCTGTTTGGTTGATGTTCTCTGATTATTGCTATTATTGATATGTTGGGTGGATTGTTCTATTTCATTGTATCAAAGCTAACCAATTTTAATTCTCATTCAACCAGTGTTTTGATTCATTTTCTTATATGTTTTCTGGTGGTAAGACAAGTTTCAAAGAATTTGCTGGAGAAAAAAAGCCAAACTATCTTCAATATCATATTGAAGAGGTTTTTTTTTAAAAATGTATTAATTTGATAAAATTTTCTTTATTTAGAGTTATAATAATAATTTTTTATTAGTGATATGTGAATTTATGATTTTTAAAATTTTATTAGGGTGTTTTTATTTGTAGTAGATTTCTAATAATAGTCAATAAGAGTGAATTTTACCATCTTAACATAATTTATATTTAGTGACAAAATATTTCCATACTAAAGTTTGTGTTTACAATTTTCAGGGTTGTATGTCATTGCTATTTGTGGCCTATAAAAAGGGTGTCCCTACTTCAGTATGAGAACAACTTTTGAATCAGCAAAAATTATCATTTTTGTGGTTTTTTCATTGTGATTTCAAGGAGTACCTTGTTGATTCAAGGTGTATTTTGGGGACCTTAATGCAGAATGATTCCTTCTATCACACACTGCGTTATTTTTCTATCCTATGCATTGCAAGGAAATTTTCCCTTTATTTTATTACTATTCAAGTGGATTAGGAATTAAAAGTGTGATTGTGATATCTTTCCCTATCATGCTGGCAATTGTTATGAAATGGAAAAGATGGTTTGGATGCATCATTGTTAATTTAGTTACTAGTGCCGTTGGAGATTCTCTCATGTTGTTAGTTTGTGTCTAGTTCATGGAGACATGGAGTTCGGGTTCTCATGTTTCATTCAAATATGTGTCATTTCTCTTTCATGCTGTTAGTTTTGAGGACCTATACAGTTGCTTTGATGTGCCATTAATAATTTCAATGTATTAAATATTGTATTTCCTTTTATGATTGTTGTTCAGATCCTGGATTATGTTATCTTGTTCTGGAGGTCTTGTGGATTTATACTACTTAATCATGCTTATTATTTGAGGATGCCTGATCACTAAATTATTCTGATAAATTAAAGATTGTTAAAGTCATATTCCGAGATTTACCCAATTGCATCTTCATTAAGTATACCCACACAGCCCTTCATCATGCCCACCTGATTCTTTTTCTCCAATTGGATTTGATTCTCAATCTTCACTAAATTGACCTGGCTGTGATTCTCAATATGATGTAGGCAAAATGTGTTTTACATGGTTTGGACCCATACCTAGAGTGATCATCAATGATCCAGAGCTGGTTAGAGAGATTCTATCAAACAAGTTTGGTCATTTTGTGAAACAAAAAAGCAACCCTTTTACGCGGTTGTTGGGCTCAGGTCTTCTAAGCTACGATGGTGAGAAGTGGGCAAAGCATCGGAGGATCATAAATCCCGCCTTCCATCAAGAGAAGTTGAAGGTCATGTCCCGCTTAAAATACAAATATTAAACTGTAAATTAAACTTGCAATGCAACAAATGATATAAACTGTTCTCAGTCTGATTGTTCTTTCTTTACTTCAGTTAATGATGCCTGCGTTTTCTACTAGTTGCGTTGAGTTGATCAACAGATGGAAGAAATTGGTGGATTCATCTGGTGAAGAACATTGTGAATTGGACGTGTGGCCAGAACTACAAAACCTCACGGGGGATGTAATCTCCCGGACTGCCTTTGGCAGCAGCTATGAAGAAGGGAGGAGAATTTTCCAACTCCAACATGAGCTTGCTGAGCTTATTATGGAGATCATTCAGTTCCTACCAATTCCAGGTTATAGGTGGGCTTTCTCCCTTTCTATCCTTTTCGACTATCTGTCTATCTGAATGGAAAAAACTAGCAGGATCAATGTCGGTAAATTATAAAAGCCCGCAGCATAATTTCATGGATTTCATGCATCATCTGGTCATTGAGCTGAAGTTCTCTTAAATTTATTTTTAAGCTTGTCGTGTTCATTGTCGTGCCACAGTATTTGAATTTTCAAAAATGGGTTAGTTCACAATCGAGTTTCTCTGAGAAAAGGTTTATTCGTTTGGAGTGCAACAAAATAGAAACGAAAAAACATATATACATAGGAGATGAGCTTCTAATGCTGAAGTAGTCACATGGAAAATCTATGCAGACAAATGAGATGGAGCTTTTAGTACATTGTAGCCGATGACAAATAAATTTGACCATTATTGAATTCTCAATGATATCTTTAAAATACATAATATGGCACCTCATCAAGTTGACAAATGCAACAATACAAGACATTCATGAGTAATTTTGGGGAAAATGTATACTGGTTAACGTATGCATTTATCTGATCGTAAAGATATTTG
Organism: Acorus calamus; assembly: GCA_030737845.1. NCBI lineage: Eukaryota > Viridiplantae > Streptophyta > Magnoliopsida > Acorales > Acoraceae > Acorus > Acorus calamus. Next base: position 6,049,536 of record CM060871.1, on the reverse strand, counting down.
CAAATTTGAGAAAGTCAAAGTGAATGATGAATATCTATGCAAAAAATATGTTTCTTGGAATGGAACACCACTAGTTTTCGTGTTCTTAGGTTATTGTTTCAAGTGTTGGATGAACATGATAGGATGCTATAATATATATCCAGTTTAATTTTTCTACCATTTTTTTATCATATCACTACTAAAATTGGCTTCTCTCTCTGTTTGCCTTTGCAGGTTTCTGCCCACCAAAAGGAATATTAAAATTAGAAATATTGATAAAGAGATTCACATAATCCTAGGCGATCTTGTTAGTAAGAGAATAAAGGCAATGAAAATGGGAGATGTCTATAATGACGACTTGTTGGGAATACTAATAGAATCCAATTTCAAGCTAGATCAAGAGCAGGACTCCAAAAGTCTTGCCATGACAGTTGATGAAGTCATTGAGGAGTGCAAATTGTTTTACTTAGCCGGACAGGAGACCACAACTAGCATACTCACATGGACAGTCATTCTCTTGAGTATCCATCCAGACTGGCAGTCACGTGCACGACAAGAGGTCTTGGAAGTATTTGGAGATAACAAACCAGACTATGATGGCTTACACCATTTAAAGATTGTGAGTTTATTAATGGTACCCATAATCAATTGTTGTTCATTTCATAATTAACACGATATCTAACATTTGCAGGTAACAATGATTTTGTATGAGGTCCCAGACTATACCCACCAGCAACCTTCATCGTTCGTCGCACCTACAAGGAAATGAAACTTGGAAAGGTAACCTTCCCACCGGAAGTTCAGTTGATAATTCCCATACTATCCATTCATCATGATCCTGAATATTGGGGCGACGATGCCAATGAATTCAAACCTGAGAGATTTTCTGAAGGCATTGCCAAGGCGTCGAGGAATCACATTGCTTTCTACCCGTTTGGAGGGGGGCCGCGAATATGCCTCGGACAAAGCTTCGCTTTGATAGAAGCTAAGTTGGCCTTGGCTATGATATTGCAAAATTTCTCTTTCGAACTCTCCCCAACATATGCTCACGCCCCTCACAAAGTTTTTAGTCTTCAACCACAACATGGTGCTCAAATTTTACTGTGCGTAAGCTTTGATTATGATTCTCTATTACTCATACAGTTATAGTCATGATTTAAAATTATACACAGTTGGTTAGTTTATTTATAAAGCAATGTAATGAGGCATGTTTGTCTTGAACTGATAGACAATTATATGCATTTAAGTTTCCCGTATACGCAATATTTTGATGTTCGCATTGTATGTTCTCCCATAGTCTTAACGACATAAATTTATTTATTGTGATATAATTTTTGTTGTAGGTTATAACCATCGATGATAAAGATTCCATTGTGATTGATTTGTACTATAGTAGGATCTTGTGAACTAACTCATGAAAACATATGAAAGTAACTGTTATCAAAACTAAGGTTCCGTTTGGCACTAAGGTTCGGCCCTTTTCTATGTTAAGGATGCCGAGAAAGTCAAAATGCCCATTCAAACCATGTTCCATACTTGCTATAGGAGGACGTTTAATGTGTTAAAAATCCATATCATGAAACGCGTAAAAAAAATGCTTTCAAACTCAGCATACTCAAGCAGTGCCCTCCCAACAAAGTATTTATAAAAGCGGTCGGTATGTCTAATATATTATCACTTGAAACACCCAAACTTTAATATTAAATAAGTGACCCATGAATGAAAAAAAGTGATCACTTGAAAAAATATATTATCCGTTGCTACTGGTGTCATCATCAAAATAATATGTTGTACATCTTTTTCAATGAAAAAAAAAGAATTACTGGGTACCTACGTTTCAATCGAGGAATTTGAAAGATATTATATGATACACCAAATATGTTATTGTAATATTTCGTTTTATTATTCATTTTTTAATATTTATCTCTAATAGGTCCCACCATTTGCCTCACACAGTCACACCCATACAAATACAAAAGTCAGGGGAAGATTTTTAATTCTCATACTGTACATGTGATCAAAATTATTTAAAAAAATGTCAATTTTATTTTAAGACAGAGTAAATCGTGTATAATACTGGATGTTGAAAAATATAATATTATCAAAAATTAAAAGGGAAATTAATTACAGGTTTTTCATATCACCCACTTATTATTTTTAGATCCTTGACACCTTTATAGTTTTTTTAAAATCTCTAACTTGATGAAATTCTGGTCCCTTGAATCTTGGGACAATCTCTTCTTTTTCTTTCTTTTTTTTAAATGTAGATCTTTAATGTAATTTTATCAAGGGGGGTTATAAATATATTTTTTTAAGCATACAATAGACAATTGCTATCTTAAGAATGTATTCATCAAAATGACAAAGGTAAAATATTACATAAATCAAAAATAAAATAAAGAAAAGCATGACATGATGAAGATGAAAACTTGAGATGGACAAGGGTTGGCCCGAGATGAGAAAATCTAGATGGGATCCTAGGCCAACTCATAAAATGGAGCCCGGTAGATGTATATTAAAATATTTGAATGAATATTTTAACCATATTAGTAATAAGAAAATCAAGACTAAGCAAAAAAATAATAAAATTTAAAAAAAAAATTCTTCGAGTTCTTCCTTTAACAAGAAATAAAAATCACAAAGAGAAGATCATTTCCTTTACATAAAATAAATAAATCCCTATAAAATAGGAATATACTTAAAATATATTAAATATATAGAGATACATATGAGATTTTTTAAAATCACAAAAAAAAATTGCATAATGATGTCAACTAAGATTACATTTTCAAAGACAACTTATAAATTTAAATTTTAAAATAGATAGGAAGACATATTCAAGTTATTTTTTAAAAAAATAATTTTAGAGTGTTGTTACACATGAGTTTTTATTACAGCCCAATTCTAATCCTATATGTGTCAAGCATATACCACTTTAACAAGGTAATTATTAAGATAAAAAAAATACACATTTTCTATAACTGAATCCATGAAATTTATTAAAGTATATGCTTTATTTTTTATAAAAACGCATACCTCATTGTTGTACCTCATTTTTTAAAATACTATTTTAAAATTTTCAAAACACTAGTAGATTGAATTTTAGAACTAAAAAATCGATCAGATATAATATTATTCTTAATTTTAATGTAAAAAATATAACATAAAAAAAAAAAAAAATTGGTTTGAGGCCTATCCGATCAATAGTCAGGGCCGGCCATGGACGATGAATTCACCATCCCTCCAAAAGACTAGTTGAAACTCTAACCCGTGATACGAAGCCCGCTTTCCTCCACCTCAATATTTAATGCTCCAACAATGAACCTCCACCAGTCTTATTAATTATTATAATATATGTAAGAAGAAGATAAGAATCTTCTCTTTTCTTGATATTCTCAACATTGGTACTCGCGTTTTCAGTTGGTCCCCTCTCCAAAAGTGAATCTCCTTTATATAACAAAAGAACACATCGTGGAAGGAAAAGCTGGAATTGGAAGGAAAGATGGGGGCTCCATCTGCTGCTCTTGTTTGTGCTCCATGTGTTGTTGTGATCCTGTCATGGCTACTACTGAAGTATGTGAAGTGGGTGTGGTTGGAGCCAAAGAAGCTCGAGAGGCTCCTCAGAGACCAAGGCATCAGAGGCTCTCCTTACAAGTTCCTGATGGGAGACATGAGGGACAACGCCCGTCTGATGAGAGAGGCCAGGTCGAGGCCCATCCCGTTGACGCACGACATCATGCCACGTGTCACCCCTCTCTTTGATCAACTAGTGAAGACCCATGGTAATATGAGCACACCCATCATCTCTGTTTGTTTTTCTGTTCTGTCTGGTTGATGTTCTCTGATTATTGCAATTATTGATATGTTGGGTGGGTTTTTCTATTTGATTGTATCGAAGCTAACCAATTTTAATTCTCATTGAACCTGTGTTTTGACCCATTTATTTGACATGATTCATTTTCTTATATGTTTTCTGGATGTAAGACAAGTTTCCAATAATTTGCTGGAGAAAAAAAAAAAGATCAAACTTTCTTCAATATCACATCGAAGAGGTTTTTTTTAATGTATTATTTTGATAAAATTTTATTTAGAGTTATAATAATCATTTTTTATTAGTTATATGTGAATTTATGATTTTTAGGATATTATTTCAGAGTTTTAAGATTTTATTAGGGTGTTTTTATTTGTCGTAGTTCAAATAATTGTCAATAGAGTGCATTTTACCATCTTAACATAGTTTGTATTTAGTGACTTGAAAATATTTCCATACAAAAGTTTGTGTTTACAATTTTTAGGGGAGTATGTCGTTGGTATATGTGGCCTATAAAAATGGTGTCACAAATTCTGTGAGAACAACTTTTGAATCAGTAAAAATTATCATTTTTGTTGTTTCTTCATCGTGATTTCGAGGAGTACCTTGTTGATTCAAGGTGTATTTTGGGGACCTTGATGCAGAATGAATCCTTCTACCACACACTGCATGATTTTTCTATTCTATGCATTGCAAGGAAATTTTCCCTTTATTTGGTTAGTATTCAAGTGGATTAGGACTTAAAAGTGTGATTGTAATATCTTTCCCTATCATGCTAGCAATTATTATGAAATGGAAAAAATGGTTTGGATGCATCATTGTTGATTTAGTTAGTAGTGCCGTTGGAGATTCTATCATGTTGTTAGTTAATTTGTGTCTAGTTCATGGAGACATGGAGTTCCAGTTCTTATGTTTCATTCAAATATGTGTCATTTCTCTTTCATGCTGTTAGTTTTGAGGACCTATACAATTGCTTTGATGGGCCTTTTAATAATTTCAATGTATTAGAATATTGTATTTCCTTTTATGATTATTGTTCAGATTTTGGATTATGTTAACTTGGTCTAGAGGTCTTGTGGATTTATACTACTTAATCATGCTTCTTATTTGAGGATGCTTGATCACTAAATTACTCTGATAAATTAATGATTGTTAAAGTGGTATACCGAGATTTACCCAATTACATCTTCATTAAGTATACCCACACATCCCCTCATTATGCCCACCTGATTCTTTATCTCCAATTGGATTTGATGCTCAATCTTCACCAAATTGACATGGTTGTGACTCTTCAATATGATGCAGGCAAAATGTCTTTTACATGGTTTGGACCCATACCAAGAGTGACCATCATGGATCCAGAGTTGGTTAGAGAGATTCTATCAAACAAGTTTGGTCATTTTGCGAGGCCAAAGAGCAACCCCGTTATGCGGTTGTTGGGCTCAGGCATTGTAAGCTATGATGGTGAGAAGTGGGCAAAGCATCGGAGGATCATAAATCCCGCTTTCCATCAAGAGAAGTTGAAGGTCATGTCCTGCTTAAAGTACAAATATTAAATTTAAATTAGACTTGTAATGCAACAAATGATATGAACCGTGCCCAGTCTGATTGTTCTTTCTTTATTTCAGTTAATGATGCCTGCGTTTTCTACTAGTTGCGTTCAGCTGATCAACAGATTGAAGAAATTGGTGGATTCATCTAGCGAAGAACATTTTGAATTGGACGTGTGGCCGGAACTACAGAACCTCACGGGGGATGTAATCTCCCGGACTGCCTTTGGCAGCAACTATGAAGAAGGGAGGAGAATTTTCCAACTCCAACGTGAGCTTGCTGAGCTTATTATGGAGATCATTCAGTTCCTACCAATTCCAGGTTATAGGTGGGCTTTCTCCATTTCTATCCCTTTCGACTGTCTGTCTATCTGAATGGAAAAAACTAGCATAATCAATGTTGGCAAATTATAAATGCCAGCAGCATAATTTCACAGATTTCACGGATCTGGTCATTGAGCTGAAGTTCTCTTAAATTCATTTCTAAGCTTGTCGGTGTTCATTGTTGTGCCAGAGTATTGAATTTTCAAAAATGGGTTAGTTTGCAATCAAATTTCTCTGAGAAAAGGTTTATTCGTTTGGAGTTCAATAGAAAAGAAATAAAAAAACATATATGCATAGGAGATGAGCTTCTAATGCCGAAGTAGTCGCATGGAAAATCTATACACACAAATGAGATGGAGCTTTGAGTACTTCGAAGCTGGTGACAAATAAATTTGAGCGTTTATAAACTCTCGATGATATCTTTAAAATACATAATATGGCACCTCATCAAGTTGACAAATGCAACAATACAAGACATTCATGAGTCATTTTAGGGAAAATGTATTCTCTTAGCGTATGTATTTATCTGATGGTAAAGATATTTGCAAATTTGAGAAAAAGTAAATGATGAATATCTATGCAAAAAATATTGTTTCTTGAAATTGAACATCACTAGTTTTCTTGTTCTTAGGTTTATTGTTTCAAGTGTTGGATGAACATGATGGGATGTTACAATATATAACCAGTTTAATTTTTCTACCATTTTTTTTAACACATCACTACTAAAATTGGCTTCTCTCTCTGTTTGCCTTTGCAGATTTCTGCCCACCAAAAAGAATATTAAAATTAGAAAAATTGATAAAGAGATTCGGAGAATCCTAGGCGATCTTGTTAGTAAGAGAATAAAAGCAATAAAAATGGGAGATGTCTATAATGACGACTTGTTGGGAATACTAATAGAATCCAATTTCAAGCTGGGTCAAGAGCAGAAGAACTCCAAAAGTCTTTCCATGACAGTTGATGAAGTCATTGAGGAGTGCAAATTGTTTTACTTAGCCGGACAGGAGACCACAACTAACCTACTCACATGGACAGTCATTCTCTTGAGTATCCATCCAGACTGGCAGTCACGTGCACGACAAGAGGTCTTGGAAGTATTTGGAGATAACAAACCAGACTATGATGGCTTACACCATTTAAAGATTGTGAGTGTATTAATGGTACCCATAATCAATTGTTGTTGTTCATTTCATAATTAACACAAGATATCTAACATTTGCAGGTAACAATGATTTTGTATGAGGTCCTCAGACTATACCCACCAGTGGTCTTCCTCGTTCGTTGCACCTACAAGGAAATGAAACTTGGAAAGGTAACCTTCCACCGGGAGTTCACTTGACAATTCCCATACTATTAATTCATCATGATCCTGAATATTGGGGCAATGATGCCAATGAATTCAAACCTGAGAGATTTTCTGAAGGCATTGCCAATGCCTCGAGGAATCACATTGCTTTCTATCCGTTTGGAGGGGGTCCGCGAATATGCATTGGACAAAGCTTTGCTCTGATAGAAGCTAAGTTGGCCTTAGCTATGATATTGCAGAATTTCTCTTTTGAACTCTCCCCAACATATGCTCACGCCCCTCGCACTCTTATTACTCTTCAACCCCAACATGGTGCTCAAATTTTACTACGTAAGCTTTGATTTTGATTCTCTATTACTTATACTGATGTTAAAGTCATCGATTTATAATACACAGTTGGTCTGTATATTCATAAAGCAGTGTAATCAGGTATGTTTGTCTTGAACTGATAGACAATTATATACATTTAAGTTTTCAGTATACACGATATTTCGATGGTCGCATTGTATGTTTCTCCTTTAGTCTTGACCACATAAATTTATTCTGATCGAATTAGTTTTTTAACCATCGAATGGTAAAGATTCCAATGTGATTGATTTGTAATGTAGTAGGACCTTACGTACTAACTCATAGAAGGCACTATGTTTAAATCTTACTTTCATGGATCATGAGAGGGGTAATCAAGTGAATTAAATTGGAATGCTTTACACAGTGATTGACTGAATCTATGTCACTCAACAGTGGACTGAAACACTGCTGCTTAATTGATATTGATGTTCCAAACTCATGCACTTTATGCTTGCTGAGTCCCACTGACCAAAATGCTCTGATCCATTCTCATATATATTTTTTAATATAAAATCTTTAGCCCCATCTCAAATTTCTTGTTTGTTTGATCAAAGATCAACCAAACCTGTGTTCCCTTTTCTTTCTGTTTTCGACTCCAACACAAACACACACACACAGTTTGTGTAATAGCATGTTTAATTATTATTAATTTCTGCTAGCATAAATTGAATTGTAAATTGGTGTATGAGCCATATTTTTTAGTACACCATGCACAATAATGTGCAGGGACATTGACCCATACCACATTCTCTTGAGTGGCTATGTAATGTGTGGGGATTCTGAGATAAGAGATTTTGAGAATGCTGAAAGCTTAGAAAAATATTGAGTTGAACATTAGATTCTTGATATCCAACTCAAGTATGCCATAATCAGTGAGTGAATATTTTGAGCTCTCTGTGGCTCCTCAAATCTATCTGATACTCCTTAATTAAGATAGCATCCACTTATGGAATTATAAAATAATCAAGAACATGGGGAGAATCCAGTTTGGGTACTCAAATCATGTTGATGATTATATTATTTCAATATGGTGCCTCCTATAAGTGATTTGACAAAAATGAAAATTATGAACAAAAATAACATGAAGAAAAATAATATTTCAATATGGTGACTTCTTGTAGGAGTTTTTATTATTATTATTATTTGATCATCAATATGAATCAAGAATATTTTTTTTATTGTAATATTTCAATATAAAAAATCAAGAATATTTCAATGATGATAGAAAATCAACTGATCCCTTATTTGATTGTCATTATTGATTCATTGGAGATAAATAATTTTTTGTTCTTCTCCCTGCCTCTATGAGCTGATATTTTCTTTCCCAATAGCTCTATGAGTTGAATTTTCTTTGGAAAATATCAACATGTTTTAAATTTTTTGGGGGAAATTAATTCCAAGTAATTTTTAATTTTAATTTTTTTGGGTTTCTCAAAAACAAAAATTAGCAAACCAGAACAACCACATGGTTGGTTGTTATATTTTTCAGGTTTTTCGGATCAAGTAGTATGTACCGGGGTTAATTAACAATGTATAGGCTATAGAGAATGATTAATGGTGTATGAGATTTAACAGTGTGTATAGCATGCATAACAATATATAGGGGTGACAAAAATGTACTAAAGATAAATAATAATATATGAGTTAACAAGCCACACAAAGTAAAATTCAAATGACATTTCACTGGGTGGACAATTGAAAATATGATGAAAGGAGCTAGAAAAAATACCTCATAACTTAAGAAGTGTTTTGGAAGTATATGCTTCATTTGATGAAAAAATTGTTGTTTTTATATTTTTGATACACAATTCATTAATTATTCTTAACGTTTATCTTTCGTTACAGCCTGGAATCATATATGCGTAAAAAAAAAAATGTAAACATGATAAGAGTAGGGATGGCAACGGGGGTAGATTAGGACATGTTTGATAAATTCCAATGATAATGTTACATCCAACCCCATTTCCAGTCTTCATTCCAGTCTACATGTATTTTGAATTTTTAAAAAATAGTATACATCATCTATTGAGGTACATGCTTTTATAAAAAATGAAGTATATACGTCTAAAAATTGTATGGATGCATTTATAGAAAATGTAAAAAAATTCTTTTGAAGCATATGCCTTTTAAACGAGAGCATATGTATCGATAGATTTAATAGGACTGGAATTGAGACTGGAAATAGATTTGGGTGTAACAGCGCCCAAATTCCAATCCCAAATCCACTCATACAATCTCATCCCAAACTCGTGACAGGTTTGATTATTTCATCACAAACCTGTCCCAACGGATTTTCAAAGAACTCAAACCTGTCTCACCCCAATCCAAGTTAGAAGAAAACGAAATTAAGAATCTCAATTTTTTAAATGTTTTTAACATAATTTTATTCTATTTTATATTATAAACTAAATAATTATATTATCTTATATAATATTACTTGATACATGTTTTAAGTATTTTATCAAATTTAATAATAATATAGTAAAATACGATGAGTTAATTTACTTATGTACCATATTAATTATGATGATATAAGTGATTTAAATAGAGTATAACAGGGGCGGGGTGGGTTTTGCCCTTGAATCCCATGCATGTCTCATTTCATTATCGGGGTGGGACAGTCCGATTAGGGTTTGATATTCATGAGATCTAACGAGGTACATGCTTCGATAGAAAATTTTCATATTTTCTATAAATGAATCAATGAAATTCATTGGAGTATACAATTTTTATAAAAACATTTACATTAGATGATGTATATTATTTTTAAAAAAATTTAAAACACATATAGACTGAAATTGGGACTAAAAAAAAATTGTATGTAATATTATCCTAAATAAATATAAGCAAGTGAACCAAGCTGATACAGATCAGATAAGCTCATATTCGTATCCGAACTAGATATTTTAAAAAAATATCAGTATATGATGTCAAATGAATATTTAAATGAAGTATTTGTATCCGATCCAGAAATCCATATTCGGATTTAGATAACTATCCAAAAAATAAAATTAATATATCTAATATATGAAATATGTGAAAAATCTAATAATTACCTAAAACATAAAGTTATAAAAATTATAAGTATATTACATGGTTAAAGTATAATAAATAATAATAAAAAAAATCATACTAATCCTAAAAATATAAATATATTAATATAATAAATAATAATATAAATTAAATTTCATATACAAATATTTACTATCATATCAGCAATCCAAAATATTTCATATATGAATATTTTCTTTCAAATATGGACAAAAATATTTTATTTTAAATACGGATTTCAATTATTAGATAATTTTTAAAACTTTTGGATACGGATTCAGATCAAATACCATTTTTTTCGAGTCCTGTTACACAGCCCCATTATTTAGGCGTCATTAACAAACCCCATGAGGTGAGGTGTCATTCTCTCATTGGTTGTTTATTTGACTTTTAAAAAATGTTAAAAATGCAAAATACAAAATCACATTCATTTAAAACCCACATTTTCCTCCCTCATTAAACTCATTCCCACTTTTTTTCAAAAACCAAATCAACATATTCAATCAATTTTGAGAAACCTAGTTTTAACAAAACCAATTCAAAATAAAAAAAGAAAACATTCATTACATTCTTGAAAACAAGATCGAAATTCAAATCCTCGTGTTTTTAAAAATAAAACTGAAAAATAAAATAATTCAAAACACCCATTTCGTCAAAAACATAAAAAAAGACCGAATTATTGTTGAACCTCTCATTCAATCAGAAAATGATGGCGATAAGTAATAATCAACGTTTTTTTTTAATTGTTTTGAAATGTTGTTATTAATTTGATGATTGCAAAGTTTTTTTTCGATGAATGTATAAAACAAACATAAATCACAGTATAAAACAACAGTTCAAAATAAAAATAAATTACATTTATAAAATGTAACTTAACTTCAACAATAATTACATGAAAAATTAGTTACATTTGTAAATGTAACTGATTACATAAAACAATTAAAAGTCAGTTACATTCCATAAATGTAACTTACTTCGACAAACCATGCTTCATCCTATAAAGCAAAAGAGAGAAGAAGTGTGGTTGGATTCTGTTCAACAGCCCAAGGACTTGGAGCACATCTTTTGTTCTTTCCACTGCTTGAAGTGATTGTGACGACCAGGAAGAAACAACAAATCCGAACTACAGATATATAAGAGCCAAAACTGCTAAGGGCATTCCATCCAGCGTAAGCATCTGGATAATATGGAATGCGACGTGGCATTCCTGAGAGTCCTAAGAAATGCATTGGAAAGAAGGTCAAATTAACCCTAAAAAAGTGGTCCAAAAATGCATTTGACCCAAAAAAATTTGCTATAAAAAATCATGGGATTTGATTCTTCAAAACAATTCAAATAATCATGCAACAAGAAACCGACTCCTTGATTACACGAGTAGTTATTAAAAAAGAAAGGAGGAGTAAAATATGTATTATCATTTGTGTCATCTCATGAAATTTACATAGAGTCTAAGAAAATGGGTTAGTGAATCATTAAAGTTTTTTTTATATGTCCCCAGTGGCCATAGCACAACGGTTCAGGGCTTGCCTGGTTAAAGGGGAGGCCTTGGGTTCGAGTCTTGGCGCTGACTTACCCACCTGTTTGTTGGCGATTATTCGAAAGAATTTTCCGTGGGACCGGGGCAAACAGGCGGAAGTAGCTTTCCCAGCTCGACCGTAAGGTCAGCCACGGAAAGTCCCTTCGATATCAAAAAAAAAAAAAAAAAAAAAGTTTTTTTTTTATCATATCCAATGAACATAATGGGCAATTGTGATTTTTAATAACCCCAATAAATTATCAAGGGCGAGGACGAGTTCCTGCAAGTCAGGAAAAGCTTAAAAAGTAACACCCGTTGTGGCCAATCACAACACGCCAGCTCGGAACGGTCCCCGTGCCGAAAGCTGACTCGGACTTCTATTTTCCACGTGTCATCTCGGGAAAGGCCGACATCAATTTAACTGCGATCGAATCAGGACCGTCAGTATCTCTTGATTCCGTTCGAAGACTCTTTTCGCTTCCCTTCCCTATATTTTCCCCAATCGAGTCCCAAAATAAATAAAAGAAAAAAAGAAAAAAGGACGACAGAAGAAGCAACAACGAAATGAGGAATCTTTGTTAGAGGTACCTCCCGAGTCGTTAATGGTCTCTCTCTCTCTATATCTGTTGGTGATCTGAAGTTTACTTTCATGGCTATGTTGATATGTATGGTTTGGTGTCTTTGGGTTTTTGTGGGTTCTGCTTTGTTTTGATTTATGTCTGGTTTTGTGATGTGGGTTTTGGTTATTATGTTGATTCTTTTTTTTTTTTTGCTTTGGTACAAACATAACATAATAAAGATTATGTTGATTCATTACTATACTTCCATCCAAAAAATTCTTCTTCTTTGGATACATGTTTTGGCTGTAGGATTATTGGGTGTGAGGGAGAGGGGGGGGGGGGGGGGGTTGGATTCTTCTCTTGTGATTGTCAATTTTGGGTGAGTTTTGGATGGGTGTTTGATAAAAAAAATTTGTTGGGGTAGAAGTTTTCACACCAATGAGAGGATGCCATGTGTTAAAACCCAATCCCGGGCGAGGCCAAACGCTTAAACATCAACCTGTCGACCCTCTTTGAGGGAAGCTTGAATTCGGTCGCCATCTCTTGTACACTTAACAGCTTGGAGTCTGATTGCCTAATCCAACTTGACCTAAGAAGAGAACTTGTAACCAATGTAGATATGGTTTGTTTTTTTTTTTAATAAATTTTGGTAGATATGGGATTGAGCATTTATTGACTTGATAGTGTTTTTGATGGAGTACCCTCCCACTCTTCTCCGCTCCATCAGCCGGAGAAGGAACATGATCCCCATTTCTATTTGTGTTTGTTGTTCGTGGATTTGAATGCATCATTGACCGGAGGCTGAGGGTGATCATCACCCCTGACTTCTTTTTTGTGCCTCACCCCATGTCAGACACCGGCCCATTTTTCCTTTTGTAGGTTGAACAATCATGGTTAAAGGCATTGGGTTGATATTGATATGTATCAGACGGTACTTATAGTGATATTTATTGGATTATAGAAAACCGGTACAAAAACACAAGCCAATTGCTAATGCCAATGTATTTATTGGTTTGTGTCTGGTGGTTTTCCAAATGCAAAATCATGCTAATAACACTTCCCTAGGTTCAGAAGTGTAAATCCGTGTATCAAACTAGTTTGATGTTCAAATTTTAGAGTTTAACATACACTGTGAAATTACATACTTGTGCCATATGAGTTTGTGATGAAATTTGTGATGAATGATAACAGAAACATGTTACATTACTTGCACATCCAAAGAATATCATGAATAAGCGGTTGAACATATCTAATAAGTAGAGTCTAATAAACTTCATTAATAAGTAAATGTAAATGATGTGTACTATAACCCATGAATTTGAAGTAAATTTCCATTCCCATATAAATATTCTTTCTTTTATTTTTTTAATTCCAATAAAAAGTTTAAAACAACATGATCTATATTGGTTTCAAATTTGATGATGTGAACAATAACAACTCTGTGCACTGATTTTCAGTCCTGAAGAAAAAAGAAAACTTTCAAACAATTGATTTTAATAGAGTTAATGCATACATTAATTCTGCACAGGGGAGGAAAGATACAGGTCCAATAGGGGCTAGATGCAATTCTATCTTCTCGAGTCTTTGTTTTATTTTATTGAAAAACATATTGTCTATTCTTTTTTGAAGGTTATGCCTTCATCTTCTCTTCCATTAGGAGATTTCATTTGCTGATAATAAATTATAGGCGGAGAATTCCCAACTTTTCTTTTTAAAAAAACTTTATGTAATGCTTAAAAATTCCTAAATAGATTTCGCTAGGTAGATTCCAGGGTCCAAACTCCAAAGGCCTAAACTTGGGCTCAAAATTTAAACAAATTGAAAAAAAAAAGCCACCCTTTCAATTTGAGAAGAATATCTTTGAAGTGTACAGCATCATCAATTTCCTTATATGTTTTTTTTTTCTTTTCTTCATACATTTTCCATATTTAATAAAAAATACATAAAAAAAACTATTTGATAAGAATATCACTATAAGTACTGTCTGATACATATCAATATCAGAAAGAATCTCCATGAACAGTATGATGATAAGAATCGTGGTTAAATACATATCAAGATGATAAGAATCTGCCATGAACAATATGATTTTGAGTTTTTTTTTTGGTAAAACCTATGATTTTGAGATTCAAAATATTGCTTAAATTAGATGGCCTGTACTGATTATTTTGCTTTAAAATCAGATTTTAAAGCAAGTCCCATTGTTTTAAAAAAAATCAGGTGTTTTAGTATTTGAACCAGTGAAGGTGACTTCTTTCTGAAGGGATGTGTTGGAGACTGTAATTAAATAAGGAAAAAGGCAGGAAGTGGATGACCAAGGCGCATGAAATCTGAAATTCTCTGTTGTAAGAAAGTTTGTAATGGAATGAATGAGCTTTCAAAAGAGTTTAAAATAAGCAAGTGGTGCTTACATAGATTGGATCTCTAACCCTGGTATTTGTAATACACATCCAAAAGTGAAACAAAATCAAACATTTCCCTTGAGTTATGGATTATAACTCTAAATTCTATTTTTGAGCCAATTTATACCTATCCTGTTGATGTAACTTTTTATTTATTGGTTGTGACTATTAACTTATTTGTAGAGCACTCAGGAATTATATTACTCATGATCTATAAAATCCGATTGTCAAAACGCTGTTGCATGTTTATCTATAAAGAAAAACTGTTGCATGTTAATCGTAGATTTTGACATTATATATCCCTCAATCTCTTTGTGCTGTGCAAAGATGTTTGGTTTTTCAAACTAATTTACCAATGACCAACCCTACCCTGTCCCATCTAACATTAGACTAGGCATAAAGAGAAATAGAATAGAAAACCCCAAGGATTTCCATTTTTTATTTCCCTTGAGAAAGGTTGTGTTCACTAGATTATACTAAAATTGATCAATGATGAAAAAAAAAACAAGGGACAAAGGGAGGGGATATTGGATAGTATATCTGTGCGTAAGTTTCTCTTACATAACCAACATTCCTCATTTACATGTGCCTAAGGCCTTTCCATCTTTCTTTATTTCTTGCAATCAAAAGCTCTCTTCTATTCATGTACCCAAGTAAATTCCTTCTCTTATATATTTGAAAGTGACACTTTCATTTTTCCAGATGTAATACTACTCTAGTTAGTTTTCTGAAACGCTATATATTTTTAAAATTATTTTAGCCATTTACCATGTTTTTTGTTCGTTCACTTTGTTTGAGGCCTAGAAATCCACTTGTTTTTGTGAATATATGAATAGCGGATGTTTAACTTTTAATATCATTACTTTTTTGAAGTACTTAACTATTATGAACCTTCCATTGCAGCTTGGTTTGATGTCTGGGGAGGTCTTCTTGCCCTTGATAATACGCAAGTAGCTTTCTCGTATCTGTCACAGGATTCTTATACTTCAGCACCAAAAATGAAGACCCAATCGGCCTCTGATGGTTTACAGGAAAATAAAAATCACCATATATGGGGAAAGTCAGCTAAAATCTCTAAAAATTCACGTTGTCGAGTCAAATTATCTCAGCAGGCACTAGTCTTAGATCCATTTGTTGAAGTTCGTCAAGATGGTGAGTAGAAAACACATTTCCTTTATTTAAACTGCTTGTTTTACTGGATTAAGAGCTCTAAAAGTTTTATCAAAACATTTACAGTGTATATGAATTATTAAACTAGAAAGTAAGAAAATTATTTTATATGTTTGCCATTTACAATTTGTTTATTCCATACTAAAACACTTGAAATACAAAATCAAATGATAATCAGAGAATATGAATTGAGGAATGTTTAATAAGTAAATAAATAAAGTGGGTAATAGTGTCAAAGCTTAATAGTGCCTTTCTTCTGCCATTGCAGTTCTTTTGGATGCTGAAATCTCATTTCAGGATTGTGACTATTTTGAATCTGCTGGTCATGATGAATCACTTGGGGCTCATCCGCAACCTCTAAAATTTCTGTCATTGTCATCTGATTTTGCATCTGTTGGGGAAAAGGTACTGTATTTATTAATGACAATGTCATTTTTACAGCCAGGTGATGTATTACAAACCACACCCCCCCCCCCCCCCCCGCTTAATAATGTGTGGGGTGGCTCTTTTAACATTGATATAATAAGTTTGAGTATTATGTTTTTGTGGATAGTAATCAATTCATTATAATCCCATATTCTGTTTCTCTTGTAGCTGCTCGAAAACATGACAATGCATCTTTTATGAATGATTTTCTTTGTTTTACAAACTTCCATCTCACCTTATGTGGGCCAATGGTAGCTCATGGGTGAATATTTGATTGAGTACCTCGTTGCTTTTACTATTAGTATAGGGGCCCTCGACAATGGATAGTCTTTCCGTTAGATTTTCAAGGTATTACACATGAGCAGACAGAAATTTTTTTTATAAATAGTAGATTTTATGGTTAATTCTGTCTACTGCGAACTTTTCAAGGCCATTGTTTCAAAATGAAAGGATTTCAGAGTGTTCCTAACATTTTAACTTGACATCAAGTTTTTTAAAACTTGTTTCCTTATCAGAATTGATATCCAAAAAATTAATATTCCTTTATTTTTTGTTGAATATCCTAGTAGAGCTGCATGTAGGTTTTGTTGGAGACAGTTGGACTCTGTGTAACTGACGGCTGACAAGGAGAGAGAAACAAGCTGTTTTCTGTAAAAGTTGAGAAAAAGGAAAATGATATGAAGTTAATTCATTCCCGGTGGTTCATAGCATAATGCCCATCGCCGTGCTCTTAAACATCCTAAAATGATGTCCCATACATCTTCCAAACAATAAACTTTGATAGTATTCAGTTTTGGGAGGAGGGTGGTTTATTTGAGGCACATCTCACTGACCTGCCCATTTTGTTCTCTCCATCTTCTCTGTTCCTTAGTATCATTCTGAGCAGAGCTGAATCAATTAGGTGAAGGCTTGTCTGGTGTGTGAGGAAAGATGGAAGGAGAGGAAGCCTGTGGTGCATTGGAAGTCATTTCTAATGAGGCAGCTGTTGCATAGAAGTGTTAAATCTCAAGAAAATGAACCCCACTCGTCTTGGAACATGGGTCGTGGAGGTTTTTAGCGCAAAATGTTCCATCTGTGGTCATCTGGAGTTTGAAACCTAGATGCTCATACAATATGTGAAACAACACAATAATTGTAATAAGATAAACAGTTAGCATATTGTAAATATTACATTAGACAATTTGGATCCTTCATGAACAATCTCGCCTTCTAGATATGCTCACCAAATTTGGGGAATTATTTCTTCATCTTAGAAGATTAGGTGCTTCATGTCATTGCTTTCATAGGATAAGTTGCTCAAAAAGACAAATAAAGCAAAATGGGCAAATGATGGGATGTGGTATGTTACATATGCGGAGTGGATGAATTGAACCCAATCATTCTTCCCCGATCATTCTCAACAGTAGCATGCCTTCCCTTTAAATATTATCATTTAGGGAAAAATGCATATAACCCCTCAAAGATTGTGAATATCCATATTGACCCCTCATTTTTCTGAAACCATATAACCCTCTGATTTTATGACTTCAATTGATCTACCCCCTGTGGTTAGCAGTTTGAAACTAGGGTGTACCTAAGTTAACCATATATGGTTAAATTATCATATTACCCCGTCTATTTCACCCCTAACCACCTGACTCTTTCACCCAAACCAGTCTTCTTTTTCATCAAAGCAAGTTGATTGCTCTCCTCTACAGTCCTCCATAACCCTAATGGTCGATATGATCGTTTGGAGGAAGAAAAGTTAGATTGGTGGTTTTGTGTAAGCAGGGATATTTTAGTCATTTGGAGGGATCTTTTTTAATATTTTGTAAATTTCAGGGGGTTATATGAATATGTATTTTCATGCCACCGTTATGTCATGGAACATTTCAGAATATTCTTCTAAAATAGATAGTGATTTAACTAATGGGGCTGTATGCTTAACCACGATAATAATCAGGGGGTTATATGGATTTTCATAAAAATGAGAAGTCGATGTGGATATTCGCAATCTTTGGGGAGGCTTTATACATTTTTCCCTATCATTTATTGTAAGCCAAAATGCCTTTCAGCATGTGGAGATGCATTAGATTGATCATTCTGGTTTAATCTTTCATCTACAGTACAAAAATGCTAGAAAAGTTGAATTAGGAAACTGTAACCGTCGGTGATTGTGATAACATTTATCATTGTTAACCCCTTGTTTATCTGAGGTACATGTATGTGGTCTGCCAGCCTCATCGCAATCCTTCATGTCTTTCATCTAAAACATATATCTACTTGAAAAGAGATGATGTTTGAAAATATTTATTATGTACTTATCATCTTAGTAAACACACACGAAGGTGAGAAAATCTTTGTGCTCGCCACCATTGGTTGCATAATTTATATATTTTTAATCTTAGAATGAGGGTCTAATTTGATAAGAGTCTGGCAGGTGGTACTAAAATTGATATGATATATTTTCTTAGATGGAACAACTAAATAAGATAGTTTGCTTACTTTTGGCGGGCTTGGTTTCTCCTTGCAGGCTTCTCAAGCCAATGCTTGCTTGTCTCTCATGGAAGAAAGTTTTTCACTCATTCTTGAATCTGATGAAACCCAGTCCAAAGAGTTAAATCCTATTGGTACAGGTAAAAGGTCACCTTTAGGATCTTACTATGCAGTGTTATGAAATTTTTATTTAAGGTCACCTTTAGGATCTTACTATGTAGTGTTATGAAAACTTTATTTAAGGTCACCTTTAGGATCTTACTATGCAGTGTATGTTTATTTCCCTTTTCTCCACATTACTATATATGAACAGAGTTCATACATAACATGAAAATCCATCATAGATGCTAGTCATTTGCCCTCTTCCATTAGTGCACCTATATATGCTCTGACACAATTCACAAGTATCTTCATCATCTTGACTATTGGATTTTTTTCTTACAAAATGAAGATGATTATACCTGCAATTTATTTTGTATTTTATTATTAATAAACATGTTGCACTGCCACAAGACACATTTTCAGGATAGTTTTTACCTGGAATTGTTTTGTCACTTTGCAAATTTCTTCGGAATTTCTGATGTATTTACTTCTAATCTAATTTTTGTAACTTGGTCAGTGTTGATCAATTTATGACAATGTCATAAGACTTGGGAACCCCTTGGTAACTGCTTGTTCCTTTTTTATCCTTTTGGTTTTTAGTCTTGGAAAGCTCAAATTCTGTTGCAAGTGCCATTTCAATTAACATTTGGTTTTTTCCTCACTAGTCGAAATGCTTACAAGTACTTATTATTTCTTTTTTTATCTTCTTCTACAAGTTTTCTCTATTACATTTTCTCTGAATAGTTATTGTGGTATTAATATGAATGATATTAGTGTCTGGTCATCCAAGTTTTACTCCCACCATTATGAATAAGTGTGAAGTTTTTTTTATCATGGTTTGCCACTCTTTTTCATGAATTCAGATTTCCTGTGACAAATTGTTGAAATCAGTCATCTGTAACACTATCCAAAATGAATGGTTCACCACTTGGCTCTATACTCTGTTATTTGAACACTGCCTCACCAAATCATATAATATATGATGGGGAATATATGAATATTACTTTCTCTTTTCTAAAAATGTTTTTGTTTCTGTTATAAAATATCCTTCCTTTGCAGGTGGAGATGATGAACTCACTGCTGCCAATGAAAGCGATGTTGGAAGCTCAACTTCACATGATTACCAAACATGCAATGAATCGAAATCATTCGTTTCTCATGTGGATGACACAGAATTTAATTTTCGTGGCCCCTCGCTAGGGTCCATGTTCGCCACCACATCCTTTGATGAAAACAATGGATTTAATTATTTATCAACAGCTGATTATTTCCCCTATGACTCTATAGATCTAGATAAGATTTTTGACACAGAGGAGAGTTGCATGGAACTTCCTGTTCTCGAAGAAACTATAGATAAAAGTAATATTCTCGATGAAGAATCAACTAACAAGTCCACGATAAACCCTGGGAATGTGTGCCACTATCCTGCCCTTCATCATATGAATTCTCTCAGCCAGGAAAACGTGATCACTGATCCCTCTAATGGTCAGGAAATTGACTTTGATCCACATTTATTTGTCCAAAGCTTTCATGTTCTTTCTGAGGTGGCTCAATTTCAATCCATTGTTCCTGTGTGGTTGCCAAAGGAACCAGATGAAAAGAAAAATGTGACGCTGGTTCTTGATTTGGATGGTAAGCTATCTCAATGCTGTCATTACATCTTTACTTTTGAAATATTCATGGCCATCACCTGTCAGTTGTATTAGACAATCTCTCAATGCATGCCAGTATCTTTGAATTCGATAGTCTTGTATTTTTTTCATTTATGTAATGAACTTTACTAGTAATATGTTGAATGGATAAGAACTCCAAACGAGGCACTCATGGGGCAGGGATCTTACCCTATCATCAGGCCAGGACGGCTATTTTCTTGTTCGTGACTTGGTCTAAGTAATGTGACCCGGTTTTTTTATGAAGATTTGTTTTACATCTTGACTTCTTTTTGTTTCAAAGAGGATTGGCTCTATGCCTACTCTTTGTTTTGACGTGCTCCCACCATTCAAAAAGAAGAATGTTAGCATAGCTTTGGTTTGGATGGTAGAAGATCTTGATTTTCACTTGGATATCTGCAACAAAGACATCACGTGTCCAGTTTTAGAGCCATGTCGAACATCCAAATTGCTGGCTGTCACCATTGCCCGTCTTCATGTTCTCATTACATCTTGTCAATACCTCTGTAGGTGGTGTCTGACACAAGAGACTTGTTTATGCATGTTCAGATGTGCATGTCCTTTTTATATACTCAATTCCGTCTTTCATGTTAATTTTCTTTACATTTATTTTATCAATATTCTTCATACAAACTCATCTAATTCTCTCATGTTTTCTTTGTTAACCAAATTCTAAATTATGCATCTTGCATGCTATGTTATTTTGGTTGCATCAATGTTTATGGGTTGATCTGTGGCTTTTGTGACCAATAACCATTTAATTCCTTTAGGGTTCATTTGGATAGATGCATAAGTTATTTTGGGGTTTATACCTATTCCATTGATAAATTGTTGATTTATCAATAGAATAAATGATTTTCTAGTTTGGTTGTGTTATCAGTTATTTTCGTTGGAAAACATAATAATAAAGGTTGAAGTGTTTGGTTGATGAAGAATAAAATGTGAATAAAGTGTAAAAAGTTGATTTGCCATGTGAGCCCCATTTATCTATAAGTAGTGATGACAGGTGATTTGATGTGATGACATGTGATTTAATAGGTGGGTCTCTTTATACTAGTGGAAAAATAACATAATTCCATGGAGAGACTTGAAATACAAATATCAATTTATTTTCACTTAATTCTGCATAGCTATACCCCTTTATATCACCCATCCAAACAACTTTTTCACCTTTATTCTCCCTTATTCCTCCTATTCCACCCTTTATTCCCCCATCCAAACGGGCCCTTAGGCTGTGAATATGTGATCCAAGTTGGAGAAGAGAAACTACTTACTTTAAACTCTAGAAACAACTACATCAAATCAGGGAACTAACACAATGTATTTGTGAGTCGGTAAAACTCTCCTGCTCTAGAGTTATTCCTCCTTTTCTCCTCCAATCTCTCTACCTAGTATCGAAAGATGCTCTATACCTAGTATCAAAAGATGTCTCTATGTGCATGCCTCTTCTTTTCGGACTTGGAGACCCTAGCGCACCAGGATTCTAAAATCCCCTCTTTCCTGTGACCTGTTTCACTATCCCAAATTCCACCGGAAATATGATTCTCCAAATGCTGTTCAATTTTGTGTCAGCTATTCATGTCATATAAAATAAGGTAGAATAGGGGAAAAGACATATCTAGTAAGCAATGATGCATGACATGTATCATAGTGGTAAAATGAAGTAAATGTGGAGTAAGCAAAATGTGGAATGCCGAAGTCCTCTTTGACCACAAACTTGTGATTACTATTTCTCAATTATTCCATTTAACCAGTCCTTTTTGAGGAGTGCTAATTTCTTTATTTATCATTGTTCTAAATTGAATAACTAAACAGGGCTAAATCTAATAGTGACAAGCCGCGAAGTTGCATGCATATTTAAACAATGAAAATATGAGAACATTAAATGAAATATTTTACCAAATCAAGTGTGTGTGTACAATTTTATGCGGATTTTTTTAGCTTGTTAATGAGAACTTTTGACTTGAGCTTATAATTGTCATTGAGAGAACTCCTAAATTGTCATTGTTGATTGTCTTTCCAGAAACGCTCGTGCACTCTTCTTTTGATCATTGTGATGATGCAGACTTCACCTTTCCAGTGTTCCTCGACATGGGGGAGCAGACAGTGTACGTAAAACAGAGACCTCATCTCCATATATTTTTAGAGAGGGTTGCGCAGATGTTTGATGTCATGATCTTCACGGCGAGCCAGAGTAACTATGCTGATCAATTGCTAAACAAACTGGATCCAGAAAAGAAGCTCATATCCCAACGCATGTACCGTGAATCATGCCACTTTTCAGATGGTGGCTGTACAAAAGATTTGACTGTTTTGGGTCTTGATTTATCAAAAGTTGCCATGATTGATAATTCACCACAGGTATTATATATTTATGACATCCTTCTAGGTAGATTAGCGTGCGTATTATAGTTATCCTTCAGAAATGCAGTAGCATCTATTACCATTTCAAATTTAGTATCCAATGCATCATACCCAACAAATTCAAGTGCCATTGGCTCTGCCATTGTATAAGAAGTCTTATCTACTTGGAACATCAGAGTGTGTTAACCATTTGCATTTTCATTTCTTTATGTGCCATTTAATTCTTCGCCTTTTTATGATATCAGGTTTTCCGGTTGCAAGTGAATAACGGAATTCCCATTAAAAGCTGGTTCGATGATCAGTCAGATAATGAATTGATCTCTCTTATTCCATTCTTGGAGACATTGGTTGATGCTGATGACGTTCGCCCTCTAATTGCGCAGAGGTTCAGTGGCAATAAAGAGTGATTTCTTTTATTTATTCCATCAAGCGGCATCAACTTTGATCCTTGCCTTTGAGTTTGAGATTAATTATCCAAGTCTTCTGTATATTCTTCATGACATCTTCTTCAACCAG
Organism: Acorus calamus; assembly: GCA_030737845.1. Lineage (NCBI taxonomy): Eukaryota > Viridiplantae > Streptophyta > Magnoliopsida > Acorales > Acoraceae > Acorus > Acorus calamus. Next base: position 6,025,966 of record CM060871.1, on the reverse strand, counting down.
CATACCTCTCAGAGAAGCTAAATGCGGAATTCTTAACTTGGGGTCACTACATCATAGTAGAGAATTCTATTATTTTCTCCCTCTGTGCAGATTAGGATTTTTGTATCACCATATTGGTGTATATAGATGAACAATCTTATAGTACAATAAACATTTATACTCTTTGATTTGCCTATATTAATAATGCATTTTTTCCCTCTATTGTAGCTCTTGTTTTCAGTAATAATTTTATGGTACCACTTCCACGGAAAGGCCTTTTTTCTCATTGTAGTTTTAATTTTTGTCCTTTTTTTCTTCTTTGAAGAAATCTGTTGTGATATTCTTCCCTCTTTGCTCTCTTGTGGTGAAATACAATTCTAATAGATTCTGTAGCATGTAGGAAAGAGAATGATTACCAAAGTGGTCCTATGTGTTTTAACCGGAGTTTTTCATGCTTAGATTATGAATGTGAATCACACACACTTCACCTTCTGAAGTGGATGAGTGTTTGTTCCACTCCATGCATTACTTTCTGATAATGAATTCAATTGAGATGAGTGATCAACACGGCGGAAAGTCCTCCGGCGGGGGAGGAGCTGCTGCGAAACCTTGGGACCATCCCGGACAATGAAACCCATTGCCAGCCCCCACGTCGTGTGCGTCTCCAGGTGACAATGCACGAACCACATCCCTGGATTATCGGCCTTGAACCTGATCGCTGCCCACCCCCCGCTTGGCACCGCCACCGTGTTCCTCTCCGGGGGGTCCACCAGGTTGAAGCCCGCCCGGTCTCGCCCCTCCTCGAAGTTCCCAAACCCCCTCCCCACCACGAAGAAGTTGTGCCCGTGGACATGGATTGGGTGGTTCTCCGCATTCACGAAGCTCGTGTCCTGCAGCACGAACTCCAGCCTCGTCCCGTGCGGGACGACGAGGAGCCTCATCCCGAACTCGGTGTTGAGCTTCATGTCCAGTGTCGACGGCCCTGTGTAGTTGAACGGGTGCGGCGGTCTCTCGGGGAAACTGTTGATCAACTTGGCATCCATTGTGTTCTTGAAATAGGACTCCAGTATGGATGTAGCAGGTCTGGTGAATGACTGATTGTTCATTGATGCTGAGAGACGCTTGCCTGCAAGGCCTTTGCAGATGCAGTTCAAACAGCAGTCCTGGAGGTTCAGACTAATGGTTATGAAGAGCCTCTTGTCGACCTCTTTTGGGACCTTGCACGGGTGCTCAGTCGAGTCGAGGCTGTGGAGGTTGTTCGAGAATTGGGTGGCGAAGGCGGTGTCTCGCATCGGGGGAAGGAATGTGAGGTCACTGTGCTCGCGCGACGCAGGCATTTGATTAGTAGAATAGCTTATGAAACCGATAGCGGTGGTCGGGTTGATTGGGATGGTGGCTGAGACGTACGGCCTCGCTGCGAGCATGAATGTCCCAGGTTTTGTGTTTGTGGTGACTAGCGCGCTTGTGGTCTGCCCAGGCGCGATCATGATCGCGCTTGTCGCAAAGGGCTTTACGTATGCGGCGTCAATCTCGACAACGGTTAGGGTGTGGTTTTCGACAGCGAAGAAGAGCTCGTGGTTGAGCGCAGCGTTGATGATCCGGAGCATGTACGTCTTCCCGTGCTCGACAATGTGGGTGAACGTGTCTGCACTCGTGTCATGTCATTCAATCTTATGCATTTGGAAAATAGCTTTTCACTTAAAAGCAGCTTTTGAAAATAGCGTGTACCTTGTTTGGAGCATGGATAGTATGGCCCTGGCATCCCGTTGATGGTGTAAGCATCCGAGACATTCGGGCCACTCCCATATCGTATGGTGTCTGATTCAATTGCTTCTGTGTCTGCGTTCCACCATTCGCCTGCAACAATATTTATTGGAAAATGATATTCTCAGCCCCCTGCGCACTACCGTGTGTAGATCTCACTGGTTTTCTTTTATTATAAAAAATCTACATTTATGTTGAAGTACATGTTATTATATGAATTGAAATATACATTGATATACCTAATATGATGGGGACCTCGGCATGAACCGGGAGGAAGGGATAGGAGGAGGAGGAGCGGGGGCGGATGATGAAGGCTCCATGAACGGAGGCTCTTTGCCAGCCGAGATGGGCATGCCAGAAGAGGGTGCCCCTTTGGCTGGTGACCCTGAACCTGTAGGTGTAGGAGTGATTAGCACGGATGGGGCATTGCGTTATGTAGGCCGGTCCATCTGCCCATCCCGTCCGATACTGTTTAATCCCATGCCTGCACAATTTTAATACAATTTTTTTATCAACCAACTTTTTCATAAAAGTTGTTTTTATTGATTTTTAGTGCACGAAAAATAAATTCTGAACACAAAAGTTAAAATTTAAAAACATTTATTTGAAACTATTCTGAAAACTAATTTTATATAAACACAATCAGTCTAACAATTGATTCTAAATGGGATTTGAGATTGCATTTTGGAACACGGATTGATTCCCAAGAATCATATATTTTTCAGTTAGTTGATTTCCAGGACCCAACTTTTTAGTGATTCATGGGAATTTAAAAGCACTTTTGAGGATTTTCAATTTCTGAAAAAATAAATCATCTCCAAATGCCCTCTCGACAAAGATTTACATTGATTAATGAAAGGTACGTAGTTCATAAAATTGAGCAAGCTTATTTTATTGTGATGGTTGTGGTGCATGATTTGCAGTTAAGTGGCATGAGAATTTTTATTTTATTGTTTTATAATGTTGGGAAGTGACTGTTGGTAAAAAAATTAAAGAACCAAAAGAGTTGCACATAAATGAAGGAATGTTGTAGTTGGGGTTTAGGCAGCATAACCAGTTGCAACCAAATCTTTGGATGTTTTTCCATGTTTGCTTCTGCAGGTGGGAGTTTTTTTCTAAGGGAAGCCTCATCTCTCTGTTTAATTGTTTTACTAGTGAGACAAACCAAGAGTTAGGGGGAGAAAGCATAGCACAATATTAATTTAGACAAATTTATACTTAGTCATCCATCTCCTGAAGACTATCTTTTTCAATTTGACAATGAAGACATAAGTTAAATTTACATCTTTAATTAAATGTCCTGATACAATTTAAAAAGTTATTAAACTTATTTTGTAGTATTTCAGTTCTATTTTTAAAAATGTTTAACGGATAGTGAATACGTGAATTCAACTTATGTTTTCAAATAAAAAATTCAAAGATGTTTAAAAACAAGATGTCTTCGGTTTGATTCCTAGTAACAAATAGCATTGCTTGATCAGTTTCATCATATTTTTCATTCATCTTTCTCACATAATCCATTATAATTGAATTCTTGAAAAAAGAGTACTTCTCCTTTTATGTCAGAATTATTAAATTTTGTTCTAAATTTTAATGTGTTGTATGGAAATGCTTCACATTCTTATTAACCAGTGAGGAGGATGGGGAGAACGAACCAATGGATGGTGGTGTTACGCTCGACGTTATTGAAGACGACCACCTCCACCTGATCTCCCTCACGAACGTCGATCGTAGGGCCTGGGTACTCTCCGTTCACCGTGAGAAGACGCTTCGTGTGGCAGAGGCGCGTCACTTCCCTCCATTCTACCTGCACTCACTAATCCATTGTTAACAGAACTTGTTTCCTTGTTAGAGCTTTGATACACCCAATCTAAAAAATCATAAAAATAACTTTCAAGTTATATACACTTATTTAAAGATCACATGCATTTAACATAACAAGAAAATCTCCTATAAATACATATGATCTCAAACAAAAAGATATACATAGCACAAGAAAATAAGTTTGCTATATTGAGGAGAGTTTACTAACTGTAAAATTGAAGCGTTTGGTGTGTGAAGACCTAGCCAAAACCACAGAAGTTGCAAGCCATGCATGCAAAAATAATATCACCATGAACACTCTATAGCCACTCATGTAATGGCCCTCCATCACTCAAATGTTCACTAAACTCTCCCACAAAGTTTATAAAGTTAATGGAAATCCACTGAAGTAAATATGAGGAAGACCTACAGTTTCCTTGCTTTATATATAGAGGAAGCTCAGTCCTTTAAAAATGAGTGATGAAGGAATATTGGCATGCAAGGAACGTTACAGCGTTACGTGTGGGAGAAATTAATATTTATACATATTATATATTTGTTTTTTGAAATGGTTGATTATATTTAAGAGGTTTATGTGTTGATTAGGTGAAGATGAGACATCAGAAAGCACCAACTGAACTTGCATTTGGTGTACAATTTTTTTTTAATGTGTGGGTTTTGATCTCTTTGATTTGGTCTCCTAAAATTAAATAAATTGAAAATGCATCTGGTGATGAAGAGATCACTACTCTATATGTCTGTCATCTACTATGTGAATGAATGGCTGAAGATTATCTTTATTTTTCCTCTCTTTTGGGGTGCCATTTTTAGGTGTGTTTCACGTTATTAACAAGAGGACCAAATTCATAGGATCGCATGCCACGTCGATGTTACTGTAACTTGCGTTCCAGCAACTTAACTTAGTTTGGATTATATTGTTCTAACCGGTTCTAATTTTAATCTTATTTCTCATATTGAATATATATATATATATATATATATATATATATATATATGCCGACGATTAGGTGCGGTGTGCGGTCAGTGCGGTGCGCGACGTGGACCGTCCGATCGCGGGTGCATCGCATCCAACGGTCGACGTGAATCGCACCGGACCATCCGATGCGATGGACCCGTGATCGACAGCCCGTGATCGCGCACCGCACCGACCGCACACCGCACACCGCACGTAATCGCGACTATATATATATATATATATATATATATATATATATATATAGTCGCGATTAGGTGCGGTTTACGGTCGGTGCGGTGCGTGATCACGGGCCATCGATCACGGGTCCATCGCATTGGACGGTCGGGTGCGATTCACGTCGACCGTTGGATGCGATGGACCTGCGATCGGACGGCCCACGTTGTAAACCGCACCGACCGCACACCGCACGTAATCGCGACCATATATATATATAGAGAGGGGTGATTGTGTGCGACGGAACGGCGGGTGCGGCAGCGACGTGGGCCGTCGATCACGGGTCCATCGCATCGGACGGTCGGGTGCGATTCACGTCGACCGTTGGATGCGATGGACCCGCGATCGAACGGCCCACGTCGCTGCCGCACGGTCGTTCCGTCGCATATAATCGCTCGACTATATATATATATATATATATATATATATATATATATATATATATATATGAGGGGTGATATGCTGCGGTCGGCCGCACCGTGCGGCATCGACCACGGGCCGTCGATCACGGGTCCATCGCATCGGACGGTCGGGTGCGATTCACGTCGAACGTTGGATGCGATGGACCCGCGATCGGACGAACGAGGTCGATGCGGCACCGTGCGGTCGGCCGCATATTATCATTTGATATATATATATATATATATATAGGGAGCCGATTCAGTGCGGGAATGCGGTCGTGCGGGAAGCGATCACGGGCCGTCGATCACGGGTCCATCGCATCGGACGGTCGGGTACGATTCATCTCGACCGTTGGATGCGATGGACCCGCGATCGAACGATCGACGTCGTTTCCCGCACTGAATCGCTCGCGTATATATATATATATATATATATATATATATATATATAGTCGCGATTACGTGCGGTATGCGGTCGGTGCGGTTTACGACGTGGGCCGTCCGATCGCGGGTCCATCGCATCCAACGGTCGACGTGAATCGCACCCGACCGTCCGATGCGATGAACCCGTGATCGACGGCCCGTGATCGCGCACCGCACCGACCGTAAACCGCACCTAATCGGCTCCCTATATATATATATATATATATATATATATATATATATATATATATATATATATATGAGTGATTAGGTGCGGCGGCCGCACGGTGCGGCGTCGACCACGGGCCGTCAATCACGGGTCCATCGCATCGGACGGTCGGGTGCGATTCACGTCGACCATTGGATGCGATGGACCCGCGATCGGACGGCTACCGCACTGTGCGGCCGCCGCACCTAATCGTGAGCGTGTGTGTGTGTATATATATATATATATAGTCGAGCGATTATATGCGACGGAACGACCGTGCAGCAGCGACGTGGGCCGTTCGATCGCAGGTCCATCGCATCCAACGGTCGACGTGAATCGCACCCGACCGTCCGATGCGATGGACCCATGATCGACGGCCCACGTCGCTGCCGCACCCACCGTTCCGTCGCACACAATCACCCATATATATATATATATATATATATATCTTTTGTTAAAGATACATGAATACCATTTACTATATATAAGTGAAAATATATGATTTAGAGCAAGAAAACATATTAACATCCGAGACTGGTTGAAGCTATGTTTCACTTTTTACCTTTCATCAAATTAAACACTATCACGAATGTCCCCCATTTACATCAAAATTGAACCTACAAAAAACATTGTTTTAATTTCTAAATAAATGTATGTTGTCATCCTTGTTGGATGGAATGACAAGGATATCACATATGATTTCAAAACCCTCACAGTTGAGTGTGTATTTTATAAATCAATCAAAGATGCTTAAAAAATTAAAGGCTTAGGATGGCTTATAAACAAATTAACATTTTGGATGAAATAACATGAAATGATAATTTATGTTAGTGAAGTGCATTTAATTAATTAGCCTACTTATCAATCTATTCAAAACATGTTTTTATAAGCATAAGATATACATTGATGCATTATAGTAGCCCCTACGGCGCAGTTATACTAATCAAATGGAAGATCCAAATATAGTTTTTAACAGTATTGGTTTCGTATGTATGTAAGCTCAGAAAAATTTACTACAGACAAGATGCATGTAATCTTATGTCTTGAATTTCATTAGGGGCCTTTTTAGCCAAAAATAATAATAATAATAAAAAGTAAAAAACAAGATACACATAATTAATGTTTTTACCACGGATGAAATGGGTATGGTCTTGGCTTGACTTATTTGTTTTGAAGCAACTTTTTTGTCATCAGAATTTACAATATGTAACTTTTTTGTCATCAGAATTTACAATATGTTTGTCCCAAAGGTCTATGGTCTGATGGTAAGGGACCCTGCCCTTTATGGGACATCTATAATTCTTGTGGATTAATTCACGTGGACTTTGATTCATGGTTTGTTTTGGACCCATGTTGGTCAAAAACTCTCTATTACTGTTGGAGATTTATAACATGTTAAGACTTTTTGTAAAAAAATTCTTGAAACTATGTTAGAATATTTATGAATGGAAAATTATAATAAAATTAAAATTCTACTTTTTATGTATTGTTGAATGTTGTATATTTTACAAGTTTGACCGTAGTGACACTTTTTATAGTCTTTGATAGTGCTTAAAAGATTGGGTCCGCGCAAATACACTCAATTTTTTTTTTTACATCTTCCATTGCAGTTGTTATATTATCAATACAGTATATGAAATTATTTAACATAATATATATTTCTTATGTTAATATATATTCTATTACAAAAATATAAAATTATGTACACAGCTCAAATCATATCCATATCTAGTTTGTTTTTATAAATAAAAAAAATCATATTTCATTAGTTAAATATATATCCTTCAACCAAATCAAAATATGTGCAGGTTCGAAATGACGTTACACGAGGGACTCAATGTTTTCCTAAAAGAACACTTTCATCCTCCATTTTGATATTTTAAAACATCCAATCATTTTTAGACCTGAAATTAATGGATGCACCCACACATGGGGATGCTTTCATGTTATTTTAATTATGTTATTTTTTATATTTGATAAATTTATTGATACATGTGCTTGATGGCTGTTTTTGCCTAAATATAAAAACCACAAATCTATCTTGTAAATCTATTTGTCATTTGATAAATAATCTAGTAAACTAGATTTTAAAATTTGTAATTACACACACACACACACAATAGGTCAATAAATTGAATGTTTAAGGGTAAATGTGGTACATCCATTTCAGTTTTCAATTTAAAGAAGATCAAATGTATTTTCCTGAAAAATATTTTTTTCATAGCTTCCTTAAAAGATAATATTTTCTTCAAAATATACAATAAGCTGGAATCCACTTTTATGCGTAACATAATCTATAGCTTAATTGATCTATGGATATATATTATTTGAAAAATGATATAGTAAAAACAAATTGATCAATTTTCTGATTTAAGTTATGTGGATCAATCATTAAAAATATAACATCTTTAAATGTGATTAGATTACATGTATTTTTCTAATTGGTTCAACTCACCAATTTAATTAAGGGGGGCGCTTGGAAGTGCGGCGGAAAACTCAGCGTTTAGAAAAACAAGGGTAGTAAAGAAGTATTCTTTTTGAAACTTTTCAAACTCCCCTACAAACATTATTTTTATTGTTTAAATGCGGATACGAGAATTCTGTTTGTATCCGTGGTGGAATAAGCGAAGTTTCCAATTGTAGAATCCTCCTCATCGTGGATTCAAACAAGTAACTCTTTTCTTTTTCACTACATATTATTGTATTCAATGCAACTCATAAAATTGCCATAGTTAATGTGATGATGCGAATATGATAGTGTGTTACAAGGTTCACATCACATCAATATAAAGATACACAGTTTGGTTTGCATTAGAATTAATATGTTAGGCTTCATTGGAAGTTGGAACCGCAAATAATATAAATCTCTAACAAGATTTATTTTCTTCTCTTATAAATTATATAATATCAATGGTGTGATTCAGCATCAACATGCCCGGACTCTGAACGCACAAATAATATACATATAAAATATAATTTTCTCATTTTAGGGAACAAAATAAAATTTGTTCAGGTAGTGTTTGATCAAGTCTAGAATAGACTGGACACCTTGAATGTGAAATTCAAGCTTCATAAAACATGCCAGAAGATTAAATCCAGATGAGATCATCTGTCAAATCAGGAATTTTAAGCTTCTAGATCATGCTTACCACTTTAAAGTGTAAACTTGAAGTGGTGGTGAAAGCATATAAAATTATATATTTATGTTTGGTCCCAAAATTAAAATTAAAACTATATATTTATATTTATGTATATCATTTTTTATATAAAGAATCTCATTATTTTTTATATAAAGAATCTCACTATGTACATGTACGTGTGAGTCTCGTGGGCCCATGGACAGACCCAAACTTAGGAAAAAATCAAAGTCCCAAGCCCATAACGTGTATTATAATAAATCCATTTTAGCTGTGTTTGTAGTCCCAACATATTTTAAAAATCTTTTTATTAAATATATATTTATCTAATAAAGTATATATTTTTAGAAAAATAAATATACACACTCAAAGGGAAACTTGATGTATATATACTTATGTAATAGTGAGTATACTCTAATCCAGATTTTCATATTGCATTTAAATCTACAAGAATGACATAGCAAGATTAACTAAGTATATATAATAAGTAGATAAAGACAAATGAGAGAAACAAATACTTCTGTGATTGTAGCTCAACATGATGTCTAGAGATCCATGATTTTTTTTTTTCGCTTGGTTAGAGACCCAGCATTATGTTGACTAGCTAACTAGATATGTCGCTCTTTAATCCTTCCTGAATTCCTTGTGACTACTATAGGGTTATAGTTCATCATCTGTTCTAGGTCCATGTTGGTCATTTCAAGGAAACACTTGGATAATTCTATATATGCAACATACTTGTTCAAAATATATTTTAAACATGTCACTACTACAATATTTGATATTGATTACTTGGATAATTAGGCATCAGCAATGGATCGATCAACCTGCTAGTAAAGACAAGGCCCGGGCCAGGCTGGAGCAAAAATCCAAGGCCCTACCCACGAGAGAATGGCGTCCACCGGGACGAAAACATTTCCTTTGGATTTCCAGCCTAGTCGGATGCCAGGTTCTCAGGCTTTGGGACAAATAATGATCATTAAACTGAATTCTCTAGTAAATTAATTTTAAAAAATATGGAATTTTTAAAAATACATGAAATGAATGGCATTGATCATGCCACATCATTACTTATTATTTTTATTTTTTATTCATTTTAAATTAGCATAATGGTGAAGCAAAAAAATCTATGTAACATATATGTATATTTATAAATGAGATAATATCATATTCATATCCATCCAATCTCATGGAATATTTTTCAATGGAGTTTTTTCATACAAACCCAAAAAAATCACATTTTGTTCAAATATCTTTAGGATATGTTATTTCAGTAATACTTCTCAAAAGAGTTTAAATTGTACATAAATGTTGTTTTTTAACCCATTTGAGAGGATGATTTTAGAGTTCTAAATGGTGAATTTTGACCTATCAGATTTGTTGAGAGGTGTATATGCAAAAGCCATTTTTTTTAACTTCACAACAAAATTTTAGAAACGATTTATTTAATAATTTTAATATCATATTGCATATAAATGAGTTAAAAAATAAAAGTGCTAGTTTAGAGAAACTATTTTAACTTATTATATTTACACACATTTGCATATTTGAAAACTAGTTAACTAACTAGACATCGAGGGATGTCGTTACATATGAAAAATCTAATCCCGCTTAAGTATGGGTGTTTTAATGTTTGAAAAACTCAAGTGAGATTGAAAAAACACTTGAAAATAATTTTCTCAATTTTTATACTATTTCCTAAGATCATCTCCAACCTTATTTAAACCTATACTCAAATTTTATTAAAATTTTAAATAAAAACTTAATTTAATATGGTGTGCTTTCATTAATCATTTTTTATTTTACTTGTATATTTTAAAAAAGGGTGCGGCTATATACACCCTAAAAGCTTTCTTACTCACCCATTTTACTTCCCCACTCAGGCATATATCTCCACTTCATAAGTCCACCTTATATAAATATTCAATCCAAATCGTTTTCACCCCACCCCATCCACTATTCCAGAAAATCATGGACCTTGTCAAACCAAATCAAACACGAAAGACATGGAGCATGTCGAACGGGATACAGAACGCTTTAAAGTTTTTTATTCCAGAAAATCATGGATCATGTCGAACCAAATCAAACACGGAAGATATAGAGTATGTCGAACGAGATACAGAACACTTCAAGCTCCCGTTTGGAATGGGAATAAACCCCCGGATAACTAGGGCTGGTAAACGAACCAAGCCGCTCGGGCTCAGCTCGGGCTCGGCTCAATTTAAGCTCGTTCAGGCTCGTTCAATTAGACAAATGAACGAGCTTGAACAATTTTTAAAGCTCGGTTAGGCTCGGGAACTGGATCGAGCTTCATTTTGTGTTCAAACTCGACTCGTTTGTGTTATAAAAACTTAGTTAAAACTTAACTAAACTCCTTTATAAAATCAAAATATTAAATTAATACAAAGTTATGCTCGTTTAGGCTCATGAATTTGATTTATTTAGGCTAAAATTTGTTTTCAATCCCTAAAAATCTTAAAATGAAGAAGAACGCTAGGCTCGTTGAGGCTCGTGAGCTTGACTCGGCTCGACTCGGCTCGAGTCATTTATAAATGAGCCGAGCTTGAACATGTCAAAGCTCGACTTGTTCGACTCGTTTACCACCCATACGGATAACCTGGTATAAAAATGAATAAGGGATAAAGGGTGTTTGGAAATATAGAATATGTAGGGATAAAGTATGTCAGAATGAATTAGTATAAAATGGTATATAGATTCCAACCTACCCTTGGAATTAAAGTTATCTTAGATTATTCCACCCAAAGAATATGTGGGTCCACTGTCAAATCAACTGTTATCACCTCTTATAAATCACATGTCAAATTAACTATCATTATTTTTTCACTTTTTATAAATTCTTATCCATACTTTATTCACATTTACCCAAACAACAAAATATTTATTCTTGCGTTTACCAACGAGAATCATTCAAAACACAATCAAACACAAAATCATTTTATCCTCACTTATGCCAGAATAAATATATACCTAAAAATAAGTCATATTCCCGTTTCAAACGGGGGTCAAATGATTTTTTATTCCAGAAAGTCATGAACCATGTTGAACCAAATCACACACGAAAGACATGGAGCATGTTGAACGAGATACAGAACACTTCAAAGGTTTCTGATTCCAGAAAACCATGTACCATGTCGAACCAAATCAAACATGGAAGACAGGAAGCATGTTGAACGGAATAGAAAACACTTTAAAGGTTTGGGGTGGCTTAGATGTGAGAAAAAATATAACAAAATATATTTTATTTATAAATAAAAAGGGTGGATAGGAGAGTTTGTGGGGTGGCTATTGCCGCACCCTTTAAAAAATGTGTAGTTGAAAAAAAAAATAGCATTTAAAAATTTGGATAAGGGTTTGACTCTCTCCTGATTTCAGTATAAATTTGAATAAAAGTTTAATTTAGTTTCAGTAGAGATAAATGGTTTGAAAGAATTTTAAGTAATTTTTACTCAAATTTAAATTTAGGTACATAATTGGGTATATGATTGGAGATGCTCTAAATAATAGTACATTTTTATTATATATACCAGAAAAAAAAAACCTATGTGATCAAGGATGACAAATCCCTTTCCACTGCTAAATTATACTAAGGGTGCGTTTGGTTGCGCGATTGCAAAATTGATTCTGTAGGAATCTGCGATTGCAAACCTGATTCTGTAGGAAGCTCATTTTCTCAGCTTTTTGAAATTGCAGACAGCTTTTGGGCACTATTTGCCTGCAATCGATGAGTTTAAAACTGCGATTACAAAACTGTTTGGTTGCGCGATTGCAAACGCAGCTTCCTGTAATCGCAATCGTAGCGCAATCGCGCAACCAAACGCACCCTAAGGTTGTGTTTGGTTGTACGATTGCGAAACTGATTTTAGGTAAAAAATGAGTTTAAAACTAATTTTGCTAAAAATTGTCTCTCCACATCTTTGAAAAACTTAGGTTTTGAACATTTTTTCAGTAAGGCCCCGTTTGGTTCGTGGTAATTTGGGATGGAATTTAATTCCATGTGAGATTACCAGGAATGTGCATAAAATCAAGTGTTTGGTTGGTGGTAATCTTGATGGTAATTGTGGGCCCCACTGGAATTAAAATCCATCTATGTGGGAAAATAGGGTGGAATCAGATTCTCACCCTTTGTAGTGGTAATCTCACATTCCACCTGGAATCTTAAATTAGATTACTATTATGTCATTTACAAATGAATGAAATTACTATATATATCCCTTCTAAAATATGTAGTTTTTTTATTATTTAATTAAAAAATCTGTTATAATTCTTATATGTGATGTAAAAAATCTTAACTATTATTAATTTAGATATTTAATGTATGTTTTTAAATTTAGTTTTGATTTTTATATGTGATGGAGTTAGATATTATTTTAATTAGTTGTTAAGAGAGTTTATAAATATTCAACTGATAAGATTATTATTATTGTATGTTTAATTATATAATTGGTTATTTTTATTTATTTGTATTAATTAAATATTTATAAAAGTTTATAAAAAATTAATAATTTTTTCTAATATTGTGATATGGATAAGAAATAAATTTTGGAAGTATATATAATAGTAGGGTATTTTAAACATTTAAAACAAATTCATTTTCATTTTCCATGTATGAACCAAACAATGAAAAATGATTCCAAAGAAAATTCCACTGACGAACCAAACAGTCTGATGGAATCAAGATTCATGGTAAACTGATTCCTAATAAACTGATTCCTGATAAAGTAATTCCATCAAAAAAAATGACACGAACCAAACGGGGCCTAAATCTATATGCATCTTTTGGTTCAAATTTTCTAATTGAAAATAAATTTAAGTAGAGTAACTTTGTGTAAACCAAAAAAACAAGCATTTCCAAAGGACATTTAATCAAACTTTTGCTCACCTACTAATATTCCCGCCAAATATATAAAATAAAGGTCTCATAAAAATAAAAAAAACACAACAACAACAACAAATGATGCCTGATCGTCGCAACGCCTTAACCTCCTCCCTCCAAACCTTCGCGCGCTCGATCAAACCACCCTTCCCCAAACCCTCCCCACAAATCATCACACGCAACAACAACGAGACCCTCAACCACCACATGTGCAACGGTCGTTTCTCCGACGCGCGCCTCCTGTTCGACGCAATGCCCCACCGCGACCTCGTCTCCTGGAACACCATGATCTCCGGGTACGCGCGCGCGGGCCTTCCCGACGAGGCGCGGGACATCTTCGACCGGATGCCCGTGAGGGACCGCATATCGTGGCAGGGGTTACTCGCCGCGTACTTGCATGGCGGCCGCGTGGAGGCCGCGCGCCGCCTCTTCGACTCCCACCCGCGTTGGGACGCGGTCTCTTGCAATGCGATGATCGCGGGTTTCTTGCGGAAGAGGCGGTTGGGGGACGCGAGGGAGCTCTTCGATCGGATGACGGATAGGGACGTCGTGTCATGGAACACGATGGTGTCCGGGTACGCGCGGAGCGGGTCGATGGACGAGGCGAGAAGGCTTTTCGAGGATGCACCTTCGAGGGACGTGTACACGTGGACCGCCTTGGTGTCTGGGTACGCGCGGGATGGGGCGATGGAGGAGGCGAGGGGGTTGTTTGATCGCATGCCGCAGAGGAATGCGGTTTCATGGAACGCGATGATCTTTGGGTACACCCGGTGTGGGATGATGGGCGAGGCCGTCGCGCTCTTCGAGGCGATGCCGTGCAGGAACACGGGCTCGTGGAATACGGTGGTCGCGGGTTATGCGAGGAATGGGGATGTGGTTCGTGCCCGTCGAGCCTTTGATGAGATGCCTCAGCGTGATTCGATCTCGTGGTCCACAATGATTGGTGTGTATTCTCAATATGGGATTGGAGAAGAGGCTCTGCGTCTGTTTATAGAGATGGGGAAGGATGGCGCCGGTATTGTTATGTCCATATTCAATTGTGTTCTGAGCACTTGCGCGGATATGGTGGCATTGGAGTGTGGGAGGCAGGTGCATGGGAGGTTGGTGAAAGCGGGTTTTGAAACGGGTTGTTTTGTGGGAAACACCCTCATGGTCATGTATAGTAAGTGTGGGAGCATAGATGAGGCTTACAAGGCATTTGAGGGGATAGTGGATAAAGATATCTTTACGTGGAACACAATGATTACTGGCTATGCTCGGCATGGCTTTGGAAAGGAAGCATTGGATGTCTTTGCTTCATTGTTGAAGACGGAGATCAAGCCAGATGACATCACCTTGGTATCTTCTACTTACATGTTAAACATAATTTTTAACTTGTTTTTATTACCACTATATATGCTGTATAAATTTGATTATGTTTGGCTAGCATTATCATTCTATCAGGAAGATTTTGTAACAGAGAATTAATTATTAATTAATTAATTATTGATCTTTCTGGTGTCATGCCACTATGTTTGAACATATATTTGTATTATTCAAAAGAAGGTGAATAAATTTAGTGCCCCAATACTGAATTTCATCATGATGTCAATTATCCTTTGTTTGGAGGGAGAGCTGAGGGTTAATTGTGTCATAATGGTTTGAATTTTTGTGGAGCTAAATATTTATTGGCATTGTTGAGCATATCATATAGAAGGTCATCAATCACCGATTGTTTACTAATGAACAATGCACAAGTTGCTGATGCATGCCCCAGCTTATCAGTGGAGAATTCATCTCATTTTTTGTTTACTCTCTTCTTTTTTCTATCAATGTGTCATGTGAAATGGAAAGCTTCATCTCCACATGCCTATATTTGTACTGAAGCCCATGCTTATATGTGCCTTGTAATGCTGGAGGTATTTCAGTTTTGTAAAGTTTTCTGATCTTCGTATTTTTGTCAATTTCTTTTTTCTTTTGTATGCATGGAATGAGAAATATGAACTGGTTTTGCTTTTGCCTATCACATGAACGCCATCCCACCTTTCCATCCCAATGTGCACCTTGTCATGAAAAAGGAAGATATTTTTCTGTTCTCCTTGTTGTTCCCTTTTTTAAGTATTAGGCTATGTTGGTAATAGTTTTTATTTCTTTTGGTGATTTCTTTTGTGAAGTGTATACCATCTTTTTTGCAATATATTAATGTGAGTTATTTCACACAATGCTCCTTCTGTTGCATAAAAGCTGAAATATATTTTCTTACCCACTTATCATTTTCCTGAACATAGTTTTTCTTATTGTTTTTCCAGGTTGGAGTTTTATCTGCATGTAGCCATACTGGATTAGTGAATAAAGGCATAAGCTATTTCTACTCAATGCATCAGGATTATGGCATGACAGCAAAGCCTGCACACTACACCTGCATGATTGATCTCCTTGGCCGAGCAGGGCGATTGAAGGATGCTGAAGATCTCCTAAGAAATTCACCTTATGAACCAGATGCGACGATGTGGGGTGCTCTTCTTGGTGCGAGTAGAATCCATGGAAATACCAAACTGGGTGAGGCAGCAGCAGAAAGAATTTTTGAGATGGAGCCCAAGAATTCAGGAATGTATGTTCTTCTCTCAAATTTATATGCGTCAGAAGGAAGATGGGCAGATGTTGGTAAGATGAGGGTGACTATGAGAGAGAGAGATCTGTGGAAGGTACCTGGTTATAGTTGGATAGAGCTTCAGAATGCAGTCCACATATTTTCTGTTGGTGACTTGGTTCACCCTGACAGGGAGAAGATCTATGCTTATATAGAGGAGTTGGATTTACGGATGAAAGCTGCAGGTTATGTTTCCGCTACCAAGATGGTGTTACATGATGTAGAAGAAGAAGAGAAGGAACATTTGCTCAAATATCATAGTGAAAAGTTAGCAGTTGCATTTGGACTTTTAAATGTGCCTCCAGGAAAACCCATTCGAGTGATAAAAAACCTTCGAGTATGCAAAGACTGCCACAATGCTATCAAGTACATATCTGCACTGGAGGGAAGATTAATAATCTTGAGGGACTCGAATCGATTTCACCATTTCAAAGATGGTTCATGTTCTTGTGGTGATTATTGGTGATCCGCTTGATCTGGGTTTTTGTAGAACAGATGCAAGGACTGTCCAAATATGCTGTTTATGGGCCATTTGAAATCCGTTTTCATTGACAATACCACAAAGAAATTTGGAGGGGTTCTGTTTCATCTTTCAGACATCATTAATGAATGCATGTGGATGGTCTGAGGCAAGTTTACCGCCCGACAAGGGAAAATTGGTGGATAAAATCCAGACCATTCAGAATTGGAATCTCAGATATTTCTGTTTTCTATTTTTAGATTGGATGGTAGATTTTCCTGAGGAGATCTTTGATATGGAGATTGATGGGAGCTTCGAAGGCCGAAAAGAAGTGAGTATGATGTGTACAGATTCAATTCTAGACAATGATCACCAATTGAAAATTCTTAGAAACACCATATGACAGAAGGAACCAAGATCTGTTGGGGGATAATTAATACTATCAGTTTACCTGTGTTCCTTGTATCTAATAGCCAACACTGATGGTAATGATGCATTAAGATTGGCTGCATTTTTTTGTACTAACAGCCACCAAGTACTTTGGGATGTGAAGATATAGATATCTTCACAAGAAGCAGGATTGGAGATATAGATATCTTATGCAGGAATGTGAATGAAAACCTTCTCATGATGCCAACCAGCAACAGGAGAATATGAATTTTGTTACAAGTGAATTTTCACAAGAAGCATTTAACTTGAATTCTTTGAATTTATACCAAGTCAAAAATAAAGATGATTATACCAAGGTAGGATTTTTCAAAGGTATAATGCATTACCAGAAGGAAATTTCCTGTTGCAGTACTACTAAACTTTTAATGTCACATATGCGAGTTAGAAGCTTTCTTGAGTTTCCTGACTATTATCTATAAAAAAGAATGCATTTAGTAGATTTTGATAATGATGGAGAATACTGATTTTATATGATCACCTTGTGGCTTGTGCAGATTATCTATCTATCGTGGAGTACTAGTTTGTGCTTCATTATTTCTTTGCAGCCAACAACATAGAACACTAATATACTTTTCCTGGCTATACCAGGGATGCTATTTGTCAGCACTGTAAATGACCTTCCTGTACGAATTTTGCAAATCGGTACCTTGTTTTGATCATCTTCAATGATAGCCTGAGAAATTACTCCCTCATCTGATCATCTGATGCGGTGAACTGTGCTGCACTTCCAATGACATCAATGAGAAGGTTTTACAAGGGGCTCTATGTTCCCCATCTCTGTACATACCCAAATGCTCCCAATCAGTGACAACAATATGAAAAATATCATGTCACACAAGGATGGAGTGGTAAAAAAACTGCATGTATGTTTTGAGTCATCGTTTTACAAGGGAAAAATATGTCCTTTTTGTCTATACCAATGTTTCTTTTCATTTCAAAGGTTGTGATCTATGAATGATTGTTTGTTAACAAAACTCTCTTATATTCTTCAAAATTTTCTGTATAGATGTTTATTGTATGATTTATGGAATATTTGGAATAACTACTGTACAAAATATTTTGTGATCGCGCTAAATGTGTGAATTTGATTACCATATCTGGCATTAGAAGTGATTTGTGTCAAACTTTTCAACCAGTTGAAAAACTACAAATTTTTTTTTGTGGATTCTTCGTTGTTTTTTCAGGATTTCCTCTGTAACCAACAACATTTAAGGGGACAACTCTTCTTGTTTCTCCTTTTGTCTCATAGGTTTTATGGTGGAAATGGGGATTTCAAAATGGATTCCTACTAGTAAAACCAATAGAATTTAGGGAAAATGACTAAAAAAGTCTTTCAAAAGTTAAAAATACCCAAATCAATCACTTTTTAAAATTATATCTAAAAAAATCTCATTTTACAATTTTAAAAACACAAAAGACTAATCTATCTTTATATAATTAGATCATTAATACATTATATATCTCTTAACTTTGTTAAAATATTTCACCCTCTTAATTTTATTAATATATTTCACACATTTTCATGTAGATCAAATTTTTATTGTAAATTCTTTATGATTAAGTGGATTTTGTGAAATAAGTATCAATATAATTTGAGTTATGATGAATTCCATTAAATGTTGATGCTTTTAAAAAAACGGATATGTATTAATAATATCATAAAAATATGTAAATAGCCAAAAAAATAAAAAAATGTGAATAAAGATTTAGAATACTAAAATAGCATATGCTGCATTGTGGTATGGCACAATTTTAAATTACATATTATGATTATACACAATGAAAAATAATAAACAATATCATATAAGATATATATAAGAAACACAAAGTATAATATATAATAACAGAATCTGATTGGTTTTTATAGAGATATTGTTGTTTTGTAGGAAAAATAGGTTTTTAGTGTAAAACAAATAAGGATATTATAAATTTAATTACATATGGGCATATTAGTCTTTTATGTTTCCAAAACTGTGAAATGAGACTTTTTTATATATAATTTTAAAAAATAGTTGATTTTGATATTTCAAATTCTTATGAGATTTTTTTAATCATTTTTCCTACAATTTATGTTAGACATATTTATAGTCACCCATATATTCTAATAGAATTTAGGGTAGCTTTTTTGCCAGAGCCATGGGTTTGCTCCCATATGTCTTCAAATTCCCCAGGTCTACTTAACCCATTTGGTTTGTGGGTGGATATGTGCATATGGGGTTTCGTGTCACCAAAAAAATAAAATCTATTACCTGGCTAATCAACCATTTGGTTTCTCCATACAAGTAGCATGAGAGCCAAAAAGGAAACAACTGAATCCTAAACTTCTTAAGAGCTTCAACACATTATGGAAGGAATAAAAGACAATGGGCACTAGTTCTCCAAACAATTTGATCAGACCACAACAATCCTTGATTTAACCAGCCTGAATATCCTACTGGTGTGGCCTGTTCTCCTTTGAGGGCATACACAACAACCCCCCTCTCATATACTATTTCAGTATTTCTATATAGTTTTTTTTTACATCGATAATATTTCTATATTTGAGACGGTAAAAAAACATATAAAAAGCTCTTTTTAAATTGTATGCATCATCTAATATTTATTTTTCTAAAAAGTGAATATATACTCAAATGAATTAAAAATATTTAAAATATTTTCTAACAATATGTATATATATATCTCATAGAGTGAGTTTGTGTAGCTAGTGGTATACTGTTACACCCATATCCATTTTCAGCCTTAATTCAAGCCTCAATTCCAGTCTTATATGTGTCGATAGAAATCTATCGACGCATATGCTCACGTTAACAGGGCATATGCTTTGAAATATTTTTTTTAAATTTTCAATAAATTCATCCATGCAATTCATTGGAATATATGCTACATTTTTTTTATGAAAGCATATGCCTATTAGATGAAGTATTTTATTTTTAAAAAATTTAAAACACATATAAACTGCAATTGAGGCTGAAAATGAGGTTGGATGTAACATTATCCAACTTTAAATGAGTAAACTCGAGGAATGGCCCACAAAAAATATATCGGAGGACAGAAATGTGAAAGCGCTTTTCCCGGGGTCACTATGGTAAAAACATCTCAAATCCTTACCTCGAGGTCACGTGTTTCTGAGGACCAACCACGTAATCTCAAAGTGCACTCACCTTCTCTCTTCTGCGTCCTTGATCCACGATCCATTGATCCAAACCATCCATACAATATAATGCACGTAAAAGAACTTGTTCCTGCGGAGCACATTAACTGCAACCAAGACGGCGGCCTTTAAAATGAAACCCTAGAAACCCTAAAAATCTCCTCTCAACACAAAAGCTTCAAAGGGAGGCCCAGAGAGGGAGAGAGAAAGCAGAAGAGATGGCGGTTCCTCTGCTTTCGAAGAAGATCGTGAAGAAGCGCGTCAAGAAGTTCAAGAGGCCCCAGAGCGATCGATGGGTTTCCGTCAAAGTAAATCTCATTGAAAACTTGTTCAAATACTTCATTTCTTTTATTGTAGATCTGTAATCGTTTCTTCATTAGAAGCTCAAATGTTCTCTTTTGAAACTGATTTGTGAATCTGTATGGCTGTTAGGGTTTTATAGGGTATGAAGCATCTGATGAATCATTGTCCCCATAGAATTTTTTTTTGTGCTGCATGTAGGAAGATTTCTATGTATTGGGTTTGAGATCTAATAGATTCAGTGCTTGGATGATTGATTTGAACTTAGATTTAGAGGTTGAAGGTTTTTGAACAATAATTTTCAAGTTTTTGTTATGGAGAGATATCTTCAAAATGGTAATTTTAAATGGGTATGGTGTGTTAGGTTTTTTAATGTTCACATGGTGTTTCCTATGATTATTAGTTGTAGAAAGATGAATGGTTGTATGAGTAATGTTTTTTATTCATTGAGAAATTTGTGTTTGGGACTTTGGGTTGTATGGACTGATTGCTGAGTGTTATTTTAAGGGGAAAAAATATAAGGGGGAGAAAATGGAGACTCTTTTTTCCCCATTTTTTGTGTTCTTTTCTATTTTTTTACTCTCTCGATGTTGTGCTTGAAATGGAGTGCATGTATGCATGCAAGAGAGGGATGTTGAATTAACTTTTAATATATTCCCTATTTGTTGTGTTTATATAAATCTTTAGTTATTCAAAACAACAATCAGTTGTGTAGAAGACAATACGGTCTTTGGAATTTGACATGGCATTTTACATGTCATGTAACACTATCCAACCTCTTCTCTCTGCTAGTGGTTCAAGTGCTTTGAGTTTTTTGTCATAAATCAATTTGGGTTCAAGTTCATGGTTATGGTTATATTTAATGGATTTCCCTCTGCTATGAATTTATGTGGATAATTATGCAATGTAGACATTCTGACTAAACCATGCTTTAGCTTTTAAGATTTCATGTAGTGTTGACCTTATATTTTGTTAAAATTGATACTCTATTGCTAATCATATAAAAGTTTTAAAACACTTAATTGTAAATATCATGAAAAATAGTAGTTTGCATTTCAAAATTCATAAGTTGGAAGATGTTTAAATTTCAGCCATATAGCAGCTAAAGGATTTTAAATATTACTATATTCTCATCTTTTTTTGAATAGCCAAACTGGCGGAGGCCCAAGGGTATTGATTCCCGTGTTAGAAGGAAGTTCAAGGGATGCACTTTGATGCCCAATATCGGGTATGGATCAGACAAGAAGACCCGCCATTATCTCCCAAATGGTTTCAAGAAGTTTCTGGTTCATAACGTCAAAGAGCTTGAACTTCTGATGATGCACAACAGGTTTGTTTTCTTTCATATGAATGTGTAGAATCTTATTTAAGAGCCAATATACTGAGGTCACAATTTCTTTTATTTAACTGCTTTCACTTTAATGTGAAGACTTTTCCACAAGTTCACATGAGATTTAACTTCTTTTGCCTTTGATCTGGACTAGATTCAATTAGGGGTGCAACTCGGGCGGGTTGGGTCGGGTTCGGGTTGGGTTCGACTTTAACCCACATTGCATAGAGCCCAACCCAAACCCGACCTCAACCCACGGGTTTGGGTCGGGTTCGGGTTGCATTCGGGCTCGGGTCAGATTCGGGTTGAATTTGGGTTCGAGTCAGGTTCGGGTTTAACACTTGAAAGATCATAAAAAATATTTAATAAGCAACACAACAAACTCTAATTAATTATTAATTAAACCTTATATACAAATAATTAAAAGTGAATATCTTTGATAAATTAACCCGAACACAACAAATATAGTGATGCTCTGATTTGTGTAATTGTTTATTGTGTTTTAAAAATTTAGGGTTTTAGATATAGGTATGTTGTTATGACAGCATAACATTTGTTAACCTGGAGGTCGGGCTCGGGTTGAACCCCCCAACCCGAACCCGACCCGAATTGGGTCCGGGTTAGTTCGGGTTCGGGTTGGGTTGAACCCGATAGAGAAAAACCCCAACCCGAACCCGCCCATGAACCGGGTTGGGTCGGGTTCAACCCGCCCAAGTTGCACCCCTAGATTCAATGTGGTACTTGTTGATTGAGATTTCATTATGAATGTGAGATACATGTCTGATCAGACACCCTTTCTCTGATCTGAAGATAATACTCCTAAATTGTTTTCACACACCTTAATAATTTGAGGAAATGAGGCTGGATGCGTATCCTTTCTCCGAAAAAAAAGAAGGAAATGCACATGACACATAATGGGTGCACATATTTCTGTCTTGCATCTTTCTGTATTCTTATCTCCATCATTTTATGTTTTCCTGGCATGGGTTGAATTTCTCTTGCATATCCATTTGTTCTGCTTTTTTCTTTAAATATTTCTTAAATTGTCATCATGCATTCATGCCACATAAGAAACATACATAACACATATTGGGTGCGTAGTTATTTAACGGTCCCTGACAGGATTGTCTAGGTGAGATAAACCATTAAGATTTCCCATATGGATGTGGCCCAGGCTGTTCTTACCGCCAAACTTATCTAATAAGCATGCTTCAGATGATTGTTGGCTATGAGCACTTCATTAAATCTGACCTGTAGTTGGATTACATAGTTTGGTCATTATGCCCCCCTTCAAATTGACTCATCATCAGGATTTACTGTAACTGTTATAATTCTTCTTTTTGTAAGTTTAGATTTAGATTTATTGTCCAGAAGTCGATAAGTGTACTTGCAGTTTAAGGGATCTTGGTTTGATCTTTGAACCTAGCTTACATTGTTACACCTAAAGTAGATTAATTATAGGTTATTTTCTTGGCTCAGGATGTAGCATGGATTTATTATGAGAGTAGTTGTCCCCTCTCTGACTGACAAGGATTTATTCTCTAGGTTTTATATATAAATTATTCTTAATGTTTATTGAAGTGAATTTGGAACTCTAGTTTGGCATTCTAGGATACAAATTGTGTGGCATGGATGTAAGCATTTCCCAACATCATCTACACCCTCCTCGCTTCTCTTTGATTATATGTTCACCCTCGTTTAGTGGAAGCGCGAGAGTATCTGGCACACTTGTAATGCACAGAGTTCCTGGTGTGAATCTAGATTAACTTTGGGCGTGGAAGTGGGTGTAGAAATCTTTTCTTTGCTCAATATTGAGGGTTTTGATTAGCGCAGGGGTTAATTATCTCTTCTTTTTTATTCTCAAGAATTTATTTACTAGACTATCAAATGCAAATGTAGTTATTCCTAGCTCTGACAACATTGAGACTAAGGCTCTTGTGTGGAAACGGGTTTGAGTAGCTTTTTGGTTTGCAGGAAATTGTTTTTCTCAAACTTGCTTCCAAACAGAAAAACTGAGGCTAAAAGTTGCAGACAGATTTTTGTGAAAAAATGTCCAAAACCTGAGTTTTTCAGAAGAAAAATCTGTTTTAACTCAATTTTTGCTAAAAACAGTTTTGCAATCGCGCAACTAATAGCAGCTTAAGCTTTAGAAATGAATAACACTGTTCCCTTCATTAATAACACCCCCTTTCTACTACTCTTTAGTACATCAAATCAAGTGAAGTACAATAAATGGGTAAAATACATCGTATTGAACGGGGAACATGCTGAATTATGCAACCTTACTGATAGGGATTTATGGTTTGATTCATTGGGAAGTAACAGAACTGGACATTTCCTGACGCATGATGGGGTTGGGGTTGGAACTATTTTTCAATTTTTATTAATCGAAAAGGATATTTTTGTCAGGGACTCTAATATTTGATGGTTTGGGACTGAAATTTGGCTCTCTGGCTTCTCTGAAATCATGCCTCAGGGATGAATGCAGTCCCAACATTTATATCATCCTCCATTTCTCTGTGGCTGGATTATTTATCACCAAATCTAGTGAAAGTAAAATGGAAGATGAACATGGAAAGTAATAGAATTATAATATTGGTAGAAAATACATAATTAAAGTTGGCTGGTCGATCTGGTTCACATGAAAATGGACCAAACCAGTTACATGCTAACCTAATTTAAAAAATGGGTGGATGTGATCACATTGTACTTGAACCTGGACCAACCTAAAAATCTTTAGATTAATGATTTACAAAGGTTCCATGGGATTTATAACTTTTTCAAAGTTGAGATGAGATTTAAATCCCTTGATTCCAGGCATGATTGCAACCTACCTTCAACACTTGGACTCCATCTGAAGTAATTTGTCTGATGGCCAATGCACTTATTATTGGATTTGGATAATATAAATATATTTAGGAGTAAAAGTTTAAATGCCTTTTTCTCGTTGGTTGAATTCAAATGGGCCAACTTGCAATCATCGGAGACTTGTAAAGATTGGTATACATTGGAGTGTTCTAAATGGTTTTCCCCCACTTGCTGATGTACTTTTATATATTCATGAATTCTTCCCTATTGATGCTCACCAGGACTTACTGTGCTGAAATCGCGCACAATGTCTCAACGAAGAAAAGGAAAGAGATTGTGGAGCGTGCGGCGCAGTTGGACATTGTCGTCACCAACAAACTGGCCAGGTTGCGCAGCCAGGAGGACGAATGAGCATGAGTTCTCTTAGGCATTGTGCTCTTTGTTGGCTTCAGAACTTTGATTTGCACTTGCTTAGGAAGGCTGTTGAGTTTTGGCACTTCTATTTAAGAAAACCCTCACCTTGGACGTGTTTGTTATTTTCGTTGCATGAAAACAAAGTAGCTGATTTTGTTTGGTTTATGTGCTGTTATTATCTTGCATTCTGCATTCTATCTCTTTTTAAATGTGGAAGATTTTATTAGAGAATTATTAGAACCATTATCTAATGATCTGATGCAGTTCCTGTGAGTTAGTATGAATATAGGAGTGAGTGAGAAGTCCTTGTGAGTTCTCAATATGAAAAATACAAAAGTGAATTATAGCAGCCATGCCTTTTAATTAGAGGAAAGTTATTCACATTTTTTTTAAGAAATAAAAATAAAAAGCATTGAACTATTGGTTTCTAGGAGAAAAGGTAGTGTAATTGAACTCACTTTCAAAGAATCAACCCTAATTCATAATACCTAAAAATATAGCTTTAGTAGAATTCCATGCCAAACCCTAATTCATAAAATCTTGGGATCTGGAATAGATGAGCATGTAGAAATACAAGCACCTAAGCGATATGGTACAACTTTTTTTTTTTTATATTGGAGGGATCCCCCGTAGCTGATTTTACGATCAAGCTGGGAATGCTACTTCCACTTGTTTGTCCTGGTCCCACTGAAATTTTTTTTGAACATGTTGCAACATTAAGTTGAGAGTGTAGGTTAACTGTTAAAAGGATTGTATTGAAAGAATGATGTGTGTATAGGGTTACAACTTAGGTTGGTCTAACTTGAACTCAGACAAATTAAATTTGATTCTTATGGTCCGTTTGTTTTTGTGTCCGCGGGCATCCGCGGTGCCAAGAGGGAGTCGTCGTTTTTGCAGAGTCGGGGAACGCAAGAAAAACAGGCCGAAAACAATAAACAAGGGGTTATTGGATTATCAATGCACGTAGAAGAAAACTCGTTTGTTTCATCGTCCTCTGTCTCCAACCATGCATGAAACGCACACCCAAACAGACCCTTAGGTGGGTTGGGTTAGAAAATTTGGGTTCGAATTTAGGTTTATCTTTGGATTAGCTAGAAATTTAGATTGGTTTTTAGATGGACTCCCTTTTTTATCTAGCAACTGAGGCGTCCATGTTAATTCCCTCCTCACCAAACCATTGAGATTTGATGATAAGAAAGCTCCACTTTCCCCACCCACAAATTGAACCACCCATTTGATATATAGTCAAGCAAACCACCACCACCATGATATTTTCACATGTGGGTTCAACTTTGATTTAGCTTTTCTTCCTTAATAGCCATGTGGTGGCCACCACCTTTTGAGTATGGATTGTTTGGGTTATGTCTCTGATCCAATATACCAACATCTAATGAAAAATAAAATTATTTCTATTTTATATTGTGTGACAATCATGAAAATGGATTAATAAAAAAAAATTGTAATTCATAATAAATTTACAGTACAATATTTTGAAAATAAAATCCGGAGAATAATTTCCCAAGCTATAGGCTGATTAGGTTCTAACATCTTGCACAAAAGAAGATAGCAATGTTTTTTTTATTATTTCTCTTTTGTTGAAGCATGAACCATTCCACCTTAAGCTCTATATAAAAAAAATTATATTTTCTCCCACTTGTTTTATAATGTCAAAAATGCCTAACAGATGGTCATGGACATGTCGGCTGGGTGGATGCAAGTATATGATTATGGACGCATGATGTGGTATTATATTGATCCAGACAAGATTAAGATCTTTATGATAAGATAATCTCCGACAAAACAACAGCTAAGCTTATGCTTATTAAAGGATGATGTACAGCATGAACAAATCATTGGAAACACTGTCTTGGATTATATCTTTATGATGTCTTAACCAAGAAGAATGGATGGACATTACATCAAGACCACTTAAACCCATCTATGCAAGACTAATATAATGGCCTGTTTGGTAGAGGAATAACATTGGAATAAGTTGGCATAGAGGTGAATAATACGCTCGAACAGGTGTTTGTTTGCATGGAATATAAATAATGTCAGAAAACGTAAAAAATAAATTGGTATACATGATTATTTTTTCGTTTCTCAATCAACATAACACAAAAAGCAACGAAACAAAAATTTATTTTTTCAACATGGATTATCATCTATCCCTGTATAGCTATTAGGGATTGTCACATCCAATCCACCTGAACGTCTCAACAACCCATCCGAACATTTCAACCATCTACAGATCTCCTCTGATAATCGATCTACTTGAATTATTTCATCGTGACTTAATGATCTAGGACATTTTGCACTTAGCACAAAAGTTTAAAGTCATACAACTTCATATTTGATTTCAATCTAAGGTACCGTTTGGCAAAGATCATGGGGATGCGGCGTCGGCCGAATGCGAGAATCGTTCTTTTGAGGCGTTGAGGACGCGAGAAAAAATAGACGTGAAATGTCGAGGAAAGAAACCAAACGCAGAAATGAAAAATGTTGTTTGGTTAGCTATCTGTGTTTGCCGGAATTCGCAACCGCCAACGCCGATTAACAGCTCCCCCAAATGGTACCTAAATCATGGCCGCCTCCCCCTACTCAAGCATGTAGAGCATTGATCAAGTTCAAGCAAAGGTTAAACTTCGACCTCTGAATCACCTTGATCAATATATCAACTGTATTGTCCTTTGTACACGCCTTCGATCTTCACATAAATATCTCATTCTACTTACGATAACTTTGTGCGTACAAAGTGATACCGTACATTGATGTGGCATGGTAAACTTCATTCTTTGCTCAATGAATAACACTTTAATTGTTACATTAGACTTCAATCTTCTCAAGATAAACTAAAATCACCAACAAGGCATTCAAGTCACAAAACCTCCTTCACCACCTCTATCACAGCCATGTATTCTGCCTCTTGGTAGAGAGAGCCACCATATATAGCATGCAAACATTGAAAAATATTATGTAATTCAATAATAAATCAATAGATTGCAGTACAATTTTTTTTGAAAATACAAACTGGGGAGAAGGATAATTACCCAAGAGCTCTTGTACAAAAGAAGATAGCATTATTTTTATTTTTTGTTTCTTAATTTTTTTTTTTGTTGAAGCATGGACCAATCCACCTCAAGCTGTATGTAATAATAATAATAATAATAATAATAATAATAAAATCTTCCCACTTGTCGTATAATACCAAGCATGCCTAACAATGGCCATGGACATGTCGGCTGAGTGGATGCAAGAATATGATTATGCATGCATTATGTGGTAATAGTGGTATTATTTTGATCCAGACAAATTTAGAGCAATGTTAATATTAATTAATATAATTTCCGACACAACAACAACTAAGCTTAGTGTGCTCATTAGAGGATGATGCATGCATGAACAGATCACTGGAAGTACTTTCTTAGATAATATATTTAGGGTTATCTTAATTAACCAAGAAGAGTAGACTGATATTTCTACTTCCCCTAAAAACAAATTTATTGATTGATTAACCTAGTAAATGTCACAATATAATCCTACATCATTTAACTATCGAAGATAATCTATGGTTAGAAATGCAATAGAGCGGGTAGCTAGGGTTTAGGTTTGGCACAACTTGAACCCTTTCTGCCCTACATTTTGTCACTACTCCAAATCATTTTTTAGGGAAAAATCCATACAACCCCCTGAAATTTGATTGAAATCCATATAACCCCCTGACTTTTCTTAAAATCAATATAACCCCCTGAAAACAGTTAAAAAATTCAAATAACCCCTTGAATAAAATTTTCATTTATAGATGATAAATGTTTTGCTAATATTTCGTTTGGTTAACCCTGATTGAAGACACAATATACGAAAAAAACCATCATAATATTGTAAAAAAGTCAAAAATCTTATGAAAAAAATGATTTTACCCTTCTGGATATATTATAAACCCTATCTGGAAAGGTAAAATCATCATTTACAGAAGATTTTTCGCATTTTTAACATATTGTAGGTTTTTTTAGTATACTGTATTTTCTACCAGGGTTAACCAAACATAATATTCAATTCACAAAATATTCATCATCTGTAAACAAAAAATTTATCCAAGTAGTTATTTGGATTTACTAGATGCTTTCAAAAAGTTATATGAATGCACAGGGGGGTTATATGGATTTTTTTTTCCTTTTTTTAATAAAAAAAGTAAATGTTTGCTACACAATTTCATTATTGAATTCGAATTATAAACATGACTTTATCTATTATTTGAATCAGAAAATATTAGATAAACCTATTTACAGCTTCATATGCCCTCTACAACTGTTTGATTATTCTGCAAATAATGTATCTCATATAGTTACATATTTTTGCAGAAGAAAAAATATATATTCTATGAATCCATTTTCAAAAATTATAAAAAAAAAACTTAACAATATAGATATATCTACATATCTCATTGGATAACTATAAAGATTTATGAAATTATATACAGAACTAGGGAGACCATGTGAAACAGTGCTCTTTGAACTGACACAAATTACACAATTGGTGCAATGTCCATTACAAATGGACCTTCCATCCCAAAGTGGCAAACCATCCATGCCACGTGGCACAATAGAAAGAGGGAAGACCAGTCCAAGCTGTCGGGGAAGGGCCCGCCACGTGTCCTAACAGTGATGCCGTTTGCCACGTCATCCTATTCCCGACAACCTCGAAAGAAAACCTACATGGCCTAACCCCCCAAAAAAAATCATTAAATCGCTTTAATCGCCATAAGTCTGTTGTGGCGTTAACAACGTTAACATTTACAAATAAATCCTTATGGGGGTTTGATTTCAATAATAACTTCTTGTGTCTCTCAAAAGAAAAATGTTACACTTTGGTGGCATTTGGTTTCCGTTTTGTAATTGGACAGCTTTTACATTTGCAGAAAGCTGATTTTACAATCTTAACTTCCTGCAAACAGATTTCAAACAAATAATATCCAAAAGTTGTGATTGGTTAAAGCCAGGGGAAGGCAGTTTCCTTCGGAATTAGTTTTAAACCCAGCGTTTGTAGAAAATTTTGCCATCCTGTAGCTACCAACCTTTCTTTTAGCTAATGATATACATTTTTTTCCATAAAATTGAATTATTCAAAAAAAATGTTATACAATGTTCACTTATAATCGCACCTAAAGTTTATATATTTTTATTTTTTAAAATAATTATATCAATTAACAAGGTATATATGTTATTATAATAAAATAAATAAAAATATGCTCTAACAAATTATATGAATCTATTTATAAAAAAATTGTAAAACTTGATCATAATGAAACATATACATTAGGATTTATAGGTTGAAGGTGGAATTGTAAACTAGACTACATGTAATAACACTCTTTTAATAATTGAGCATTTACTAGCAAATTGGAGTATATTCTGCGTTAAGCAATTTATAGACCACATTAATAACTTCGCGACTACAATTGGTACTTGTGAAACATTATTAGTGTATCAACATTATAGAAGATAATTAAGAAGGACCCAAGTTACACCAAAATAAATAAATAAAAGTAAAAAAAAAAAAATTAAGGATCTAGGGAGTTCTCTCAAAATAGCCAAGTCATAATGTACCAAACCATAAAATAGATTACGTGTAGCTTCAGCGTTGTATCATCCATATTCACCTAACCCCACTTAAGATTTATTAATTTGAGGTTTATAAGGACTGGAAAGAGAGCTAGACAATGGAGATAAAGAAAAAGAGAGAAAAAGAAAGGCATATATATATATAAACATAAATTAAGTCTTTTTAATTAAAAAAGATAAAATAGAAAGGGAGAGTGGGAGAGAGAATAATTGGTAGGGGATGTGTTAACATCCATCCTCCCACGTGAAGCCCTTCTCTCTTTTTTGAATATATTTTGACAAAAGCCACAGCATTTCCCAATATATAAAAAGCAAAGCCTAAGCTCAAAGTGATGGTGACCTTCATCTCTAACAACCAAGTGCGGCTTATAATAGGCCACCCATAATTAACATTTCTACATTTTTTCATGTGTGAAAATCAAAGTAGTACAATTTTGGTCATCTCAAACAGTTTTTTTTTTAAGTTTTATTACAGGGAAAAAATCCATGTAACCCTATAAACTACTCGAAATTCTGTAACCCTTGACATTGAGTTAAATTTTTGCAAACAGAGAAGAAATATTCTATTTGATTAATCATGACTAAAAACACAATATGTCAAAAATATCTTAGAATGTATTAAAAATACAAAAAATCTTATGTAATTGATTATTTTACCCTTAGAGATAAGATTTTATAATATATTTAGAGGAATAAAATAATCATTTATAGAGTGTTTTTGCATTTTTAACACATTGTAGAAGATTTTTGATATAATGCATTTTTAGCCACGGATAACCAAATGAAATATCCGCATATATAATATTTCTCATATGTTAACATAACTTTAACTCATGGGGCTATTTAGATTTACATAGGTTTTTGAGGAGGTTATATGGATTTGGGACAATTTAAAGGGGGTTATTTGAAATTTTCCCTTTATTAAATCACACTATCACAGCCGTCAAGTGTAATATTTCAATGGGAGGACTATATGGAAGTCATGTCATGATAATATTTTATTTCAAAATGATCATGCGTTCAATATTTGGATTAAGTGAAATGTCATCGTGATTAATAAATATAGAATTTATTTATTAATAATAAATAAAATTAAAAAATATGAAAAGTTTTAGATAAATGATATTTTTTTTTTGGAAAAGTTTAAAAATGGATCAATGAGCGATTCAATCGTTGGATTGATTTGTTTTTAAATTTTAAGATAATTATCTTTTTTATTATCAATTATGCTATCCTAATCAATGGTTTAACTGATTGTACATGTCAAGTTTTTAGGGCCCTTTGAAAGTGTGTCACACTTGAGTTTGCGTCGGCGGACAGACGTTGGAGGACGTAATCTCTGAAACAAACACAAAAACGACTTCTACGTTGGACGACCATATTTTTATTAATAAAAAATTTAAAATTATAAATATATGAGCATATGAATTTTATGTGTATTTTTTTCATTTCTAACATGTTATAACAACGTGTTTCCCCGGCGTGTTGGTTACAATCGCACTCCCAAACGGACCCTAGGCGTGGTAAAAAACACATAATTAATCAACACCAAAAAAAATCTTTATATTAATTTAATCTTTTAGTATTTATCTATTTATTTTCATCATGGTTCACTTATATATAATCAATCATGACACATTTGGTTGGCACGAGCAAAGGGTAATTTTTTTTTTCAAACATTTGAATTGAATTATTAGCTTGCACATGAAAATTAAATTGAACTAGCAGAATTATAAAATAACTCAATATGGCCTTACATAAAATGATTTAAGTTGTAAAATTACTTAAGTTGTGCACCCAATATTTTTTTTTTGAAATAATTCTTAATACGTGGACAGTTTATTCATATATGTTGTTTTGTCACTTACATGCTCTTGTTCATCTGTGTGAAAGACATAAAAGGATTTGGACAAAAGAGCTCATGTAGAAGTGATTGGACTTTTTAATTTTTCTTTCTGTGATTGTTAAACTACCTTGAACCTCTCTATATCACATTTGTAAAGAAACCATTTCAACATATTTAGTCAGTTTTTTATGGAAATTCAATCGAATAATTTGTTATTTTCGATATGCCAAAATAAAAATATTGTGCTACTTCATCCAAAACTCAACTTGTACATTGGATATGTAGTTAGAGATAATGCAAACTCCTCATTGAATAAAATTATTTCTGATTCTATATATGTTGCTTGGTAGTTGATTTGTTTAACCCCCTAAAGCAATACCAAGATAATAATAAAGCTGATTAATGGGGGAACAAAAATCTAAGCCTGATTTTTCACATAAAATCACGAATTGTTGATTGCATATTTGATATGCTGACCTGTAATGAGAAGTGTCATTGCAAAACAATGAAAATCAGAGGCACAAATAAATGAGATATGAAATTCAAATTTCATCAATTTTTTTTGGAAAATTTAATTTCAAGCATTTTTTCAACCCTTATATTTTTTAGGTCCCCATACTTCTTAACATATCCTACACATTGTATACTGTTATGCATATATGTACTTTATTATCCATTATGTACATTATCACGTAACCTACACATGCGGACTATTTTCAGGTAGGACCTGAAAAATATATACAACTACTAATTTGAAGGTGTTTATATATGCTAAAAAAAATTGAGTGAGGGATTTAAAAATTAATTTTTGTGTTTTTTGTAGGTTCAAAGACAATTATGTCTCTGCAAATATAAGTAATTTAATATAAGTCAATATGAAAGTTAAGACAAACATAAATCCCTGAAAACTCAAAAAATCCAAATATATTCCAAAATATTCTCTTAACATGCACATTCAATATCCATATAATTATAAAGTTATTATAGTCCATATAAAAACAATAAAGACGAATTAGTTCCTACATGAGATCAAATTACCCCCTTATCACTATTTTATATTTTCTAAGATATAAAGATAAATAAAGATAATCCAGAGAAGAAGAGGGAGAGAGAGAGAAACACAAATATATGAAAGAGTACATCTCTCCTTTTTATTGATTTTTTTATAAAGAGATTACATGGATCTTATTTATAGACTCAATTACTTAAGTTTTGTTAGAGTTAAATCTCAACAGAGTTTGTTAATTAAATTATTGAGTTGAGTTTTGATCTTATCTAATAGTATTTCATTCATTTCATGGTCTGGATTATGGATAAGTATGTTAAGTTAAACAAGGTTCTTTTCTTCTTTTTTTTACAATTTAACTTTTTTTATTATTATTTGTCTAGAGCAAGAGCAGAAACATAAAGTAAAGTTTGTGAGACCACCTGGGTGACATGCGTAAGGATCCGACTCATCACTCACCAGCAAAATAGGAATTGAAAAAAAAAATCATGTATGTATGGGTTGTTTTTATTTATGCTGTTATTACTATTTTGATGGTGCTGTCGAATGGATGAGATGAAAACATTCTGACACAAAACAACACAAAAACACACCTGGAATCAACCTTCAAAATAAATAATTACCAAAAGACAACACAGTTTCCCTTCCAAGAAAATAAATAGTTCACTGTATCTTCACCAGTGAAAAAAAAAAGCACATGCATTCAATCACTTCTATCAATTATTTTTGAATCATGTGAGTATGGGATGATCTGAAAAGTAGAAAATAATAATAATAATGCACAGTGCCCATCCCCAATTGGAAATGCATAACATCAATAATGCTTACTCACAAAAAAGGATATCATTTTTTCATGGCTGAGTTGGACCAGTGCCCTCCAAAATTAATATAGAGATGTCAATGCATGCATTGAAGGAAATTCTACTAAAAGCAGGTTATGTTTTCTCAAACAAATCCAACACACCTGTGTGTGTGTTGGATTTGTTATCTCAAACCATTAATATGATTTTCAAGTGTTCCAACAACATTATCAATTCAACTCGAACCCATATCCACCCACTACCCACTCTTTGGATCGGGTATATGTGTTTGTCGATGAAAGTGTTGAACAATGAACACGGATTTCAGTCATGGCCTTGGTTTTAAGCCTGTCAGTTATCTGAAAAATATCTAAATATGATCCAAATAAGTTAGAGACTTGGAGTGCGAAGGTTATTGGGTCCTTTTATTCCTCTTTTACGCGATCGCAACATGTGTAGGGAAATGCTCATAGAACCAATCCTACTTTTATTACATTTTCATGTAATATGTTCAAATAACTATATATCCATATTTATTAAGTTTTTTGTTAGGCAAATGGTTGAATTTGAAATATCAAATTTTACGGTTAGTAAATTCTGTTATCAACTACTGAGCTATGGATTCGAATCCCTAATACATATAATTGTTGTTATTTTTTGTATGGACTTGTATAGCTGTCAAATTAATACAATATTTACTTTTCAGATGAATGTATATATTATATTAACGAAAATAAAACTAAGAAGGGGATAATGTTCTGACTAACCCAAATTGAAACACAAAACACAGAATCAAAACCAAAAAGTTATATTTTTATGACACGATGATAAATAATAAGAATGTTCGGTAAATTAAACATCAACGAAAACCTCCAAAAAAAAAATCAAAAGAGCAGTTAAAGTAAGACGAGATATACAAGGCGTTGGAGAATTTACAGTAAACCCCAACAAACAGAACGAAATCCAAATCATACCCCCCTCCCCCAATGACAACATCGAAACAAATTCACCTCAATCGGCGTTAGCCGAAGAAGCCGAAGTCGAGGCCACCGCCGACGACGAGAGCGCGTCGGCCAAGGCACGCATCGCCCTCACCTGCATCTCCAGCGCCGCCACGTAATCGGCGGCTTCTTCGAGAAGGCTCGGCGTCGAAGCCTTCCTGCATCCGGGCACCAACCGCGAGAGCACGCGAAGCCTCTCCTTCACTTTCCTCGGCTTCGTCGACGCCGCTTCCCCCTTCCCCTTCAGCCGCCTCTTCTCCGCCCACCTCCGCCTCCGGATCTTCCCCCCCGCCGCCTTCGCCGTCGCCTTCACGACCAGCCTCCGCCGCCTCCACCGCCTGGAAAGGATCGCCCGGCTCCACCGGCTCCTCCCCTGCGCCGTCAGCGCCAGCGCCGAGTCCGCCGCCTCCTTGATCCGCGACGGAGGCGTCGGCCTCGTCGCCGCCGCCGAGGATTCGCCCCTCGCCGACCGGATCGCCTCCAGGAGGCGCCGTCCGTAGATCCTCTGCTGAGCGCCGGTCCTCCACCGGTTCCCCGCCGCGGGAGGCGGCGTCGCCGCTGCAGTCTTCCGCTTCCGCGCCACCGCCACCGATGAAGAGGCGGCGTTTCGGAGATGGACCTCCACCGGCATAGCTTTAGAGAGAGAGAGAGAAAGAGAGAGAGGAGAAGAGAATGAAAGGGTATCTGAATTTGATGAGCGAAATAAAAGGAAAGGAAGAGATAGAGAGAATGGACGGTGATGGGGACGGATTTGGAGGGATCACATGCTAAAGCAGTGTGTGTGTGTGTTTTTTTTTATGTTTAAGACCTTGTTGTTGTTGTTATTTATTTTTTGGTACCTCCACCATGGTTTATGTGGGTGCTCGGTAGGGACCACTGTTTTCACACAACTTTTTTTTTTTTCAAGTAATGGCTGCTTCTGCTTTGACATGTTCTTTATTATTTTTGTTTGTTTATGTATTTTATTTTATTTTTGGGTGATGGTGAGATGGGTGGGGAATGTTTGTTATCTTAAAAAAAGTATGAGTATTATTAGATGGCTTGAATTAGAAGGTGATTGGAGTTACTCAATTTATTTTTATTTTTATTTTTTTAATAGAAAAAGGCAAGGGCCATGGTTTTTTTATCTTGACAGTCAAATACCAGATGTATCTTCCCCCCCCCCCCCCCCAAAAAAAAAAAAAAATTGTATGTTCATATTTTGTATCTATTTTTTTTGTTTATATGTGATGGATAATATGAAAACAATTTGGTTATTAATTGAAATTCAAGTGACAATTCAGATATATTGTTAAATCATTTAGTTTTAAAGAAACACAAACATGTACAGTCGTGTGTGCATACATACATTACATCACATTCGGGTATATTCAGAGTGGATACATCGATGTAGTTCTGTTTTTAAATCATCATATAAATTTAGGATGTGTTTGAGAATGTGGTGCGGGTTGAAACTCTGTTAAATAAGCATTGTTTTGGAAGGTTTTCAAATGCAGCCAATTTTGTCTAAAACGCGTCATTAACAGCTAATTAAAAAATCAAGTTGTTTGGTCAATTTGGATTTCAAGAAACTGCTGAAGGGTAGTGTTCATCCAGGAGTAGTAGTTTGTTTTGTTTTCTCCGGCCTCCTTGGTGAAAATCTTATCTACTGAGTGGGGTTTGCATAGGGGTAGTAAACGAGCTTAAGCCGCTCAGACTTGACTCGGTTGAAAATCGTTCGGACTCATTCGATTAAATAAATGAATCGAGCTTGAACAATTTTTAAAACTTGGTTATAAATGAGCTGAGCCCAAGTCTATACGAGCTTATTTTGAATATGATTATCTATTTTTGACATATTATCTGTTTTTTACATATTTTAATTGCTAAACGAGTTTTTTTTTAAACTAAAAGAGTTCGAGCTCGAGCATTGGTTTATGCTTGCATTCGACTCATTTTACAAAAGAACTGAGCTTAAACACAAAATTAAGCTCAATCGGTCCTGAGTCAAGTCAAGCTCGAGCCAAGCCTAAGTATAAACGAGTGTCAAACTTGAACATGTCAAAACATCGGCTTATCCAACCCTAGATTTGCATGGATTTTGTTTTTTTTCCTTTCTACTTGTATTGCTTTGGGCCTATTCTTTATTTCATATATAAGATTGCAAGCCGACCATTTATATATATATATATATATATATATATATATATATAGAAGGAAGTGATTCGGTGCGGGAATGCGGGAAGCGATCACGGGCCGTCGATCACGGGTCCATCGCATCGGATGGTCGGGTGCGATTCACATCGACCGTTGGATGCGATGGACCCGCGATCGAACGACCGACGTCGCTTCCCGCATTCCCGCACTGAATCACTCGACTATATATATATTATATATATATATATATATATATATATATATATATATATAGAGAGAGAGAGAGAGAGAGAGAGAGAGAGAGGGATGATTAAGTGCGGCGAACGGCGGGTGCAGCAGCGATCACAGGTCCATCGCATCGGACGGTCGGGTGCGATTCACGTCGACCGTTGTATACTCGAGCGATTAGGTGCGGCGAACGGCGGGTGCGGCTGCGACATTAGTCGCGGGTCCATCGCATCCGCGGTCGATGTGTTCGATGCCACACCCACCGCGGCACGTAATCACCCCTCCATCGCATCCAACGGTCGACGTGAATCGCACCCGACCTAATCGCTCGCGTGTATATATATATATATATATATATATATAGCTATCGGGCAATTTTTGTTTTGTCGTATTTTTCTTGTTATGTCATCATTTTTTTTATTAGTATTTTTTATTGGACAAGAAAAGTGAATTTTTCTTATTCTGTCATCAGGGATAAATTATTCTAACTTTTCTAAAATTATTACCATAGTTGATGCTAACTTATTCAAGATAATTATAGTTTATTCTTCCCAACGAAAAGTGATTTTTTTCCTGTTGTTTCCCAGCTTTTCCATCCCTTTTTCCTCTATCCAAATGAATGTTTTTTTTTCATTTTTCATACTAGAATGGATATATATGGATATTGCTGAAATACTTGTCATGCTTGATAATAGATTGTTGGAGATTTACTTCATAAGTTCAAGTTTACAACTACATTGTTTAAGTCGACTTGTAAGAGCTCTCGACTTAAAATCATTTAAATAAGACCTTATTAATAAAATAAATATACTAATTGCTATGTTATTTCTTGTCGAAGATAACCCAGATAGGGTTTTGTTAACGAGTGCCCTCAGGGCACTGGTTAATCCATATTAATTGTTCACTTTTCAGGCAACTTAACAAATTAATTATGATATGGTTAAAAAAAATGAAAGATTTTTAAAAATACCAACAACATTCCTAATAAATTCACCACATTTTTTTCTTCTTCCCTCCCACACCCAATTTTTTCCTTTCCTACACAATGTTTAAAAATAAAAAATTTTATAAGCATAAATAAGATATTTTCAAGAAAAATGTCATATTTATGTAACAAAAAAGTATGTATAAACAATTGAAAATATTTTTTGGGTATATATTCAATTTTTTATATATTATTTATTATTTATGAGTAAATCGGGTATGGGAGGGAAGAAGAAAAAAATATTGGAAGAAAAAAATAGGGTATGAGAGGGAAGAAGAAAAAAGAAGGTGAATTTATTAGGGGTGTTGTTGGTATTTTAAAAAAAATCAATTTTTTTATACTCATATCATAATTAATTTATTGGGTTGCTTAAAAAGATAGCAATAAATGTGGGTTAACCAGTACCCTGAAGGCACTCATTAACAAAACCTTTTATGAAAATACCATTAACCAAAAAAATAAAATATTTAAAGAAACACTAAGATTTTTGGATGGTTTCAAAAATAAAATCAAGCTATCTTTGGTATTTATTGATAAACTAAATACATTTAACAGAATATTTCAAGAATGTTCTATCCTAATTAACCAAAAATTAAACCTAAATAGAAATAGATGCTAAATTATAGGGGTTCTTTATATACCTTT
Source organism: Acorus calamus (assembly GCA_030737845.1). NCBI lineage: Eukaryota > Viridiplantae > Streptophyta > Magnoliopsida > Acorales > Acoraceae > Acorus > Acorus calamus. The sequence goes on along the minus strand of CM060871.1, from coordinate 5,986,337 downwards.
AAGATAGGGGGTTTTGTAGATATGTTTATTTCTTTAGGATGATATATGCAAAATATATAATAATAATAACTTTTTAAAAAGTGCTCAAGACTATCCTTATTTCTTGGGGTTGCAGTAGTTTCCATCACCATGTTTTACAGTACAAGTGTTTAATGAGATCCAGTGACACAGTTTTTTCAAATAATTCTGTTTATTAACAACACTTATTCTAACAAATAGGCAGCCTTAACAATGTTGTGCAAGAAAAATGTGCCTAATGGTGTTGAATTTATGTTTTGCTTTTCAGTATCAATGAAGAACTATGACATAAGAGGTTCCCTTTAGATGAAAAATTGTTTGGCATCTTGAATGTCAATGCGGCTAGTTCATGTATAATAAAAAGTCCTAGAATTCTTGTATTATGTGTGGCGGCTTTTTGGTAATATATCCAGATTATATATATTCCTTTGTGTAATGATGGTTTTCATATTGATAGAGAGGCAGTCTTGTGTTTTGAAACTGAGAAACTTGTCCCCAGTCCCCAGACACAACACACAACACACACACACACGTATATATGCAATCTAGAAAATTAGTAAAAAAATTCCCTTTTTAACGTAAATATTGATCAAATTAAATCCATTCTCACATGATTACAAGTGTTTATGTTTTCTTCTTTTCTACTTCGATTAGCATATCTATTTTTTAAATAAATGAGAAACTCTGTATATCACTGAATATCATGAAACATTAACCTTACATAAAATTTATTGAGAAAACAGGCAACCTAAAAAATCTATACAAGTCCAGTTACTACAGTTCAGGTTTTGTGACCTCTCTGACATTGCAATATTGGGTATGCACTATGTTCTCTCATCAATTATCACCCCTTGATAATACAACAAACTGTTGTCACATAGTTGTAACTCATCATATGCATCTTGTTTTTTTTCCCCTTTGTATGAAGTCCAACCATGCATGTTCTATGACACTCCAACCTCAATTGGACAGGCTAAACTCAAATAAGGGCTTCTTTATTATCCTTATCCTTGACGGTTTCCACATGGGAAATGCTTAGGTCCATCTGAAAACATTATAAAATTTTGGGGTTGTCACTGAAAATTGGGGTTTGAGCAATTCTTTGAGTCAATGTTTAGGGTGTGACATAAACTTTATCCGAAATAGATTAGTATTATGAGAAGATAAATATTGGAAAAGATCCCTTTGGTTCAATTGTCTTATTCTATCATCATTGTTTTTGGTTTTTTTTGCTCCCTTACACGTTGTTAAAATTGTCACAAAAATTACATGTTAAATACAGTCAGTCTCTCATTAGAGACTGACGAGATCTAAAGATATCTAACACTTACTAGATATTATCAGTGTTTTGCAGCACACTTTGTATGGATGTTATCGAGCATCTCAACACATCATATATTTTATTAACATGATTTTTATTTACGTATCAGTCACTTATTAAAGATTGACAAAATCTAAAGGGATCTAACACTGACTAGATTCCATCTTATATCTCCCTTCACTGAGTTGCAGCACATGTTTTGTTTGGATGTCGTCACACATCCCAACATATCACATGTCCCGTTAACATGATCATATGATCGCATATCAATCTTTTAGGAGATTGACGAGCTGAAGGAATCCAACACTGATTGGATGACATCTTGTATTTATCTTCATGTTTTGGTGATTTATCTTCTTCTCGTATGATGGTATCCTTTGATCTCCTATTCTTTTTTGTATGCAACCACCATATATGAGAGATGTGATCTTGCAGTTTTATTTCAAGGGAGTGATCACTATATTGATGTTGAATAATCAAACTGGGGACCTCTCCAACAGGAGACATTGTCTAGGTTTCAGATCAGCTGTTTTGGACGAAACATACAAAGTCCTCATTTGATTCAACATGCTACTTAAAATCCAAATTGGACTCATTCATGGTGATTATTAAGTATAGGCTTTTGAATGGGACAACACCAGAGGAATAACAAGATGCCAACCCTTCGTAGATGGTACAGTAAATCTGAAAATTTTAACTGATGGATAGGAGAGGACCCTCTTATAATAAATGTCATTGGATAGGACCAATTGGTGAGTAATACAATATAGGGTTAAAGACGTTTGAGTCCCCTGTAATCATCCATAAACCCGTATAAATCATCACAAACTTTGAGTTGGACACGCAAGTCATTTAAATGATTATGGTTAGTCAATTTAGTCATTGAGTTAACTTTTTATCCAATTTAACGGTATATTCTCATAACATTTCATCTGTGTGAAATTAAACACTCATATAAATTAACCAAGAAAAAAAAACATATATATATCCTTTTAAATGACCTCTTTTTTTCTTCTATTTCACACAAGTGTAATTGTGAGGAAGATTTTATTTATGTATTATATTTAGCATACTATAGATATTATTAAGATTTTTTATTTTACATTTTGATGAGGTGATTACACAAGTTAAAAAAGTTCATGTGAATCACCATGTTGTGCATTGTAGAGATTATAATAGTAAAATTACACTCATTATTTATTTTAAACATGATAGATTAATAATAATTTAACAATAGAGATGTATTAGATATCTTTTGTGTTTCTAAGGATGTAATTATCCTACCCCAAATTTACGAGGACTTATATCGGTTTACAGTGACTCAAAACATCTTTAACCCTCCAATATATCATTTAATTGAAGCTTATAGTCTAATCAGAGAGTGGCTCTAAATCCGCTTTATTAAGGAAGGGTCCAGAGAAAGCGATGAGAATTTTATATAGGCTCTGCAATCATATCTTTTATAGGATTCACCAAACAATTAAAGACAACCAAAACTAAAACACAAAGTAAATATCATCTTAAGCTATTCAACCAAGAGAATGTATAAAGCTGTATAAAAGCATTTCATGTTTCACAATGCATAGAATACTATAAACCATTATACCATTGTTTGGATACTAATAAGACAATGGCCACAAAGTTGGTCCATAATGGGTTTATTCTAATGAACCTTACCATGTAGCAGTTTTTTTTTTAAGTACGTGGAATTATACATCATAGGTTCATATTCATGGTCATCAAAGTCTATAAGCTATCCAACTCCTCTTCCAAATACCTCATTTTAAATAATATAAAGTAGATAAAATGGACATCTTAATTTCTATATTTATACATCTAATTTCCTCTCACAAATATGTAAGAAAGTTGTAATTATTGTTACATCAATCATGGTATACCACTAGGATGTTGAGAATAAAGCCCAAACCTGGCATTCCCATTGAGGACTTGTGAGTATGAATATACAGTATCTCTGTCATCTTCTAATGTCGCATTGGCTTGAATTTTCATGAAAACGCATGCCATATAAGTAGACACTTGATCTTAAATTCAATACTTGGTTCTTTCTTAATCAATCCGCTCAGATTGTACTTGACCATTCCCTCAAGTGCAGATCTGAACTCACTCTGAGGAAGGCACTGAAGGTTTTGGATTGCCTGGTCAGCCTTCTCTTTAGTAGATTTCTTGCCCTCTCAATCCCCCCACTCTTGAATACCAATTCAATCGCACTGTCCAATGAACCAGGTTCATTGAATTCTGAGTCTATAATCTCCCTTAACTTGGGCTCCTTTTGGAGTGCAAAAATAACTGGTGCTGTAAGATTTCCTTTGGCGAGGTCACTTGCAGCCGGCTTGCCTAGTTGCTCTGCTGACTGTGTGAAATCAAGTATGTCATCGACGACTTGAAAAGACAGACCAAGGTTTTTCCCATACTCAAACATCTGATCACACATGCTCTTGTCAACATTGCTAAATATGGCAGCAGATTTTATGCTTGATGCAACTAAGGAGGCTGTCTTGTAGTAGCTTTTAAGCAAGTAGTCTTCAAGCGTTATATCACAGTCGAAAAGGCTTGATGCTTGCTTTATTTCACCACTGGCAAAATCTTTAATGACCTGCGACAATCAGAAGATGCAGAACATGAGGCAAAAGCTGGAGAGATTATGATTGTGTTTTAGAAAGAGTGGATGGATGCTACGTTTTTCGTTGATGCATACTTGACTGATGAGCTTTATCACTTCAAGGTTTTCAAGATTTGCTAGGTACCAGGATGACTGTGCAAACATGAAGTCTCCTGCTAGTACAGCCACTCGGGTTCCATATATTTGATGAATCGTTTCCTTTCCTGCAATATATAAGCTTTCAAGTTATAAAACACTGAATGATCTGTTCAAATGAAAACTTCTGACAAACAAGATGTGTAACAAACAGAAGAAAGAATTTTGGCGAGTTTTGTTGGATGTGAAGATTCAATCTTCAGTAGTTGACAAAGTTGAGGTCTGCCTTTGCAAAATTGACTGCTACAACTATAAGTATCTGTCCTTTCAAGAAAATAGTTATGCACTTCAAATCAACTCAAGCATTTCTTTTAGATGCAGTTCATTATTATTTCTTTAACTTCTAGCATCCAATATAAGTCCTTTCTTCTCCCCCTGGTATTTCCTGACGTGTTAGCATACCTTGGAACATTGCCAGATGAACCAACAAAGGATGCTCATTTACATAATATATATACAAGTATACAACCATACTAAGTAACAACAAGCCTCATTCCCATCTGTCTGGGGTTGACTTGTTGATCAAATTATATAATAACATGATTTGGGTTTATTCTTACAACCAGATCTCAAACTAAAACAAATTCTACATTGGTCCTCCATGCCTCCTCTCCATCATCAACCCAGAAGAATTGTGTTCTGGGGACAATATGCAGATATTCTAAGAATGAGAATTACAACAAAATTCAATCCATATTGTAATCAGAGGCCATTTTGTGGACCAAATAACAACATGACATTTCGTGGAGACTTGAATGAAACAGTTAAATGCTATCAGCCAATAGTCTATAGGAAATTTCTTCAGATAAAAATAGTCTCAAGGGAGTTTTTTAGGTTTCAAACGAGCTCTAATACATTTTTCACCTCTGGCATAATAAATTGATGACCAATATAAATATGGCTACACACTAATGTGTAATTCCATACCAGAGAAAAAACCATGTGATGAATGAAAGCAAATTCCTTCTAATTTTCATTTCACTGCAAAACTTTGATCCTTGTTGGAGGCTATATTTTATGGCCATTTTGTATGCTTTGGGCATTTCATTTCTTTGAAATATAATTGAGGCCGAATGTCTATCATTCATTTAAAAATAAAAATGAAAATAAAAAATATTCAATCCATCAGTTAATATTTTCCATTTGTGATAAGTACTACAGTCCATTGTTCTATAGGTAACAAGGAAATAGATCAACAATTTGCATTGTATAATAGGATAGAAAAAATTGCACAGGTCATGTGAGCATCATTTTACCTCTACGCATCCCACTGTCATCCAATACATCATCATGTATTAAACTTGCAGTATGAATCATTTCAATGATCTCTGCCAAGCGTCGGTGTTCCACAGTCAGGTCCCTGATTCAGAAAATGTATGAACACATGTCCACCTAGTACGTTGCTGATGTGAAACTATTATCAGAGAAAGCAAGAACTTACTTTAAACCTCCAATTGGAGCTGTGGCTCTTGCTACTAGAAACACCATTGCTGGCCTCAACCTCTTTCCACCAGCACCAAATATTTGGTCTGCTGCTGAAACTAACACCGGATTTTCTGCACCAACAATCTTTTTTAAAATATGTATCAGGCAAATGACACGAGAAAAGGGATAGTTCATTCTTAATAAATAAATAAAAAGTGATATAAATTCATATATATATGGACAAGGAAAAATAAAATTAAAAAACTGACAACATTTTTCATAAATCTTCAATTATTGACTAGGCTTTTGTGACGCATAGTAATCATTCCAACAGTCAGGCTATGACATATCTAAGTGAAAGATGTACCAACACTCATGCCACTTACAAACAATAGAACAACTTGAAAGAGTTTTGATAGCATGCAAGGAAAAATTGATGCATATCGTCTGTATTTATCATGAGCAAATGACTTCGTTTATTTGAAAATTCACATTTCATTTAACGTTGATGATATATCAACCTATTAATAACGTTGATAATACATCTCATCACTGAAGGCAGTTTATTCCTCAAATAAAACCATGAAGATCCTCCCTAACTGTGTTGCCTTTACAATTTTTCTGAACGTTTCTCCATAACTGTGTTACCTTCACTCCCTATAACAATGTTTCTAGACTAGACATAAGTCCTTTGTATATCTCAAAAAAGTAAAGCAGCATATGTTTTTACCTGGTGGAAATTCCTGATTAATTGTTTCGTCTATTAGTGCAAAAGTTATAGAGAATGTAAATTTCGATGAGTTATTTACCAAATCCAATCATGAATAAAATCAGTGAGGAAAAAAATATGAACCTGAATCAAAATAATAATAATAAAAAACCTAAACACGTCCAATCATCAGCAAAGTGAAAGTGCCTCCTCAAACATAACATGACTAGTCGTTCAGATTCCTCAAAGGAGTTCACATTTCTTTGTTTCTAATTTAACAAGTTATAAATATGAGTCAAACTAAAAAAGAAATACCCCTCAACACATCCAATCATCTGCGAAGTAACACTAAGTGCCTCCTCAAACAACATGACTAGTCATCCAGGTACCTTAAAAAGTTTGCATTTCTTTGTTTCCAATTGCCACTGATCCTCACTATGTTTACTTAATTTTATTATGGTAACTTGTGAAAGCCACCATCAAGTTCATCAATTAAAGAATGCTTCTATGAGCCAGTAGAAAGAATGTTGCATACACTTCCAGCAATACATTGTGCAAACGAGATCTTGAAAATTGAAGCATTGAAGTTTATAATGTTGATATTCCCATGGATCAGTACACCACAACTCTAATGTGGATCATTAGACCATGTCAGTGCTAATTAAATTCCGTGCCCGTTCATAGGGGGTTAAGACCAGGTTGAAAGTCTCTCTGGATGTAATTTCAAATCATGATAAATCATTCTTCAATTCATAAAGATGACAAAAAAGAGAGAGATGAGACTTGTAAGACAAGGTTATCATGTTCATTGCTAAAATATTAAAGCAGATGCAGATATAACTCAGTGTTCAGAGAAGACCTTTACCGTTAGTGTGAATAATAGTATAAGCCTATGAGACAATGTTGACAAAGAGTTTATAACAAAGGGTTAAAGGGAGAAAGTGCCTGCTCAGCATAGATGACAAATGATTGTCAATTGCAACTCCAATGCCATGTAACACGGAGAGGAAAAGTTCCTTTTTATGGAAATATATGTAAGAAAACTTATATTACGATCTCTTAGCATCATATTCTATTAGCATTAAACGATTGTCCATGGTTATACATCATAAACAATCATCAGAATATTTAAGGGCTATAAATTGTTTCATGATAGTAAGCTCAAAAAAACAATTATGAATTCATATATTCATATATGACATGTGATGTGATACACTCTGCATGAACTATATGTTGGGTATGGAATCTCAGATTTAAAATTTAGTTACATACAGATTGGAAATTTTGGTATCTTGTTTTTGTTTGGCAGTATATAACCTCCAAGTAATCGAGGGCCATAAGAGTCTGCAAGGATTTATGATGCTTTCACAAAAAAACTCATGCAGGAATTGAAATTCTAATTATAATCTCCTATTACCTTTGTGCTTATGACAGAGAACCCAAAGATTGATCATTGATCAATAACTCCAAGTGAAAACTAAGGTCATATGTCAAATGAACCTAAAACTAACAATCATTCACTGCAAGAGAAGATATTCTTAAAACAAAGGATCCTATGTTTGCACTGAATTTCTATGCAGGTCACAATTTGTTCATATTCTTCATATTACATACCAATGTATACAACTATTTTTCTTCTGATTAAATGCAACTTGTCGTGCCTTTGACTTTAAAAGTGCATTCATTGCTCTTCTAAGCAAAAAAATTTTTGTCAACGAGACGTACGATAAAATAAATATTGGGCATTGACTTCCTCCCACGATAAAACACAGGGTAACTGAAGTAGCATGTGAAAATAGATCCAAAAAACATTTTTTACTTAAAGCTGCTTTTGAAAAAACTTTTCAAGAAGCATACTTTTGTGAAATTCCTGAAAAGCTATTTTTTATAACTAGAAAACGTTTTTCACTTTCTTCAAAATCTGGGACCACTGAGACTATTAGGAAACGAGTTTGGATTAAGTATGATTCATGTGAAAGTAGAATCTTCAAAAGCTACTTAAACTTGTCCCAAAACTTCTAACCAAAAAAGAATTACATAGCTTTGAGAATACTTAAATAAGTATTTGAAAATAGCTCTTCAGGAAGCATACTTTTGTGAGGTATTTTCTTCAAAATCTGGGACCACAAGGAGTGTTAGAAAACGAGTTTGAATTAAGTACAATTCCAAAGCAGAATCTCCAAAATTCCCCAATTTTTAATCCTAAAGGAGTTAAATAAAGCTTATATAGGCTGGGCTGCTCTAAACTCACTGATCTGAGGTTCTTGTTCAGCATCTGGAGATCATCCGTAACAGTTGCCAACAAAGATGAGACCGAAACAGGGCCACCGTTAGTCTCCAGCGTCTTCGGACCCAAATCTCGAACTTCCACTGCAAAAACCCACAACAAAAACACACACAAAAAAAAATCAAAACTTTCCAATCCCAACACATTCCAAAAAATAAAAAAACACTTACCATTCACAGTGGCATCAGCCAAAACCCCACACCGCGTGACATTGCTCTGTCTCTTACACCGAAACCCACTCGACCCACATCTCAAAAACCTTCTGCCAGAGAACCCATCAAGGGAAACCCCAGACCTCCCCCCAAATGACCCACATGAGACAAACCCAACATCCAAAATCCCTGAAACCATTCTAAAACCAAGTTTCGCCAACAACCCACTACAGAACGAGTGTCCTGAAGAGGGAAATGAAGGGTTTTTGAAAGACCCAGATGAAGTTGAACTCAAAAGAGTGTTTTTTATATATAAAAAAAAACTTGTTCAGAGAGAGAGAGAGAGAGAGTACAGTGGTAGTGATTGAGGCGAGTCTTGAGGTGGATCGAGGAGGTCCATATATGAAGGCTGTGAGATTTTTTATTTGATTGGTTTTTTTTTTTTTTCATTTTTTGATTTGATTTGATTGGTTGAGATTCTAGATTGAGAAATGGAGATTGAAACCGTTAGATGTTCAGACTTTGACGTGGGATTTTTTTTTTATTATTGGTTTGTTTGAGGGTTCAGATGATGCCACGTGTGAGTTCCTTTTAGGGTTTTTTTATGAAAAGGATATATAAGAAGATGGGATTTTTAAAATTTTTTTTTTTTTTTAGAACTTTGTCACCTGAATAATTTTTTTTTGTTATTGTTTTTTTAAAAGATTACGTTGAAACCAATCAAACATAAGGTGTTATTTCTTCATTTGACTTGAAGATAATCTAAGATAAAATAAGAAACACATGTTAATTTGTGTGTGTGTGTTTTTTTCTTGAATTCTACAATCACATGTGATTATGGTTCTATTTAACCCACAAGAAAATCTAAAAATAAGATCTAAAGAAAATATAAATTGAAGGATGAAACTTTATGGATTAAATAAATTGATAATATATTTACCCATGTTTTTTTATATAATTCCAATAATTAAAAAAAATATGTATGATTTTTTTATCATAAGTGTTTCTCTTAAGAATAAAGATGCATGTATTTGAATATTTAGCATCACTTTTAAACCTTTATCTAAAAATATATATATCAACACTTATAGGGGTGTCTCAAATCTTTATAATAGAGCAATTTGTCAAACTGACCTAGATCTTTATTAATGATAACCACTTTGACAATATTTTTCTTATTATTTTATTTAAGACTCCTCAATGAACCAGGGATACAAGGTCGGAGAAATTTTTATATATATCATTGGAAGGGTGACACCATGTGTGAATCCCACATTAAAATTTTGAGCTTTGTTACATATACAATTTCAAAACCGCAATTTCTGTCTCATATGCTTTGTTAGTAACATATACTTGTATTAACGAGACATATACATCATTACAAACTTTTTACATTTTTATAAATACAATTCGTTAGAGCATTTGTTTCATATTTTTATAAAAGCATGTATCTAATTAAATAAAATATACTATTTTTTAATTGAGATGTTAATTTTAGAAAAATAATATCACACGCGTGGACTAAAAGTTGAATTATACCTAACATTTTTCAAAAAATTTATAGAGGCCTAGATGAAGTTGAGATTTGAATAATAATAAAAGATTTGGGTGATTATAAATTGATTATGGAGGAATCTGAGTTTTAAAATTCATTCTGCAGAAAACTCATTCTCCTCAGCTTTTGAAAATTCGTAATTTTTTAACTTTATTTATCTAAAATCTGTATGTAAAATGCTGTTACATAAACACATTCTTGCATGTGTAATACAATCGTGTAATTATAAGTCATTTTTACATTTTTCAGAGATCAAATGGAGCAGAGGATGGAACTCTCCATTTAAACACATTGCGTGGTGGAATCAAATCAATGCAGAGACGATGAAAATTGATTGATTTAAAAGACAACAAGAGTTTCATGAACCTCCCATTGAAAAAAAATATACACACGTGGATGTGAAGTGGTGTTGATTTTGAGTGGCTAATAATGGAATGTGGAAGCTTCTGAAGATCACTTACAGGTTCTGTTTTTGAAAAAAGAATATGCTTGGCTTAGCACCCTAGATTTGAGGTCCCCCAATTTTGAGTTGGGTCATTCAATCACAAACACTTGCCTGTTTGTCTTACTATTGCATATTCCTGTTTGAACTATTATCAATCAATTTATGGATGCTCATTTTCCTTGTTTGGTTCCCAAGAAAAATGAAATTAATGAACGCCTGATACACTCAATGTGATTTACAGCCATATATATATTATGACAGCATATGGAGTAAAAAAAATATTTAAAAAAATATACATACACACACACATCATTGCATCTCGGTATATATTTCATTTCACATAATAGTATATACTTCAATAAGAGTGTATAATTTTAAAAAAAATAAAAAATAGTATATACTACCAAATGGGATTGCGCAACATAATATGATAATAGTATATACTAATTACTATGAGAGAAACTTGAAACATTTATAAACTCAAGACTTTAATCCGCATTTAACAACCTAATATGTTAATGGTTCAATATTACATCTGATGATGATGACAGTAGTAGTAGTACTGCAAGACCAAAATACATTAGGCACTCACTTGATTAAAAAAAATTTACTCTTGCTCAATGTTCTACCTCAGTAGCCAAAGTTTCATACTTGCGGCCTGCTGATGTTAGGGAACCTGCAAAAATGCAGGGTGAGATCAAACCATGATAAGAAAAAAAGAAGTGCATGAAAATATAGATATATCCAACTACCAAAGATGCTAAAGCATAAATGAGACTATAATTAAAGCCATCAACAAAAACTTGCAACTAAAACAAATGGAAAAAGCATTGATATTTCACTGACATTTGATGGACACGATTGTATGAAGATCTGGACATGAAAGTGACAATTGAATTGAATTGGGAAATATATTAACCATAAAAAAACAAGATAAAAATCATAGGACACAATAGTGCTAATATATAATAAAGCTGAAACAAGATTTCACTATCATATGCTGCATATTCCAGCATGTAGGCTTAAATCTATTTTAAGGTAAGCCTAATTAGAACCATGTCTTACCAACATTTTTTATACAAGATTTCACTATCATATGCTGCACATTCCAGCATGTATGCTTAAAATCTATTGTAAGGTAAGCCCAATTAGAATCATGTCTTGCCAAAATTCATCTCCCTAAATTCAACCATGTCGGACCATAATGAACATCCATCACCATTTTTTATCCCCCCCCCCCCCCCCCCCCAAAAAAAAAAAAAAGTGAAGAAGAAGAAGAAGGGGAAAGAGAGAGATATAAGATGTCTCTCCCATTCACTGCTTGCAACTTGGATCAAATCGATTCAAATCACCTGTTTGTTCTCTCCATCAAACCACAAAGAGGAGACTAACTCGTCAAGTAAACCACCTACCCTTCCCTTATTGACAACTCTTACCCCCCCCCCCCCCCCCCCCCTAAAATGAAAGTCCATGAGAACTAATAAGCCGATGCAGGATCATTAAATTTCTCCACATAGCAAGCATCCATTATCATTTTCAAGGTATCACATGAAAAATTCTGGCGTAATACCAATCATCAACTTTTGAAAATTTATAATTTTTTAATATTATTTACCTAAAATCTGTATGTAAAAAACTGTTACAAAAACACATTCTTGCATATGTAATACAATCGTGTAATTATAAGTCAGAGATCAAAAGGAGCAGAGGATGGAACTCTCCATTTTAAACCCATTGCGTGGTAGAATCAAATCAATGCAGAGACGATGAAAATTGATTGATTTAAAAGACAACAAGAGTTTCATGAACCTCCCATTGAAAAAAAATATGAACACGTGGATGTGAAGTGGTGTTGATTTTGAGTGGCTAATAATGGAATGTGGAAGCTTCTGAAGATCACTTACAGGTTCTGTTTTTGAAAACAGAATATGCTTGGCTTAGCACCCTAGATTTGAGGTCCCCCAATTTTGAGTTGGGTCATATTCAATCACAAACACTTGCCTGTTTGTCTTACTATTGCATATTCCTGTTTGAACTATTATCAATCAATTTATGGATGCTCATTTTCCTTGTTTGGTTCCCAAGAAAAATGAAATTAAGGAACGTCTGATACACTCAATGTGACAGCCATATATATATATTATGACAGCATATGGAGTAAAAAAATATTTAAAAAAATATATATACACACACACATTATTGCATCTCGGTATATATTTCATTTCACATAATAGTATGTACTTCAATAAGAGTGTATAATTTTAAAAAAAAAAAAATAGTATGGACTACAAATGGGATTGCGCAACATAATATGATAATAGTATATACTAATTACTATGAGAGAAACTTGAAACATTTATAAACTCAAGACTTCAATCCGCATTTAACAACCTAATATGTTAATGGTTCAATATTACATCTGATGATGATGACAGTAGTAGTAGTACTGCAAGACCAAAATACATTAGGCACTCACTTGATTAAAAAAAAAATTACTCTTGCTCAATGTTCTACCTCAGTAGCCAAAGTTTCATACTTGCGGCCTGCTGATGTTAGGGAACCTGCAAAAATGCAGGGTGAGATCAAACCATGATAAGCAAAAAAAGAAGTGCATGAAAATATAGATATCCAACTACCAAAGATGCTAAAACATAAATGTGACTATAATTAAACCAATCAACAGAAACTTGCAACTAAAACAAATGGAAAAAGAATTGATATTTCACTGACATTTGATGGACGCGATTGTATGAAGATCTGGGCATGAAAGTGACAATTGAATTAAATTGGGAAATATATTAACCATAAAAAAAAAGATAAAAATCATAGGACACAATAGTGCTAATATATAGAAAAGCTGTACAAGATTTCACTATCATATGTGCATATTCCAGCATGTAGGCTTAAATCTATTTTAAGGTAAGCCTAATTAGAACCATGTCTTACCAACATTTTTTATACAAGATTTCACTATCATATGCTGCACATTCCAGCATGTATGCTTAAAATCTATTGTAAGGTAAGCCCAATTAGAATCATGTCTTGCCAAAATTCATCTCCCTCAATTCAACCATATCTGACCATAATGAACATCGATCACCATTTTTTATCCCCCCCCCCCCCCCCCCCCAAAAAAATAAAAAATAAAAAAGTGAGGAAGAAGAAGAAGGGGAAAGAGAGAGATATAAGATGTCTCTCCCATTCACTGCTTGCAACTTGGATCAAATCGATTCAAATCACCTGTTTGTTCTCTCCATCAATCAAACCATAAAGAGGAGACTAACTCATCAAGTAAAACACCTACCCTTCCCTTATTGACAACTCTTACCCCCACCCCCCCCTAAAATGAAAGTCCATGAGAACTAATAAGCCGATGCAGGATCATTAAATTTCTCCACATAGCAAGCATCCATTATCATTTTCAAGGAATCACATGAAAAATTCTAGCGTAATACCAATCATCAAACTATGGACAAGAACACAAGGGAGATTTTTATCTTACTAGATTATTCTCATTATTGCATCATTTCGAACTATTTGATAAAATTTTCATGTACTTCAATATGCAATCCATCATTTACTATGATATAGTTAATAAACCAAATTACTACTGTTGATTCATAGATAATTCCCGTCTGACTCCATCAAGAGGAATAGCATCCCACATGAGTCATCCAGGAATCTTCTCCCAAGGTTCAACTCTTCACTGTTAACTTCCTATAAAAAGCAATGCATGACCTCCATCACAAGGTCACAAACTTCTTAACATTCAATCCTATTTTCTTTCTCTTTCACCGAATCACAATCACTACAAATCATTGGACAGATTGGTTACACCTATAACAGGGCATGACATGAACGCAGCGAAGACATCTCTTTTTTGTCAAAAAGCATGATAAAAATAAGAATATTCAATTGATTAGCACAACAAAACATTGAGTCAAGTTACTAACCTATTGGATAGTTGTAAAATTAACTGTAAAGAGTAGCTCATGGCAAGATGACTTTGTGTTCATTTGCCCTTTGATAGGTATTTTGGGAAAGAAAGGATAGAAGCTTTGAAGAAAAGATGAAGCTGAGCAAGTGAACATCTAAAGGGGCATTGCACCTGGTCATGTCTTTGTGTAACTAGAGTAGGTAGGTTGCTTCTTTTTGTGAGTGCTGCTCTCCTTTTTATTCTGATTTGCGAATCATCTGTATACTATTCCTGATTTTGTTTTTTAAATACACTCCCATATTTCCTCCAATAATAGAGAAAGCATGCTAATGCAGTCTCAATAACAAATAGAGTACCTTGATTGACATATAAATAACTGTCCAATATAGACTAGGAAATATAAAGCACTTGAATTTGAAAAAATTAAAGGGAAAACAGCAGTAAAGCCTTTCCTAAGATGGCTTCCAAAGGCATTTATGAAGTTTTTTAAATAAATGTTGTGACATCACTGAGGCCTTGGGGAGCATCGAAGTACAACATTTAGATGGTTGCACCACATAGAATTGTAGCATGAATCCACATCCACCTGGGCCAGTATCAAGTTTCTCCTAGAAGCAATGGATGAGAAAAACTAGCACTATAGTTGTGAGTTCAAAGACATAGTTTGGCCACAGTCATTTGAAATCTAGTACATAAACATGTATGGTGCCACAAAAGAACTATTGAGTTCAGAGTTTACAAAAATCTTGTTCCTGGTGATTATAATAACTTCTTAGTTCTTATAAGTCTCTGTTTTGATGCCTGAAATGAAGCTGAGCATGCAAATCATAGCCCATCAAAATTGGGTCAACTATAAATCACATCCCAGATAAATTCAACAGATATCACAACATGATTGAACTGCATGGCATCTGACAACCTGTCCACTGCTATCAACCCTCTACGAATGTTGCCTGAGTTTCCAAGATGCTAGTAGGTGGGCAAGAGATCACCAGCTATGAAGTCCTTGGCTAACACACAAGGGTAAACTTGTATTGGGGCCTTTTCATCCAGTTTGAGATAGGTAAACTTATAATTGAGGAATAAGTTTGAGTTGGTTGGGTTGGAGTTGTGGATTGGGATTTGGCTTTGTAGACGACTTGTCTTCTTGCATTCTCCTTTTCCTTTTTTCCTTTTTGCGTACTCAATATTGTTTTTTGTTCATGGCTTTGTACTTACTTTCATTTTGAACCAGTATAAATGCCAATCATAAAGTGTAAACCGTCACCAAAGAAAACAAACGTATTAAAAATAAATAAACAAACCATTGAACAAGGGCATATAGATTATAACATGGAAAAGATCAAACACAAGAAAAGATAATAAAAAGATCTCATCCTTCTCATTCTTGAGCATAGCAAAATAGACACCACTACAAAGCCCAAAGACTCGTACCAAACTAAAAAAACAAATAAGGAAATGCCTGTCCCTCAAAGGCGATATACCACGCACAAACAATTAGGGCTATTTGGCAAGGCCGCAAGGGGATAAAATTTTGCGGATACATTTTCCTAATTTTAGAGAAATAAAAAGTCTTCTAATTTTGTCTGTGTTTACAATTATTCTCGCCTTTATGTAGAATAAAATATCTTCATTCTCGTTTTAAAATCAGAAGAACTATCTCCATTTTATCCCAATTATTTTTTATAATAAACGTGATAGATTGTTCTCCAACCATTAATCCCCTTGCCAAACCAACCCTTAAAGAAAGACTCAAAAATGAAAACATAGAAGGCACCAAAACAAACCTGAAAAATGTAAACCCATTTTCCCACCCAAAAATCTGAGAGAACAAAATCAGAACTTTTACCCCTGTAGAATCAAGCCTCGGAAACAACTTCCTTCTTTTCTCCTCCCCCCTCCACAGAAGCGGCGACGGCCACAGCATCTCCAACAGCAACCTCTGCAGAAGCGCCATCAGTCTGGTCCTCTGCAGGCGGTTGAACCTGCTCTTCCTCGGGCAGCGGCTCCTCCACGTACTCATTCTCAAACGCATCTGGGGGCACCTCATAGATCCTCACCTGCGGCTTCATGGGGTCCTTCACAATCACATACTTCCCCTCATTGAGCTTCATGCAGAGATCCACCACCGATTTCACGATCCCCCACATATTCGCCGGGTTAAGATTGATCTGCGCCGCAAACTCCCTCGGTTTGTACCCAACAACGCTCAGTATAGCATGGTTGTAGTGGTCCCTCGGGTGGGTCCTCGACACATACCCAATCTTCATCAAATCCGCCCCACCCAGCATCGCCTGAGCCGTCCATTTCGCCAGCTTGTTCGCATTGTTCTTCAGCTCCGTCGCAAGCACCGCCCCCCTCTGCGTCTCCAGCTTCTGCCTCCAATCAACTCCAGTGTACTTCGGGTCAAATTCATTCAACGCGTTCAGAGTCAAGAACGACCGCTGCCCCTTGTTGTCGGAGATCGCATGGACCTCGCACCTCGAGACGAGGTAGAGGTCGTCATCAAGCTTCCATCTTCGGTACCGATAGGCAACCGAGGCGACCTCCTCGCCCTCAGACGCGAACGGGTTGGGCTCGTCGAACGTGACCTTGTTCCCATCCCTCACGAGCACCTGCTGCGAGAAGTTCTGGTTGATGTACGCAGCCTCAACGGACAGCGAGTGCGCCGAATTGATGTCGTCCTTCGAATCGGGGAGCTGCTCCTGCGAGGTCTCATTGACCGACAGGAGATCGAGCTGAGACCCGTCGCGCTTGTCGAAGAAGAGCTTGTTCCCGACGCGCTGGACGACGACGTCCCACGAGTAGGCCGAGCGGGGCGCGCACATGAGCGCGGAGAGGATGGTGTCAGTGGCGAAGACGGTGGCGCGGTCCTCGTTCGCGAGGCGGCGGACGACCGGGTCGTCAGTGGTGGTGACCTTGAAGAAGTTGCGGGACTTGAAGCGCTCGAGTCGGCGCTCGCCGCTCCTTGGGTTCACGCGGTCATAACCGCGGTCATAGAACTCGAGAGCGCCACAGACAAGGAGATCCTCGGGGGGATCGGGGACCGAGTACGACAGCTTCGTGAAGGTCGAGAAGGGGATCTGCTCGAGCATGGTCCACTCGGGCTGGATGTCGACCGAGGACTTGAGGACGGCCGCCTCGCGGCGGGGATGGAAGTTGGGGCCGTAGGGACGGAAGGGGCGGCGATCGGGAGGGCCGGAGCGCTGGCCTCCGGCGCCACCTCCGCCGCGGGAGTCCTTTTCGGATTGGGAAGGGTTGTCGTCGCGGCGTTGGGGGAGGTTGGGGCGGTTGTGGTTGGGGTTGAAGCGCCACCTGGGGCCGAAGCGGGGGCGGGGAGGGGGTTTTCCGTCGACGAGGCGGAAGGAGGGGTCTTCGTCGGCGGTGAGGGCTGGGGAGGCGGAGGAGGGATCGTCGAGGGCGAAATCGAAGACGGAGTGGTGGGGGTGGTTGCGGGAGGCGGAGGAGGGGTTGTAGTTGCGGGTCCAGTCGGCGATGCGGCCGAGCTTGTCGGAGCGGGAGAAGGGGGCGAAGGGGACATTGGAGAGGTGGTTGGAGAGGGGAGGAGGGGATGAGGTGTCGAGAGGGCCCCAGCCGTCCGGATTGAAAGGGACGGCGCCGATTTCGAAGACCATCGGAGAAGGATTGGATCGGAGATTTGGAAGGGGAGGGGGTTAGGGTTTGGAGAAGGGAAGGAGGCGTTACTTTTGTGGGGTGTTAAACCTACATATGATAGTGGAATGAGATAAATGGGAAAGTGGCCATGATCCTATTGGAACAAGTATGATATTGAGACCGGTCTTAGCCCGATGAAGATATGAGACTAGTTAAATATTCAAGCACATATTATATCATGTTTAAATTACTTATATCATTCAAAATTAATATGTTATTTTAATTAAATTAATCTATCATATATTATGGTAAAGGACAAAATTTGTCTCACTTGAATAAAGAATAAGAATACTGGAATATGTCTAGAACAAGAGGAATAAGTGCTGGGAATAAGCTCTCCTTAGCATGTGATGTCATCTCGAAAGTAGATCTTCACCTCGGGTCAGGCTAAGTAGCGACTCAGGTCGGATCTCTGATAAGACCGAACACCTGGAGGTAGAATTCCGACCTCTCTAACTCTTAGGTGCTTTGACCATCAGGTCCAACTAGCGTGAAAGAATGTCACGTGTATTTAACTACCTCAGGCGAATTACGAATGAGCCCATGAAAGTGCGGTGATGCGACAGCATTAACGAACCATCTAAAAACGATTACGACCAACTGGCACTAGGTCATCATTTGACTTAGTCAACAAATCAAGAAGGATGTTTCGTGTTACCCTATCATTGGGCCACGTGGAATCACGTCATCCTCGCGTTAGTATAGCGTGATCAGCACACCGCTTCCGCTTATAAATAGAGAGGTAACCCCCCCCCCCCCATTTTGAGATACACACATCTTCTCCAAGAAAACCCTATGTTCAAGTTCTTGTTCTTAATTTGGGAATTAACTTGAGCGTCAGAGGTGTTATTGCTATTACCTCACTGGTGTGAGTTCGAGAGATCAAAAGAGGAAATTGGACGAGCAACGATCGACAATCCATTTGAAGGTTCCGCGTACGTTTTCTTCACACATCTATATCAACCAAAGTTTGGATTATCCTTGAATCCGGCCCAATCAAGGAGGATTTTATTTGACATCTAACAATTATTATTGTTGCTATTGTGGAAGGAAAATATCGCACAAATTATAGGCACGACGTGTGGCATTCGTAAACGAGTTAATGGATAGGCTGATTCGCCTAAATGACATTGGGAATATTAGATCTGTTTTGCGAGTAGAAAAGTGCATACAGCCTTCCGAGGAGGACACATACCAGGTTAGTCAAAGCACAAGGTGCCCAAGGCAACGCTATATATGAGGGCTCACCTCCAAGCAGGACGGTCAAATCCTGACTTGAGCACAGCTGCCGATGGTCAGGACTCACTTTATCTAATACATAGAGAATAATTAGCCAACCGTTAAGCTGGCCATGCTTGGATGAGTGACCTGACAGTCTGATTTTATTGGACACAAGCAAGATTGGAGAATTTGAAATCAATGTGCACCACAAATATGGATCCAAACTGTGGTCTAGTGGAACCAGTAACTCGTAGGGTGTGAAAACCAAGAGGAAGATGAAAGAAAAACAAGGAACTAAGAATATGAATTGAGCTACCGAGACGCTTGTTCAGCCCGATAAATAGACTCGTAAGATCCCACATGCCCTGCCTGAAATGGCGCCACATGGCCATGTTCTATAATGGATTAATGGATCACCTAGCATCATCCCAAATAATCTTCTTTGATGTGGATTATCCTGCAGAATCAAAGAAAATGTTACGCCCAGTTTTGTCATCTTCCCAAATAAATAGAGGAAGAAAGGAAACAAAAAATAATGGAATCAATTACACACCAATTCACTCATTTATTCTCAAAATCCCTAAATCCTTATCGACTTGAATGTTGCAGCCTCATTGGCTGACATCACATTGGTGTCTAGAGGTTTTCTGAGTGCATGTTTGACTCCCGAGTAGTCGGATCACCATTCAAAGTAAGAGCTATGCCTCGTCTACATTGGTTGAGGGATTCACACCCCTTCGAACTACAATTGACAATATAACTAACTATGTAGTAAATATTATTTTATATAATATAATAAATAAAGATAATTATTTAACTTAAAAAAAATGAAAATATGGGATTCGCGAATCCATTCCCTTGTAAATGGGATGGAATGGGTTTGGGTTCTTTAAAACTCGTTGGGAAATATTTGGGATAGAACAATTACATTCGTCACGGATTTAGAATAGAATTGTATTAACAGGTTGGGGTTGACAAAATCCATTCGAACCTATCATGTTGTCATCCTTTGTTAAAACTAGTTAATGCACGTGCAAAAGCACGTGGTACAATATTAATGTTATGTATGAATAAAATAATCGTAATGATGTAAATATATATTTAAATGTAGAGTTAAAAAAACTATCTCAACTAAATCACCGAGTTTTTTTATTAATCATTATCTTAAAAAATATATTATAGTAAAAACCCATACGATAGAAAGTTTGATAAGAAATATATACTACATCATTTTATTCTTTAAGAAAAATATTTATTTATGTGAATTAAAATAATATATTTAAATAAATTTATATTTTTATATAAGGCCCTTGTGGTTGTGGATTTAAGATAGATTTGGTTTTATATAGTATCCTACTTTCCTTAAAATATATTGGCATTAAAAATTCTAAAATAATATAGATGTGATATTTTCCAGTTTAAAAATGTGTATTTTGTCATTATTGCCCTAATCTAAAACAGAAATTTAATATAGAACTTCCGTCACTCATTCCACACAAAATTAAAAGTAAAACCAGAAATGAAAAATGTTACAAAAACCCAAAGTAAAAAACTACGAAATCTCAAGTAGGATGTAGAAGTACAAAATCTGTCACTCTTTAAGATCAATTTAAAAAGTCATACCGCCTCGACCCATGGACATTGAGTCATAAACACAACGCAATCTTAGGATGAGATTCTATCTCATGATATACTCACATCCTCATGACAATATGCACTCTCTCTCTCTTACTTGTACTCAAGAATTTTAAGTTCTTCTTTTTCTCATGGAGAAGTCACTGACTCTAGCGTCGGAGGGGCGTTAGCCGGCATCACACTGGTGTGAGTTTCAGGTATTCGAAGGTCGAAAAAGAAGGAGAATGACGAGCAAAAGAGGCTTCCTTCGTCGTGAAGAGGAGTCAGCATCAACATCGTCTCAGACCTACATCCAAAGCCTGGATCGACAAAGATCCGACCCAGGAGGAAAATACCAGATTTCATCCCCACATATACTATTATGAAAATACATACAAAATATAAATGTTTAATTTAATTGAATATGTGCTACTTCATTTTTTGTGAAAGTGTATATTTTTATGTAATTCTTCTAAATTTCTAATCAAGCATTATTAATTAAATATTTATCAAAATAATCACGAATCTAAAAGTATTACCAAACTATCATATGGACGACCAAATTCTACCGTGTTTATTATTATTTATTTATTTTGTTGTTGCCATGTGAACACCTGTGGTATGGCAATTTTAGTTTGGGTCAACTTAAAATTGTCACTGCTAGTGGTCAAGTGATGGAGTAAAAATTCACCCTGCCAGGATGGTAGAATAAGAGATAAATAGAGAGGAAAAGTGGTTAATGGGGTATAGTTGTGTAAGAATAGGTGAGAATAAATTGTTATTGATATTTTAGGTTCTTCTGGAATTCTGTTATCCAACTAAATCTATTTCACTTCTATAAAAAAAGATTCACATATCAAAACATTTGTCATCGCCTTTATTAAATCAGAGGATCTACATGTCAAATCCATTTTTATCTTTTATATATGAAATTTTATTCATATTTTATTTAATTATTCATTTTCAATCAAACAACAAAATATTTATTATTACATTTTTTAATGAGAAAAACTAAAAATATAACCAAACAAAAAAAATGATTCATTCTTTATTTATATTAAAATAATTATCTATTTTAGAATAACTTATATCTTTAATCATACAGAGGCTAAGCTAAGGGGCGACCTTTAACATAATACTAGTTGTTGTGTATGTGCAGATGCACATAGACAAAATGTAATATATGTTTTGATTAATATTAATGTCAAAAAATTTAGTTACAATGACATTTTCATAATTGATGTAACATTTTCATTTAATCATAATTGATGTAAAAGAATTTTTCATGGATAAGTCGACATATGAATGTAATTTTATCATAAATAATGTAAATTATTAATATTATTTAATGATACATCTATAATAGTCATCATATAAGAATGATGAAATGTGAAGCTTAAAATTTTAATATGTCATGCATGATATGATGAAAATATGAATAAATTATGGATGAGATTACAATAATATGAATGGATTTTCGTTGGATTAAATCAATTGTTGAGTTCACATAAAGCTCGAATAAGAATTTGTCCATTTTTATAGCAATATATTTTTTTGTACCAGTATTTTATACATTTATTTTTTTATTGGATTGCATTTCTAATTACTGTGAATTATATATTTTTTTGTTGAGTAAATCTTATGGACTATTGATTATTTGGGGAGTTAATAGAGTAGAGAAATCCAAGTGAATAAAGTAAATGCTAATCAAATATGTGTGAATTAAATAAATGCTAATAGATGTGAATTACATTAATATTTGATACTTTTTAATGTATCATGTTTTTGCATATGAAATGAGAATATTTTTTTTTGTGAATTATATTTTTAATGTATAATATATCATGTCATATCCTAATAATATTATGATAATTAAATCTAATTATAAGTTAATCAATATGTTACATGATAAAATGTATGTATAATAATAAACTATGAATGAAATTAAAATATTGTAAATGAATTTTTATGGAATTGAGTAGAAATGTAAGAGTATCCTAATAATATTATGATAACCACCAATTAATATGAGTAATAAAATTTATAAAATTTCACTTAACATATTTCATTAGATATGGTAATGTTACCCTTTCATCTATTTGAAAACAGTTCAGAAAATTGATAGTCATGTAGTATTTTTTATTTTAATCAATTATCATATCTATAACCTATAATGTTATTGACAAAGTATTTTCAGTAACGTAATTTGGAAGTACGTAGAATAATCAATATTGTTTTTAGTTAATGAAAAATGTTGCACTTATAGGCCACTCATAATTTTTTTTAAATATAATCAGGTCAACAATTTGAATTAACAAGACTATAAACATGTGTTCTCTGGTGGACGGCGAGTGATAATATAATAAGCCGTATCATTAAAACTCAAACATAGTGAATGCAAAAACCAGATTTAATAATCTGAAGACGGCTACATATCATGTATCATGAAGAGCAAAATTGAAAAAAAAATTCATATAGTAAAATTTTTTTAAAAAATTGGTTAAACAGTCAATTAAATTCGGACATCATAATATTCTCATGATTAGATAGAAAAAAAATGGTACTCTATTATGATGATGAAAATATCATAATGAAATTATATTACAAAAAATATATGAATAAAAACCAAATCCACTATACTTCCAATCAGAATAGATAATCGAATATCAGTCCGTTAAAGGCAAAACAAATATCTTATTTGAGATTTTTTTCTTTTAACAATAGGTACATGCCAATTTTTTTAAAAAGATGAATCAAATGAAAAAATAGCATATTTAGTTTATTTGCAACATAAAACTCCAAAATAAACATTATATTTATAAAAGATTAACTCACCTTCCTATGGTTAAAAATTTTTTGAGAGAGAGAAGAAAAAATAGATCGATGATAGATCCATTTATCCAAATGAATAGGGATGACAATAAATGAGTATTCAATTTACATAAATATATTTGGGGGTTTGTGGAAGAGCATAAGCCATTGTCTCTAGAAGAAGATGAGGGGATTGAATGGAGAGGGGATGAATGATAAGGAGATTGAATGGAGGGTGTATAAATTTTCATAATATAATTTGGAAATCTATAATAAAGATATTACATTAATATTTGATCTTTTTTAATGTATCATGTCCTTGCATATGAAATGGGAATTTTTTTTGAATTATATTTTGAATATATTTTCATTTTATAAGGATCCTATTATCCTAATAATATTATGATACTCAAATATGATTATAAAATAATAAACATATTAATATAATTTTAGTCGGTATATTAATGTAATTTAATCATAATTGATGTAAAGGAATTTTTTAATGGATAAGTTAGCATATGAATGTAATTTTATCATAAATGATGTAAATTATTAATATTATTTTATGATATATCTATAGTAGTCATCATATAAGTATAATGAAATATGAAGCTTAAATTTTTAATATGTCATACGTGATATGATGAAAATATGAATAAATTATGCATGAGATTACAATGATATGAATGGATTTATCGATTGTTGAGTTCACACAAAGCTCAAATCTGAATTTGTCCATTTTTATAGCAATTTTTTGTACCAATATTTATACATTTATTTTTTTATTGGATTGCATTTTTAATTACTGTGAATTTTTTTTTTGTTAGATAGAGCTTATGGACTATTGATTATTTAGGGCATTAATAGAGTAGAGAAATCCAAAAGAATAGAGTAAATGCTAATCAAATATATGTGAATTAAATAAATGCTAATAGATGTGAATTACATTAATATTTGATACTTTTTTTTAATATATCATGTTTTTGCATATGAAATGGGAATAAATTTTTTTGTGAATTATATTTTTAATATATAATATATCATGTCTTATCCTAATAATAATATGATAATCAAATTTAACTATAAGTTAATCAATATGTTACATGATAAAATGTATGTATTATAATAAACTATGAATGAAACTTAAATGTTGTAAATGGATTTCATGGAATTGAATAAAAATGTAAGAGTATCCTAATAATATTTTGATAACCAATTTTAATTATAAGTTAATGAATATGTTACATAATGAAATGTATTGTATTATAAAATACTATAAATGAGATTAAAATGATGTAAATGAGTTGTTTTAGAATTGAATCGAAATGTAGAGGTTAAATGAAAAAATGATTGTTATTAAAGTGATATAAATAAAATTAAAATGATGTAAATGAGTTTTCTTGGAATTGAATTGAAATGTAAGGGTTAATGAAAAATGATTGTCATTAAAGTGGTGTGAATGGCTTGTAATGTGATTGAATGAATTGATAGGGGTAAAAAGGTCAAACGGTAGATTTTTTTGTTTAAGAGACTTTTATATAGTAACTAGTTGTTTCGTATGTGCAAATGCACATAAACAAAATCTAACATATGTTTTAATTAATATTTATGTCAAATAATTTGATTACACTAACAAATTTACAATAATAACTTCAAATATAAGAAATCTAATGTCTATAGTTTACATATGAAAATAATAGTGTCAAACATGAAAAAAAAAACAATAATATATTCATAGTAGACAATGTCTCATACACATTTTTTCAAAAACAAATATAGAAAATATAAAAAAATTAAGAAAAAAAACTACCAAGAAAGCAAACCACCCTTAATTGTTAAACACAAAAATCCAAAAATGATCTAAGCAAAAAAAGTCAATATTTATACATAATTTATCAATTCAAAAGAACCAAATAAGCCAAAACATTTAGTGAGATATTTTCAAACTAAACTAAAATGGATTGTCTCATGTAAAAAATGAATCAATTTGAAGGATTACAATTCAAGATAACAAGAGAATTGAAAGGAAAAAGTGAATAATAGAAAAATAAAAATATAATAAATACATTTAAATAAATTATATGAAGGAAAAATTTCCAAAAAAAAATTGTAAGCATACATCTTTACACCCTCATTTAATTGAAAAATAATATTAATATAAAAATAATTCTTATTTGAGATTGGTTTTACTTTTTTTAAAATATATATTTTGAAACACATATAAATTTATTTTTAACACACACAAAGAAAAGGATAATAACAAATAGTTGAGGACACACCATAAAAGTAGAAGTAAATATAGTAATGAGAATATGACTAACACAAGTAAAAAAAAAATTCAAAATGTAAATTTTTGTTAGAGATAATATGGGACAATATAGATTAGATATCATTTTATAAAATCATAATATTCTTGTAATATTATGATATCTGATTTTAACTATAAGTTAATAAATATGTTATTCTAATTTCAGTCAGTAACAATTAATATATTTTGAATATCCTTTCATTTTATAAGCATCCTCTTATCCTGATAATAGTATAATATCTGATTTTAATTATAAGTTAATAAATATATTAATATAATTTCAGTTGATATATATGAAAATTTTAAATACATATAATTTATGTAAATTATTAAAATAATTATATATATATATATATAAAAGATATGATGAAATAAATTGGAATAAATTATGACATGATTAAAATGATGTGAATGAATTTTCATGGGATTAAATAGAAATGTAGGAGTGAAATGGTCAAATGTTATGATTAAAGTGGTGTGAATGGATTGTAATGGATTGAATGGATTGACATGGGTAAAATGGTCAAATAACAGGTTTTTGGTTTAAGAGACTTTTATATAGTAATATTTTTTTTTTGTTAATATAATATCCAGTCATTTTTTCAATCTTAAATCCAGTCTACAAGTGTTTTGAATTTTTAAAAATTAGTATAGCTAATCTAATGAGGTGCATGTTTTTATAAAAAATGAAGTATGTACTCTAATTAATTGCATGAATGCATTTATAGAAAATGTTAAACAAAAAGTTGTCGAAGTATCTACCTCGCTAAAATGAGCATATGCTTTGATAATTTTTATTGATGCATATAGGACTGTAAGTGATGCTAAAATAAAAACATTGTTTATCAACACATTTTTTTTTATAGTAAACAAACAAGAATAGTTGAGAATCTGAGTTTAATACGGATATATTTATTGAATTATAATAAAAAATCTTGGAAAAATAAACTCAAATATTTTTTAAAAAATCATTTTATTTTGTTTAGGTCTCCCAAACTTTTTAATATATCAAAACAGCCTTAAGCGGTGATTATATTTTTTTAAAATTTTATCGCTTACACCATGAAATATATTTTACACACGATTATACCTTATGTGTATGTTATTCACTCGTACATTGTTATTCATTCCCTCTATTATATATATCAAACCTTATTATGCATCTTATGTATACTATTACGAGTCGATTTGATAATTTTAGTTGGAAACGAGAATTCTTCTTTTTAAATAATCCAGTTCAGATAGATTCTGTGGAATTAAAATTTGTAATTGATATATTTAGAAATGAACATATGAATGAATAATTTCAAATACAATTTTTCTAAATAGTATGATAGATTTTTGTGAAAGTCTTTGTTTAAAATCAATTTTATATCAGAGATATGTTATATATATAATAGATTTTTTGTACTTCGTGTAAAGCCCCCTCTTAGAAAAATTCCTGGCTCCGCCACTGCCTACAATGAAAAATTTACACCATGGATTAAGCTCACTTGTATCAAGGACAAATGATGACTATTAGCATATCTAAACTTTCCACATGTTACAAGTGATATCATCCTCCAATACATGAAGATGGAAGATAAAAACAGCTCACAAACGATATATAGATACATATTCAAGTAGAATTCATCAAACAAAAAACTTATAACATTCATGAATCCATATAATGAACGAACACCAAAATCATCTCACTACAATGGACCAGGAAAAATGTTGGAGGGGACTTTTTTTGGCATTTTTTTAAATAATAATTGCAGCGGATATGATCATAATCTAACACAAAAAAATCTCAATATAGAAACAATTGATAAAATAGAAACTTCAGAACACCAGAAAAATAAATGTGATCGACTGTTAATATAGTAGGATGACCAGAAAATGAGTAACAACAATATGTCTAAAATTTTATTAAAAAAACACATGCAAGACGAGGGGATGGGAAAGAGGGAATCATGCCTCTTGATTGTATTGCATACATCATATTTTTTATGTACTATGGATTGTAAATCAAGCAAGAGTACACACACAGAGAAATAGAAGGATAAACCCATGGAATTTATCTACCTACCAATTATATGAACCAAAACATGGTACATAGACGATTCAGGAACATGGTGTAGGCATTTATCATTTTACAATAACCACCAATAAACATAAACTAATCTTCAAACAAAATTTTCAAAGATAGAAATCTTGATTACTGAAGTAATAGAATCACCTTATAGACAATAAGAAAAAGCAACACAGTTGATAACAACATAATGAAAATTAAGAGATGTTGCTTAACATCATCACTTTCTTTTTATAGACAGAAATGGTTCCAGCACCCTGTAAAGAAACCCCAAATTGAATAGATAAATGGAATAAAACCATCATTTATAAAATCCCATAAATTACAATCTATAAGTGTGAGATATTGACTCGAGTCATGGAACTCACCTTCTATTTCTCCTTGTAATTCCCTGAATGTAAAATTCCCTGCTTTTTTTTTAAAAGACAACGGATTCAGCATATTTATATGAGATTTAATATTGACACGGGGCTTCGAAATATGGATTAGAAGACACCTCGTAGTTGCACTGGGAGGAGGTGGGATTGTATGGGTCATCGGAGGAGTCAGTGATGCCTAGAAGGAGATCATTAGTGAGGGAGGTGAGGGAGTGGAGGCGGCGGAGACGACGGGGCAGCGACGAAAGAACTTATCGTTGGCGATGTTGAGGAGGAAGGGGTCTGAGAGGCAGTCGAGCGGTCCTTGACGTTCAGCATCGACGGGTCTTGACCTATACCTCCTTCGCTGACAGCTCCTTCGACGCGGCCTCCTCTCCGAACCCCTAATCCGTCATCTCTACGTCCTAACATTGTTAGTGTTTTCAACCGAAGCAGAAAGGGTGAAGAAGCAATATTTTTTTTCCCCCATTTTCTGAGCTTTCAAAAAAATGAATGAAACTCCTCGTAATCCCATCAGTAAATGCTCCCATTAGTAAATGCCAAGGTTCAAGGGAATGAATTGAATAAATTCAATTGAACATCATTACATGATCAATAAATCAATAAATAAATAAAAAGGGCAAACCTACATCTATTTCAAAAACTAATTATACATCCATATCAAAATGTAACCTACAAGAAACCTCCGTTTTACATGAAATTTATAATGGATTTATATATATTAATTACAAATTTTGAATGCAAATATGATTAATTTTTTGGGTTTGTTCTTTTTTATACCATTTCAAATTTAAGCAACTAATTTGAATTTAATGCTAATATAATCAATAAATATGAAGGGACACAATTTCGTCTCCTTAATCTTCAGATTTTCTTCATAATTCAAAAAAAAAATGTTGTTAATTATATTGTCTTTTGTGATTTGGATAGTATTCAGAATAAAATCAAATTAACATTCAAATTAAAGATAAAATTTAAATAGATTTCATATTTTTATTGATAAACTAATATGCAAATTATATACAAACTTTAAATGGATTTCATCATATCTTTTATATATATCATAATTTAAAAAAAATATGAAAGTAATGGGAACATTAAATATTAAATAAAAAATTTATATATTAATTATCATTTTGGAATGCAAATATTAATATTTTTTGTTGTTGCAGTCATTCTTTTAATATTAAAGTCATATTTCATATTAACCATTTAATTAGAATGTTAAATTTTAATTTTAATTTTTCTTATCAAAATAGGGGACAAAATATATTCTAATAGTGAATTGTATTTTGAATATCCTTTCATTTTATAAGCATAATCTTATTCTTGTAATATTATGATATCTGATTTTAACTATAAGTTAATAAATATGTTATTCTAATTTCAGTCGGTAACAATTAATATATTTTGAATATCTTTTCATTTTATAAGCATCCTCTTATCCTGATAATAGTATAATATCTTATTTTAATTATAAGTTAATAAATATATTAATATAATTTCAGTTGATATATATGAAAATTTTAAATACATATAATTTATGTAAATTATTAAAATAATTTTATATATATATATATATATATATATATATATATATATAGTCGAGTGATTCAGTGCGGGAATGCGGGAAACGACGTCGATCGTTCGATCGCGGGTCCATCGCATCCAACGGTCGAGATGAATCGCCCCCGACCGTCCGATGCGATGGACCCGTGATCGACGGCCCGTGATCGCTTCCCGCATTCCCGCATTCCCGCACTGAATCACTCGACTATATATATATATATATATATATATATATATATATATATATATATATATATATATATATATATATATATAGTCGAGTGATTCAGTGCGGGAATGCGGGAAACGACGTCGATCGTTCGATCGCGGGTCCATCGCATCCAACGGTCGAGATGAATCACCCCCGACCGTCCGATGCGATGGACCCGTGATCGACGGCCCGTGATCGCTTCCCGCATTCCCGCACTGAATCACTTCTATATATATATATATATATATATATATATATATATATATAATATAAGATATGATGAAATAAATTGGAATAAATTATGACATGATTAAAATGATGTGAATGAATTTTCATGGGATTAAATAGAAATGTAAGAGTGAAATGGTCAAATGTTATGATTAAAGTGGTGTGAATGGATTGTAATGGATTGAATGGATTGACATGGGTAAAATGGTCAAATGACAGGTTTTTGGTTTAAGAGACTTTTATATAGTAATATAGATATAGATTAAAGTAGAAGAAAAATGAATTGAATCTCAATTTAGTTTGGTAATCCCAATTATTTTGATTGAATCTTAATTATGATCTCTAATCTTTCCGCTGTGTGTTGTGTACTTGTGTGTGTGTGTGCACACACCTATATATTGAGAGAGAGATCCACGTATCTTCTCACAATGATTTGACCTATTTATCTTAAATAATCTTTACAACATAAATAAACAATATAAACTCATGTGGTCGTGTGCAGGTTTAATTTTTTTTTTAATTGTATATATTTGTATACCACGTGCTTTTTACACCTACATAAACCAGTATTACATAATGCATATCATGTGTGTAAATGGCCCCATATAGAAAGGAAAATGTTGAACTCACCCCAGTTGAAGGTTCAATCCACACTTTTTTTTCAATAATATAAATATGTATTTTTTTATAAATTAAAGAAAAAATCCAAATAACCCCCCCATAAATTACCCGAAATTCATATAACCCTCAAAAACACTTAAGTAAATTTAAATAACCCCGTGAGTTAAATTTTTATTGATAAATGAAAAATATTTTCTGAATATTCTGTTTGGTTAATCCCTAGTTGAAAACACAGTATACTAAAAACCACTTACAATATGTTAAAATGTGAAAAACTCTCTATAAATGATGATTTTATCCCTCTGAATAAATTATAAAACCCTACTCGGTGGCGTAAAATTGTCATTTACAAAAAAATTTCTGTATTTTTAATACATTGTATTTTTTTTTGTATACTTTGTTTTTAACTAGAGTTAACCAAACAGAATATTCGTCAAATATTTTTTATCTGTCAACGAAAATTTAACTGAAGAGGCTATTTAGATTTACATAAATGTTTTCAGAGGTTATATAAATTCAGGAAAAATCAAGGGGTTACAACGTTTATAGGGTGTTAAATGAATTTTTAACTAAAATTTAAATATATACTTTAATTAATTATGTGAATTGATTTATAAATATATGAATAATTTTTTAGTAAGATATATATTTTGTTAGACTGATTAATGGGCCAACAACACTATCTAAAAGCTCATACAGAAATAGTTGTTTTGTGTGACAACTACGAAAAAAAGAGGGCAGTTATAGCCACCCTACAAGTTATCCTACCCATCCCGTTTATTCAAATAACAAAATTATATCTAGCATATCCCATGAGTTCAACATAGATGATACCTTATGTATTTAAGATTGTTCGACATAGATCATGTTGATTAGAAACCAAAAACCTAACCTTAGTCACATTCTGGTTCTAGTTTGACATAGATGATGTCTTCTATGTTTAAAATGACTCAACAAAGATTATGTTGATTAGGAACCAAAAACTTTAGTCCATTCTCATTCGACATAGATAATGTCTTTTGTATTTAAGTTGGTTCAACATGAATCATGTTAAACTAGGACCAAAAGGTTGTGTTTCAATTTTTAACATGCGATCGACTTACTGTCGATAAATTTATATCAGGTCAACTCTTACATTGATAACATGGATTTACTTTTATGATAAAGTAATAGAACTTTTGATGTAATCAAATCTGATTGAATTATAATGTTTGTGATCCAATCACCAACATGCGTATCTCATTAATCTAAAAAATAAAAGCGATACACATTGTTGATATATTACAACCAATAGCCACAAATCACTTTACTTAATTTTGTTTATAAATGTCAATGATTCGTCCACCACATTCCAACCCTCTAATATTTTTATCGGCTGGCGACACAACAAAAAATGATCGTCCTATACCCAAATGAATATAAGTTATTATATACATGGCGTATTAAAATAGAATTTTTTTTGTTACATCATACGTATATTGTTATTCCATACACAATGTGCGATGTGATGTCAATAATGAATCAAGATTTTATTCGTATCTGATTCATTGAGTTCCCAATCAACATGATTCATGTTGAATCACCTTAAACACGGAAGACATCATTTATGTTAAATCAAAAATAAAATTTATAGTTTCTGATCAATATGATCTATGCCAAACTATTTTAAACATAGAAAACATGTTTACGTCGAACTTATTGAGTGAATTATATAAAAAAATTTTATTTAAATAAGAGGAGTGAGCAGAATAAATATAACGACTCCACGAAAAAAACAGAGAAATAATGAACATAGAAATAATCGAATTAAAAAAAGCATCACGAAATAGTGTTGCAGGAGTGGGCCCCACTTATTCGATTTCTCACATCAACCACTCGTGACACACATGGACGACCCTGATTTTATGAGCTCCAACCGACCGCGCGAAACCAGCCACACCTCCCCAGTAAATAATAATAAAGAAATACAAATACAAACATAATAAAAAGAATCCAATCATTACTAGAATCCTAAATATAAATCCCACCATGTAATCTTCCATAAATATTTAAATATTAATTTTAAAAAAATGAATAACATTTGAAGTCAGAAATAAGATAAAGCTGAATCTAATATTTACTATTTAAAACCGTATTAAACGAGAAAATAACTAAAAAAATTCTCTCAAAAGTTAAAAATACCCAAATCAGACATTTTTAAAAATTATACTTAAAAAAATCTCATTTTACAATTTTGAAAACACAAAAGACTAATCTACTCTTATGCAATTAGATCATTAATACATTTCATATCTCCTAATTTTGTTAAAATATTTCACCCTCTTAATTCATGTAGATCAATTTTTTTTATTGTAAATTCTTTGTGATTAGGTGAATTTTGTGAAATATGTACCAATATAATTTGAGTTTTTGATGATGAACTCTATTAAATGTTGATGTTTTTTTTAAAATGAATATGTACTAATGATATTATAAAAATATGTAAATAGCTAAAAATAAAAAATGTGAATAAAAATTTAGAATGCTTATATATCATCTGCTGTATTGGAGCACAACATAGATTTAAATTACATATCATGATTATACACAATGAAAAATGATAAACAATATCATGTAAGATATATATAAGATACACACAGTATAATATATAATAACAAAACCTTTAAGAGAATTTATTTTCATCATGTATAGAGAAATTGTTGTTTTGTAGGAAAAACATGTTTTTAGTGTAGAATAAAGAGGGATATTAAAGATTTAATTACATAAGGGCATATTAGTCTTTTGTGTTTTTAAAATTGTGAAATAAAACTTGTTAGGTATAATCTTTAATAATGGCTGATTTGAGTATTTTAAATTCTAAGAAGATTTTTTTTTTATCATTTTTTCAATAAACAACAACAAATATCTCTATAAAATTTTCATATTCAGAAAATAAATGACAAAATAAAGTCAAAGCCTTTTATCATCCGTTTGGATACAGAATAACATTTATTCTTGACTATTTATTTATTCGAGCATAAGTGAGTATAAATAATGAAAAAATGATTTTGTGTTTAGTTGTGTGTTGAATTATTCTTGTTGGGAATCGTAAGAATAAATGTTTTGTTGTTTGTGTAAAATGTGAATAAAGTATGGATAAAGATTTATACAAGATAAAAAAGTAATGATAGTTGATTTGACAGGTGATTTATAAAAGGTGATGACAATTGATTTGACAGTAGGCTTACTTATTCTTTAAGTAGAATAACATATGATAAATTTTATTATATGGATTTATTGGAATCCATAAACCACGTTATACCAGTTTATTCTGACACACTTTATCTGAATTTATTCGGGCTTTCCAAACGGCTTTAAAATTTTATTCGAGGTTATCCAAAGTTTATCCGGCATCCAAACAAAGGCTTAATAATTTACATGTCTTTTGATTTTCTCTTGAAATATATATTTAATTAGTATAATATATTCTTTATAATAAATTAATTTACATATTTATACATATACTTGTACATTAATTTATATTTTTTTATAATAAGATAGTAAAATATATATTACTAAATGTAAATTTTATTCGTAACTATGATAGTAAAAAGAACTATAATGTACCGAGTGCATCAACAACATCAATAAAAAATAATAATAATAATAATAATAACAACACACAGGTGGAAGAGAAGAGAGAACAAGGGGAAAAAAACAAACAAACAAAACCAATTCAACCGCTCCCTCCATGTGAGAGAGAAAGACAGGGACTTCTCTTCCGACATTTTGCCATCCTTTGAAGCCAAAACGTTGCTTCAGATCCCCTTATCTTCCCCAACCAACGGTACCACTTTAATTGATTCACTCCACTCTCTCTCACTCTCTCCAACCATTTCTGCTTCTATACCTTGTATTCCCTCGCCTTCACATGTCTCTCTGGCTTTTCCTGTTTTGATCGTCGGGTGATTGGTTTTTTGTGATTTTCATGAGAGATTTTAATTTGGGTTTGTGAGATTTTGGTCTCTGGAGAGTGGGGAAGAAGGAAAGTTGTGATCTTTAGATAGCAATGGTGGTCTCCGGTCCTCTGGCGCCTGGTCAGGTATGTGAGAGATCTTTTTTTTTTTTGATTTCCTCTGGTTCTGTTTTGGTGGTTTGTTTGCTAGAGAAACAGATATTGATTGGATGCTATTTATACGTGTTCTTGTTATTGCTGAATATCATGAAATTGGAATTGTTTGGATAATTTTTATGCTTTCTGTTTGCGGATCTTTGAATGTGCTATTGAATCTTTGCATGGATTTTTCTGTTGGTTCCGTGAAATTTGGTTTCTTTAGCTGTTATTTGAAGGTGAACTGGTCTTCCTTTATTCGGTTGTCTTTACCCATGTGGGAAAGGGACTGCTTTTTATACTCATGAAAACATCGCTTGATGTTGAGAAGGTAATGTATTTATGCATTTTTGTGAATCATAACATGAAAATTCTAAGGTAATGGCGAACAGTTGGAGATAGTCAAGTATTAGGATTGATTGATTCACTAGTTTGGAAAGAAATGTATAAGGATCATGTTTCCCCTTGCCTGAGAATAAGAACATGAAAATTTTAAGGTAATGGTGAGCAGTTGGAGATGGTCAAGTATATAAGAAGGGTGCTTGATTCACTAGTTTGGAAAGAAATGTATGAGGATCGTGTTTTCCCTTGCCTGAGATTTGAGCTACAGTTTTAGTTTCAAAAGAGCCGGACTAATATGTCATGCTCCTTAAATTGTTCCTCCTGCCTGAGATCGTTATGGAGACATTCTTTTTCCTTCTAGATGCATACCAAAGGAAAAGGAAGTACAAGAGTGTGGTGAATGCTATATAGCATCCTAGCGGTGACCCAGAATCTATGACATCTTTACAAGTGATCATATTTGATTAGAGTGTTGGTTTGGCGAGGTTTTTTGGGGTTGGTTGTTGAATGTGGTATGTCACTGATCAGGAGATATTGTTGTCAATCAAATATATTTAATGATATTGGCATTATCATTCAAGGGTATGGTAGGATGAACTTGGACAGAACAGAAGTTACCAAACATAAATTGGATTATGTTGAGAGATTTGTGTTGCTAGACTGATTGTTGTCCTGGATGAAATCAAACCATTTGCTTAGTAGAATGTATGTACCACTTGATGTTCATTGTTTTTTAATTGTTGTTTTGTAAACACTCGAAGGGTTGGCTTCTAGGTTAGAGGAAAATTTGCAATCAGGTCAAAATTTTCTAGATTATGGAAGATGGGAAGCTTTCTTGCTGCAATGATAACTTCCGTTGTATTATGATGATTAATTGACACTTTGAACATGGTAAATGGTTGTAGCTGTTCTGTGCTGAAAGGAAGCCTTTATGCACCATTCACATATGCTTTCACAGTGGTGTTCAGAAATCGTTCTAGACCAGCTAGCAGATGTTTGTTCTTCTGACCTATGAAGATTACAATCAGTGAACATATTTGCATGATAATCCACCTATTTTGAGCACTAGTGGACATGCACTAATATATTAGATTATGACACTTGTCACTTTATAAGCCAATGTTTTTAATGCATCTGTGTATGATTTGATTTAGAGTTGTGGGGTTCGAGATAATCTAACCAGAAAATTAAAAAAAATTGTATTGTTTGATCACCACACAAGTTAGAAAAATCTAGGATAGTTTGTCTCCCATCTCCCTTGATCATTGATGTTGTTGGTTTAAATCATTTCTTTGGACTCCTTATCATGATTTAGCCTGAAGTTTTTTTTTTTTTTTTTGATAATGGAGGGACCCCTGTAGCTAATTTTACGGCCGGGTCGGGAGGCTACCTTCGCCTATACCACCCACAGAAATACATAGGGCCAAGACTCGATACCAAGTTAAAGGATGCAGTTGTACGAGCCTATAGAATAGATCCTGTTCAAGTAAGGTCGTTAAAGCTAGATGGGCTTCAAAATTGTTGGTGGGGTTTGTCAGACAACCTGTGTGAACTTACCCCAACCAGAGTCAGTTAAACCCAGTCCCCGGATGGGAGTGACCATTGGCTAGGTCTGGGGACTTTCTCCTATTAATTAAATTACAGGAAGACAGTTTACTAGCCTTTAGAAGAACAGGCAGTGTTCAGATAAAGGTCGTTCAGCGTGAAGTTTGGTTTCTGACTTCAGTGATGTTTCTGTTGTGGTCTAATGAAAGCGTTTATTATTTCTGATGCAACCTTAGTCATCATTTTCGAACACTAAGATCATAATGTTTAAAGTATCTGTAGAATTATTTTTCCTTTGTGTTATTTATTTGAGCTTCCTTATTTAAGATATGTTTCACTAGTTAGTTTAAATGTGTGCTGTGCTGTTACATGTCACTAACTATGCGCATGCAATTTGATGTGTGATTTCCAATGTCATCGTCCCTTATCTGCACTATGAATCATATGATGCTTAAATGTTGCTATTATCAGCTTATTGTCACAGTGGAGACCCTGGATGCCTTTGTATTGTTCCACCTTCCACCCAATAAATCAAACAAAGACAACAAGAAATAGACATAATTTGTACATAATCTTTGAGCTCAAATATAAAAATAAACACGAAATTCCATCTTTAGAGCTCTATTTATAAAGAATTTAATGAAATGCGCATTGTAGAAACCATAAAATATCATGTGTGGAAATACTGTGTACATGACATGCCTTTTTTTATTTTTATTTTTTATACTTTTTCTGTATTTTGACATGAGGCTAAATGTCAATTTGGAAGCAAATGTGTGTAGAGTTGAAATAAAGTTTATTTTCAGTAGTTGAAGAGGAGAATGTTAGCTACAGATTTTATCTTCATTATTCGTTACCACTCATAGGTTTCTGAGTATGATCATGAAATCTTCACAATATAATATATATATTTATTAACAAACTTAAGTCAGTTGGCATGTTAATTACTGTTTCTGAGCTTGCTTGCATGCGATTTTTATTATCTATAATTGTACATATATTATTAAATGATTGTCTGAAGATTTTGTTTTGGCATGTAAAATGCTAATGGTTTCTTTCTCTCTACTTTGTAGATTTCTTTTTTGCTTGGAATCTTTCCTGTGTTTGCTGCATGGGTATATTCTGAATATCTGGAACATAAAAGATCTTCCTCTCCTCCAAAAGTGTAAGTTATTAGTTAAAAAGTGTAGTGACCACAAGCTCATATGATTTCATTGATAATTAAAACATTTATTGTCTGAAATGAGGAACAATCATCCTTACAATTGTAACTCATTCAAATCTCTACAGAAGGCGGTGAACCTTCTGACTTAATTTCAGTGGGTGGTCATTTTTGCCTCTACTTTAGAAATTTAACTAAAGGAAAACATCTTACACTTATGTAGTTAACAACTAATTCTTTATAACCCTTTAACAATTTTATAATTTACAATACAATCAACAATTTAGCTAATTTACAATAACACCAACAATGTATCTTATGTCTGAAACCTTTGTGTCCTTTTTAATAAAAAAATTAGCATGGTCGATATCGACCTCACTAAACCATGGTCACAATGTCATTTCCAAATCTCTTTAAAATTGCTAGTAGATGACATGGTCATAGTTGGTTTGACTAATTTGCAGATATTTTGTTTTTATTATTATGTCATTTGTGACTTAACATAACTCAAATTCAATCTTCATAACTGTATCTGATAAATTGTATCTTATAAGCAACTGAACATAAAGTAACCGAACCTGTAATTGATGGAGTAATCATATTAAGTCAATTTGAGTGAATTGGTACCCCGTGAGTCCTTAATGGTTTTGCTTGATGCCACATGATAGTGATTATATATACGGTATTTTCATCAAGTCATATTGATTGTCTTTCTTTCTTTATTTATTTTATTTTATTTTATTTTATTTTATTTTTAAGAAACTAAGGTAAGTAAGCCAACATCTGTTTGAGGTGTTTTTTTTTCCCCCAAACATGTGACAAAATTGTAAGGGACAAAATATGGATAGTGTTTTAGAGGGAATTTTCTTTTGACAAAAGGTTGGAACAATTATATCATCAAGATAATGCCCTCATAGAAAAGGAGACGAGGGATAAAGAAATATAATACTGAAAAATATTTTTGGGGTACAACACAAGGTCTTCCCAGGAGGTCACAATTTTCATAGGGAATTAGAGCTTCTAAATATCAAACAAGTTTCACGAACACATGTGCATCATAAATTTCCATCAATTCACTTCATTGGTGAGTTTCCTATTGAGATATATATATGCATATCCTTTTATGGAAGCATAATATACCTAACCAATTAAACATTATCCATTAGCTCTCTGTCAATGTGCTTTGTTCTTTTACTATGTTATGTTCATGCCCTTCATGTTATTGACAGTTTTCTTTTTGATACAGTTCTCGCTCCTCATTCAGTGCTAGTATCTTCTATGCTTCTAACATCCATTTGCATGTTTTGACAATTTCTTTTTGATACAGTCATTCGGATGTTAATCTTTCTGAATTGGGAAATGAGACGATTAAGGAAGATGCTCGAGTTGTTCTGCTCGAGGCAGGAGCCCTACCAAGATCAGCTTCAGCAAAGTTACATATTTCATCAAGCAGAGAAAATTTAATTAGGTTAACACAAGACAGAGAAATACCATCTGTACTTTTTTACATGTCAATTGTGCTACTTATTGCTGTAATGTTTTGAAATTGTTTGTAGGTTCATAACAATGGATGAGCCATTTTTGCTTGAAAATCGACTAGTCTTGAGAGCCATGTAAGAATTCTGAGTTTGCAGTATATTTAAACACATGTGTGGAGCAATTTCTTTTCAATTTTTTAATGGCAATATAATGTGTTGTGAAGGTCTGGATTTGGAGCACTGCTGATTTGGTTCTACATATGTGATCGTACAGAACTGATTGGAGAATCTAACAAGGTTCATACCTTTGGGGCTTGCTTTTATACTTTGATTTTCTTTGTTTCTTCCTTTTTTGGAGATCCCTCTTATCCTTTTGGTCATGGGGCATCATTTTATTTAATATGTTCATCACAATCCTATTTTCACTAAAAAAAATCACTAGATAAAATCTGTATCTTTTGCAACTTTCTATGTTCTTTTTATCTGATATTTTTCAAATGGCTTTTTTTCATGGATTGCTTTTGAACTATGAAACCCAAATGGGCCACCAATGACCAAGAGCAGAAACAGTTCCTTGTGCATAAATTTATAGATCTTGGATTTCTTGATGTGGTTATTTTCCCATTTAGCAAATTTGACTAGACCTGCTGTTTTGTTGAACAGACTTCATCCCATGTAACAAATGTTCTCCATGTTCAGGTTATTACTTATGAGTTTGTTGGACACATTGTCTCGATGTCATGTCCAGGTTTAACTTGGAGTCTTGGATATGTCCGTGTTACATCCTAGACTCCTAGTATCACCAATTATGGCTTAGTTTCCTTGTCAAATAACATGTCCACGTCATTATTATATGGGTGTGTGACTCTAAGTTAACCTTGGCATTATATTTTGTACATTAAATATGATCTAATCAATCCATAAAAAAAAATCCATGTATGTTTTCTCCTGGCTCCATTTTTGGTTAATTTTAAAATCCCTTGACACATTTATTTGCACTGATGTTAACATTTTTGAATAGTATCAGATTTTCTTGTCTGTTTTATGTAAGCAGTTGCACTCCTTGTAAAATGACTTTGTTGATCTTGTTTTCTCATGCGAAATACGGTATTTGTCTGTGATAGAATATACAATTATGCAACAGTTGAAAACTAGCTTCAGATATTTGCTTTGTGACAATAGTTGGGTTTAAAATTCTATATTTATATATTTTATCTGTTTTGCCATTTGTAATTTTTCTGTTACAGAGCTACAGCCGCGACCTTTTCCTCTTTCTGTACATTCTTCTCATTATAGTTTCAGCCAAGACTTCTTGCACAAAGCACCAAGAAATCTCACCAGTATCCGGCAAAACCACAATGTATCTTAATCGGCATCAAACTGAGGAATGGAAAGGGTGGATGCAGGTTATGTTCCATGTTATTTTTTTCTCTCTCTCTGATATAACATATAGCGTGATTTCTTTGGCAATCATCAATTACCAAATATGTCAGATTTTCCTCTAGGTTTTGGGAACTTGGATGAGTATTAACAGAACTTTCAGTATTTTAAAGTGTCTGCCGAAGCTGAAATTTTACAAATTATACATTTCATTCATATCCATTGAAATATGAAAACAAAGAACAAATCTGAATTCCTGTTTGTTGAAGATACTAAGCAATAGACATACTTTTTCAAAAATATATAATCTGATATTTGATATGTCTAATCAGTTTTGAGTAGTCTATATTGAATTTGCATATGCATTTTCACTATAGAGTTTATTTGTCCTACCCTTCTCCTACTATTTGTTTAGCCAAAGTGAGCTTGATTTGAATATTTTTTATATTTTATTTTAGTGTTAAAAAATGTTGAGATATTTAAAGCATTGTGTAAAAAAAGTACATTCCTAGAGTTATCTCTTTCAAACTTTTATGAATTTTGTGATACAAGTGACTTGTAGTTGTAGATAAATAATTATTCAATCAGTTACTGGTATTTGATATATATCATGATGTAGGATAATTGGATAATCTTTTGATAGTTTATTCATAACCAATATATACATTGGCAGTAGATTTCTGGATTCCTGTTTCTGGCTTTCTGCAACTATTGTCTTTTACATTTGGGTAATTGATACAAGGGGTTAGATATATATAGATAAGGTCATTTCTGCATTCTCAGACAAATCCTTGTTTACCATGTTGTATGATCAATGGTAGATCCATGATTTGGGAGGCATTGCAAAGGTGACTAGTGGATAAGAAATCCCCCAAAAAAGTTTATTTACACAATTCCAGGTTGTGTTTTCTATTGATTGATCGTAAACCTGTATTTTGTCCGACTTTTGGTTTCTTTTGGTTCTGTGTGAGAGTTGGTCTCTTGACTTTTTGGTTATTGTATTATAATTTATAATGTTATTTTTTCAGTTTTAATTTGTATTTAATTAGGACTTCAAGGTTCTTGTGTATGGGATTTCTTTGTTATGTGGAGATAAATAATTTTTCATGGGGACAAATTAATGAGTTTTGGGGACAGTCTAATGGCCATTCATGTATTTTTTGAAGTACATCTTGGGCTGCTTCTTCTCTGCTCATAAATGTGGCTCCACTACAGGTTGTATCAGGGAAGAAGGTTATCCAGCTTTCTATTTTATTGATAATTTCCTTCCACATATCTTTTCTTGTGTATCAATACTGCTCTGCTTTCCGTTTCTTGATATGATCATAAGAATGCATCCAGATGCAGTGCAGCCATCTGTGGCCTGTCACGCAAAATCTGTCTTAAAGAGCAGTGAATATTACCCTCATGAGTGACTGTGGTTCTATATAATCTATAATATTAACGCAACCTGTTGAGCATTCCCATATCTATGCAGTTTTCCTAATCCTCCCTTCTGAAATTCTTTTATAGGGGCTTTCCATGTTATAACTTGAGTGTGACATTCCTTTATTTTGTAGTTTGATATGCACATTGAAAATTTTCACACATTCCAATTAATATGGATCTGCATTTCCACAGGTCTTATTTTTAATGTACCACTACTTCGCTGCCACAGAGATTACAACGCCATTCGTGTCTTCATTGCTGCATATGTATGGATGACAGGTTTTGGCAACTTTTCATATTACTATGTTCGGAAGGATTTTAGTGTTGCTCGCTTTGTGCAGGTATGTTCATGATTTATTTTGTTTCCAAAATTAATGTGGCATTTTTATGTTCCTTTTTATATCTTTTTTTTTCTAGATGCATATTCTTGTCTTTTCCTAATGCAGATGATGTGGAGATTAAATTTCTTGGTGACATTTTGTTGTATTGTTCTGAACAATGACTACATGTTGTATTATATCTGTCCCATGCATACACTGTTCACTCTCATGGTGTATGGAGTTCTTGGGATTGGCAACAAATACAATGAAATTGGATCTGTGATGGCTGTGAAATTTATTGCTTGCTTTCTGGTGGTTATACTGGTTTGGGAAGTCCCTGGAGTTTTTGAACTTATCTGGAGTCCTTTGACATTCCTCCTAGGTTTGTAGAATGATTGTGCATCATCCAGTTACTTTCTTTTCCTGTTTTGTAGCTGGTAATTTATTATGTTTATTGAACTTCAGGGTATAGAGATGCAGATCCATCGAAAAGAAATTTACCTCTCTTGCACGAATGGCATTTTAGATCTGGGCTGGATAGATATATCTGGATCATTGGAATGCTATATGCATACTACCACCCAACTGTAAGATCTTTTGATCCATTGTTTCAATTAATGCCTGAAAGGGTTCTCGTAGACCATGGACACCTTATTGTTGGGGGCCTGTATTTTTTTTCTTCCTTTGGTTATTTTATTATATTTTAA
The DNA here is from genome assembly GCA_030737845.1 of Acorus calamus. Classification (NCBI taxonomy): domain Eukaryota; kingdom Viridiplantae; phylum Streptophyta; class Magnoliopsida; order Acorales; family Acoraceae; genus Acorus; species Acorus calamus. The sequence goes on along the minus strand of CM060871.1, from coordinate 5,942,551 downwards.
TTGTGTAGGTTGAGAAATGGATGGACAAACTTGAGGATTCTGACACAAAAAGGAGATATTCAATCAAAGCTAGCATTGTGGCAATTGCTTCAATTGTGAGTTGCATGAATGTATAAAGATAGTCTTTGATCAATGCTTAGTAACCAATAATCTAATGTTTACTTCTTTAGGTTGGTTTTTGTTGGTATGAATATATCTACAAGCTGGATAAGCTTTCATACAACAAGATTCATCCTTACACATCGTGGATCCTATCACGTGAGTATTGCCAATCTCTACTATTGTCTTCAATATGGACTATTATATTAAAACAACATTCTTTTCAGATCCCAATCTTAAAGCCTGATTGTGTTTATTTTGCTTTAGTGTCTATATTTGCTTAAGGAATTTCACACAACAACTCCGTGAATCCAGCTTAACACTTTTTGCGTAAGTTCTGGCCTTTATCTTTTCATTTTTAATTATGTTGTATTCCTGTTTACTTCATCAGTGTCTTGAATTATGTGTATTCAGTTGGCTTGGGAAGGTGACTTTGGAGACGTATATTTCTCAGATCCATATATGGCTCAGGTGATGATACTTCCACTGTTTTTGCGTAACTTATTCAGCCTATTCTATTGGACATACTAAATTTAGAGAATAGCATAATTTTGCATTTCCTTACGTAATTGTTATTTTTATTTTTAATATTCTTGATGCATATTATAAGTTTATTCTAATATATTTAGCATTTATATGACAAAATTAGAAGGCATTATCACAAATGTCTATTCATCTGGTTGCAAGAGCTGTTCAATATTTGATTAAATGCTCTGACTTCTTTCCTTTTTCTCATTCATGTTGAAACTTGTTCTATTTAATGTTGAAATTGTCTTGAGATCCTAATGTACGGATTTGGGAGGAAGAAATAAATCCTTTGAATTATATCTGCAGTTCATCATTTCGGACAGATAGATATACTGTCACTTTGAATTCCCACCATTTTTTATGGATCTATCTATCCCTTTGAATACCCCTCTGTGTGTCACCTCTTATTGTCTTATTTTGGTCTTTTAGTATGTCATTATTCTTCTCCATTCCCAGTCACCTATTGATCCTTTTCTTGAATAAGTTCACGTAGTCATATATTGCACCACCTGAGTTTGAACTAGTGTCTAGTCATATGTTTCACCACCTGAGTCAGTCATGGTAGGGCACTCTACCACTGATTAACTAGCAAATTTTTTTGAGAACTCCCAAAGAATTGTTTGAGAACTCCAAATTTTTGCACCTCAATTATCATTCATTAGGCTTTTGCAGCAGATGTATTCTACATTTATACCTGTACTTTAGTTTCGTTTGTATTTACTGATCAAAAGGATATGCATTTGCTAGTTACAAATTGGATAAGCAGGTCTGAAACTAGTAAATTTAGCATGACATGACCCTGGTGGTTCTTCCAAACTATTAAAGAACATATACATCTCCAGAACTTATGGGCATATCAAATCATATTTCACTATTCAAAATGTCATAGTTGCATATTGTGTGACCATGGATAGTCATTGAGCAGCATGCTAATGAACCATGTTGAGTAATACTAGAAGGTATTCTGAATATAAAAATTTAATTTGTGTGGACTTGTTGCCATATTAGAATTTTTGTTGAATTTCTTTAATCTTTTCCAACCTTCACGTCATTTCCCGAGTGTTATTGTATTTGTTGTCTAGCTAATTATCAGAGTCAGAATAGCCCAACTTTTCAGTCCATTTGAATGGGTTGTCAAGAGAGGAAGGCTAATTTAATTTTTTTCATGTTAACTTGCAGATCAGATATTCCAAATGGACAGCCTAAGTGGCTCCTTTCTTATTTTCCAAACTATCCATTACTCAACTTTATGCTTGCAACTACAATCTATCTTGCCGTAAGTATATGTGAACACCTTTTTTCTTTTTTTTTTTTAAAAAAAAAAAACACTAACTCGTATTTGTCCTCTGGACATGCAACCATTATTGGATTTGCAGGTATCATATGAACTGTTTAAGCTGACAAATACGTTGAAGGTGGCCTTTATCCCCTCCAGAAATGACAGACGTTTGTTAAGCAATGTCATCACTGGGGCCGCTATTTCAGTGTTCTTGTATTTTCTATCATCATTTCTTATTCGCATGCCTCAATTGATGGTAAGCTGATTGTCTCTTGCATCTGTAACTGGTCAGTTCTGTTTCTTCTCCTTAATGTAGTATTGGATGAACAGGCATAATGGGTTGAGATGCGATTTTTTTTTTGCTCAAGAATTTGGAGATCCGGTCAGCAAGAAAATCAGGTTTTCCTCGGCAAAGGTAACTTCGGGAGTTTTTTGTTTTTTTTTTGAGTCTCCAAGGAGATTGTGATGATCTCTTATAGGTTTATTTCATCGTCGACATGCACATAACTGAGACAGATGGATTGATATCTTTAGCTGTCCATAGATAGTGATTTTCAGAGCAATATACTGATCAGATGAGCATTTTTTCATGTGGGGTGGTGCTGTGTTTCTTAAACCCTTTCTTTTAAAAAGAAAAAATTTACTACAATTTCTGGGAAAGCCCATAAGAAACTAATTTGGTTGTGGCACTGTTTTGTAAGCTTTGCATTGTATAAGTATGGATCCTTAATTTTTTGTAAGACGCAGCATTTGTTATTGTCTTGAATATCATCCCCAACATTTCTCATTTGTCATTCCTTGCATGTAATTTGCTTGAGGTGATTTGATATTTAGCAAGGTGATTATTTTTCCCTTTCCAATGAAAGAATGTAACTATATATTGTTATGAATCTTATATTCTTATGGGAGCAAACTGGACACTCTCATCACTAGGTAAGGATCATAAAGACGCCATTTGAATATAGATAAAGTATTCTAGGGCCTGTGACTATTTTAGAAATACATAACTATACTAGTAGAATAAATGATTTTTTAGTTGGTTGTGTAGTTATTCTCATTGAAAAATAAAATAATGAAGTTTTTATTGTTGTGTGACCGTGAATATGCTATGGATAAGATGTGAATATGATATGAACAAAGATTTGTAAAACATGAAATTGATTTGACCATTTGATCTCTTGATTTATAATGGAATAAATTGGATAGAATAACACAATTTCAAGGGAATCTGAAATACAAATACCAATTTTTTCTCACACCTATTTTGACATAACTATACTAATCTATTCCTCTCAAACTCCCTCAGATTCTCCTCTTATTCCATTACCCAAATAGCCCTAAGGTTTTTGGATCTTTGGCGCACTGAAATCTATTTATCTATCTATGTACTAACCTTTCTCTTTTTCCTAAATCTCTACACCATTTTCTAATAGCCATTTCAATTTTTAAAATTTAATTGAATTTTTTATTTTTATTAAGTGCATATGACATTGTGTAAAATATCGTAAATGATTATATAATATCGTGTATTTATTTAATAATATTGATAATGTGTAAAATTAAAGCAATCTAGACTTTTTTTAAGAGAAAATGACAAAAAAAAATCTCCCAAAAGTTAGAAATACCCAAATAATTCACTTTTAAAATTATATCTAAAAAGTCTTATTTCACAATTTTAGAAACATAAAAGACTAATATATCTTTATGTAATTAGATCATTAACATCCCTCTAACCATTGTTAAGTTATTGCACACCAAAAATCTATTTTTCCATACAAAACAACAATCTTTCTCTATATGACCGAAATCAATTCCCTTAAAAGTTTTGTTATTATATATCATATTGTGTGTTTCTTATATTACTTACATGATGTTATTTATTATTTTTCATTGTGTATAATCATAATATCTAATTTAATATGTGTTGTGCCACAATACAACAAATAATATTTTAGTATTCTAAATCTTTGTTCACATTTTTTTGCTTGGCTATTCACATATTTTTATGACATCATTAGTACATATCTATTTTTTTTTAAAAAAGCATAATATTTAATGGAGTTCATCATCAAAAACTTAAATTATATTGGCACATATCTCACAAAATTCACCTAATCACATAGAATTTAGATACTACATGAGAATGTGTGAAATATATTAATAAAATCAAGAGGGTGAAATATTTTAACAAAGTTAAGAAGTATAAAATATGTTAATGATCTAATTACATAATGGTATCTTAATTTTTTGTGTTTTCAAAATTATGAAATGAGAATTTTTTTTGTATAATTTTTAAAAGTGAATGATTTAGGTTTTTTTGAATTTTTGGAGACTTATTTGGTCAATTTTATTTATTTATAATAATGTATGGAGTCGGACTTAAAATTTCACCTAGAACCCATTAAAAGTAAATTATTTTTAGGGCCGGCCCGCGTCGTACGACGTCCGGGCACACAAGTTTTTTTTTTTTTTTTTTTTTTACTTCAAAGACTTTGGTCATTAATTCTTTGAAAATGATATGCTTGAATAGGACACGGTAGTCCAAAATAAAAAAAATAAATGTTTGTTTTGTCAGTATAAATTTTTTTTGATAGTCGTATTCAAATTCTTTAATAAACACCTTGATTATGGGGAAATGTTGGAAGTTGTTATTATTGGTAGAGCGCTATTGAGTTTCATTTTACATCTCATCCAGCTAATTTAAAAAATTTCAGACATAGCTATTGAATTTTGTTAATGTAGAACAAATGAATCTAGTTGAAAAATGTTAACAATCAATCATTCTTATAATCACTTTTGCATTCCGAACATGCTTTTAATTTTTATTGAAGTACACATTTGTTTAATGAAACACATACTTTCACAAAAACTGAAGTAACTATGACGAATCGAACTTATATATTTTTACATTGTCCTATATACTTTATTAGAGATTTCATATAATAGTTTCTTGTCAATGATTTCGGCAAGAATGGCAACAAGAATGATCGAGTATGAACGCCGTTTATTATGGTTTAGGCTCTTAATTGACCCCTTGGAAATCATTACCTGAGATGCGACCAGGCTGGCCAATTAAGGATATCCACATGGAACTCAAACCACTTATCATAGACTAATAAAAGTGTATCAATATTAGGTTAGTTTACATGTATCTACATAAATAAGAGAGCTGTCCACTGACCCGTTTCCAGCCATACAAGTATACAACCACCACTTGCTATTAGATATCTACCCAACAAATCCACATTCTTTTCATATTTAAATTAATATAAATATCTTTAGTTATAACACTATCTGCTAAAGTAGGAAATCTGGACAACCTCCTATGTTCCTATATGGCCAACACAGCCATGTTATATGCAATATTGGCCATTAAGACACCCTCATCATCATCATCATCATCAGCAGCAGCCTGGGCCAAGGGAAGGGACCCTCTACATGTCAGGTTCTGGACTTAAAACGAACCAGTCTTCAACCACCGGAGCCGATCGAAGTCACGCAACCTGTGAATTCACCAGGTACGCGCACGCGTATATGCGGTGAGTCTTTGACTGAATTTTCTTCTTCTTCTTCTTTGAAGAGTTCAAAAATTTATAAAGATTGATTAATTGTGGGGAGTAGGGCCGGCCCTAGAGTAGTCTGGCTTAGTGGACCCTACATATTTACACAATTTTCTTTTGTTGTTTAAATTAACGTGTTTGGATGTAAGTTTGAAAATCCAGCTTTTTGTATAAAGCTGTGTTTTATTGATAGCTTTTAAAATTTTACTTTTTTACTTGGCTTTTCAATTAAACTTCAAAATCATGTTTGGTAATTTATGAAAATGTAGATTTAGAAATGTTAGATTTAATAGAATGTTTGACAATTAATCAGTAACCCAACTTATGAAAATACAAGATTACAGTTTAATTTTGCACTCATTTATTTCGCTGACCCTACCCATATGGTAAACTTCAAAACTCAACATATTACAACAATATATTTTGATGCAAACATTTACTTTAAGGGATTAAGAACCATATGTAGAGAGGGAGATCGCAGAGAAGGTGCTAGGGTTTCTAAAGAGATCTCTTGAAAATAGTGTGTGTGTGTGTGTGAGAGAGAGAGAGAGAGAGAGAGAGAGAGTTTTGGGTCATATAGGATGGAAATCATAAATTTTCATGGGGGTAAAGATATCAATTTTATCAGTTTTTTTTATTGGGTTCATAGGAAGCTACCCATCCTTTGGTTTTTCAAAATGGGTAGTTATTATAACTTATTTTACTGTTTGGTAACAAGTTTAGGAAAATCAAATTCTTGTAAATCTATTATCTTTCCAATGCCACATTCAAATGTCCCCAAGTTCACATCTTATTTTGTTGTTTGGTAACAAGTTTGGGGAAATCAATTCCCTGCAAACCTATAATTTTTTCAAACCCACATCTAAATGCTCTTAGTATTAGTAAAATATCTTGAATAGTTTTTAAAATTAATCTTCAATGTTTTTTTTATATAGTTTATCCTAACAAAAATGAATTTTGGTAAAATAGAAAGGAGATAAATAGAAAATAAGATTAAAATATCATAAAATAGAAAAGTATAAACAATTAAAAAAGATAAAAAGAAATAAATGGATAAGTTTTTAAAATTTGAATAAAAAAATAAAATCCTAATTAAGTAAGGATTGAAATTTGTGGACCAACATAGAAGGTGGCTTTATTGTTTTCATACCTAACATAAAAATTTTTGCATGTATTTCTCTTACAACTAACATTATATATTAGAAATAATCCAATTATTTCTATATTCTTACCGTATTAAGGCCGGCGCTGGCTATAGTCCTAGGAGGCGGACTCCTAGGGTCCCACCTCGAAAAGGGTTTAAAAAAATATGAAAAAAAATTGTATTAAATTTTTTTTATTTTTAAATTAATATTTAAATTTTTGTTTTTCTTTGCAAGAATGAACGTCTCCCATTTTTAGTCAAAAAAATATTTATTTATTTTTTGTATTTTTGAATTTTTTTTATTTCTTTGGATAATTTTTAAAATCATCAAATAAAAATTAAGTATACATTAGGGGCTCACTAAAGTTAGTTCACCTAGGCCCCCCCCGTCTATAAAGGTGAGTTTCAGTGTCGGCCCTGAACTGTATATATGATTTATGGATGCATGTTTGTTGCTTTCAAATAAAGGTCTTGTCACATTTGTTATTCACGAAATTTGTGACTTTGATGCAAAAGAGAGTTAATGAGGCCAATGATGCGGAGAGGTATCACATGCTTCAGCTAGAGTATGTGACTGTATATACATATTGTATAAAATTATTTGAACATTACCTGTCATTTTTTTGTGGGGTTAGCAATACATGGTCCATCTCTTTTTTTCTTATGAAAAAGATAAAATAATAATTTGATCTCTTGATTTATAAACGGTAGAACATGTGATTTCATATGTGGATCCTCTTAAAGTTAGATTATATAAAATTATACAATTCCAAGAGACCTAAAAATATCAATACCAGTTTATCACCACCAACTAATATAGCTATATGCCTATACTCACTTATTCTTAGCAAATAAAAATTTCTATTCAATCATATTTCACATTTATTCTTCTATCCAAACTGAGTTTCATGAATAATGAATTCATTTGAACAAAGGAAAAAAAATATCAATAAGGAGAAAATTAATTGTAACTGTTAGAAATATGATTATTTAAATAAAAAATAATAACATGGATTTTCTTAAAGAGAATTTTGTTAATCCATTGTTTTATGTTCATCAATGATCTAAGATGGACCAGAGAGAGTTGATGTATAACAGAGTGGATCATTAAATAAAGGCCTCAAATAGCTAGGCATCCATTGAATAATTAATAAGCAAAAACTGACTGTAAAATCATATCAAACCAAAAAAAGCGGTTTCATGAGTCACTTTCAACTATGAGAGATTTAATTGGAAGTCTCTGGTTGAGTGGTTATGTGCAATAGATTTGAAGTTGATTATTTGTGTATATTCATTGTCACAAATTGTTATATTACTGTATAACATTTATATACACCCATGCCCATCTTTCATAGATCTATGTAATAGGTATGACAAAAGCATGATTGCGTTATCAAAGTATCTCTTTGGCAGACACCAACAAAAAAAAAAAAGTTATCTCTTTGGCAGATTGAGAAGAAAAGTAAACAATATAAACACCTATACTTTAGCCCCCACTGTTTGGGACGCGGAATAAACCAAGAGTAAAAGGGAATAAGAAAAAAACTGTTTGTTTTGCATAAAGAAACATGTGAATTGAGATAGAATGATAATTACTCTAGGAGATTGGAAATTTTTTTATTAAGGCTCATATATACTAATAAATAAAAATATTATTCTGTATCATTGTAAAAAAAATGTAGTAAAAAATTATCATTTTAAAAGTTATAAATTATTATCATATCTCTTATCCACCACTTATTTTCATTTTATTCAAGTAAACTAAATAATAAAAAATTTACTTTTATATTTTTTAATAAAAATAATAAAAAAGACAATTAAATATAAATTTATATATTTTATCCGGATGGTTTTCCATTCTAATGTAGACATGTTGGACAAATAATTGCATTCCAGAGAGTGTCTAATCAAATCCCAAAAAAGTAAAAGAAATCAAAACAGTCACTTTGATAGTGAGTGGCAAAATATTATATCGGGACATGATGTGAGCACAAGATCCCTTGACATAAGCCTGTAACTGACATCAATAACAACATATTGTATTGATTTATATTGTATTGATTTATAAATTTTCATATCAATATAAACCAAAAGCTATAATGATTGAAAAACATGAATCCATAAACTATAACATTTTTTTTTTGTTTTATAAGAATAGTTAAAAAACTTAAAATCACTCCATATAATCTCAACCAGTCAAGAAACCTAATTAAAACAAATTACTCTATAAATTCAAATTTTACTGAAGAAAAACTGAAATCAAAATTAAAATCCATAAGATGTAATCTAGTACAAAAATTAGGTGAATCATTGTTGGATTATGGGCCCACAGTGTACCGTTGGAAGAGGCATACTGAATGCCTCACAAGTGGGCTGGCCCCCACGAAAATTAGGCCCACAGTTTATTGTTCGTTGGGTAGATCCAGGCCGTCCAATTAATATTGATTCATTAATGATTTCCCTTGATGAGGGACTACATAACATGGGTCCACTCATCGGAGGGTCTAGGTTTTATCCATGCAGGTTTGAATTACTGATCAATTATTAAGGCCCTCATCTTAGACATAATTCAGTGCCAGGAAAATGATATGTCTGGGGCGCAACCTCATCTGCATTACTCATAGGATTTTTTTATTATTTAAAAATATACTTCTCATTGAAATACTTACATACTGTTATAAAAAATAAATTATACACTAAAATATACTTGTACATTTTTTATTTATTCAAAAAAATGAAAAAAGTGTGGGTGAATTACTCAAATGCCCTTGGACCAATATTTCTATTCTTTTTTTCTTTTCTTTTTTTTTTATTAGTAATCAATTTTGTATTGCTATATGAAAATTTTATAAGAACTATAGAAAAGAGATACATAAAATGAATTTTCCCTTTTATGGCTATAGCTCTATATTTTTCTGCCCTTGTACTTTTTTAAAATATTTTTTCTACCCCTAAATGGTTCTTTTTTTTTTACCCCTGACTTTCTATAATACTTGAACTAAGAGTTACAAAAATATAGAAATATAATGTGATACATACATAAATTATATATAGTTACAAATATTTAATAGTTTCAAACGGTGAGCATTTAACATATACAATGAAGGTTAAATACAAAATTGTTACAGATTCATTTGCAATGTAGTGTCATTACAGTATATTCATAAAATTGCAAATCCTGTCATTATCATCAATAAGTGCATTCAATGTACAAGACATGATTAAACACAAAATGATTATTAATACATTTCAAAAGTGTTATTAAGATAGATACACTAAGTGACAATGCAATTATTGTTGAAGACAAGAAAATAGTTATTTGCTTCACTAATAAGTTCATCTTTATACTCACATAGTGGGTCATGAGAAACAATTGATCATCCTCAGCTTGCATGGTAAGACACTGAAAGACAAGTTCACACGTACAGTGAATGATATATCTGTAACAATATATAACAAGTATGTAACTAGTTAAACATATTATGTAACTGCACATAATGTGATTGTAAACTAAAAAATTAAGGTGAAGCTAGTTTATGTGTCAAAGTATGATGTAGTATTGGTCAGGGATAAAAAAAAAAGGGACCAGATTGTAGGTGTAAAAGATAAATTAAAAAAGAGTCCACGATAGAAAAAAGGGGTTGTTGATCTAGGGGCACTTGACCAATTCATCAAAAAAAAAAAAAATCATTTACTGAGCTATCTCAGCACTTGTTATGTAAAAACGCATACAACATTATCAAAGTTGGAGATTCAATTTGATGACTAGTCAATTAGGCATTCAAATAGAGTTTGAGTGAACGCAAATAAACTTTCTTCTTTAGACTGTCTAATTAAGTTGTTATTTTATAAGGTTAGAAATAGTCTTAAAAAATCAAATTTAAAGGCCTATAAGATGAGATAGGGTTAATATTATTATAGTTCTAGTTTATTTGAAGTGGTTGAACTATGTGAACACTAAAGGGAGAGACTTTCATGATCTTCTATTTAACTTTTGATTATTATAGATATTTATCTCTTTTATCCTCTTTTATAGATTCAAAGACCCTAAAATAAATTCATAATTTAGTGGAGTGATTACTTCGTTTAGGTTATATTGAGGATTGTATGGATCTAGTTTAATTTGAGAACAATCTCGCTATAACGAATATATATATATATATATATATATGGGACGTGTGATTACGTGCGGCGAACGGCAGGTGCGGCAGCGATCACGGGCCGTCGATCACGGGTCCATCGTATCGGACGGTCGGGTGCGATTCACGTCGACCGTTGAATGCGATGGACCTGTGATCGGACGGCCCACGTCGCGGCCGCACCTGCCGTTCGTCGAACCTATATATATATATATATATATATATATATATATATATATATATATATATATATATATATATATATATATATATATATATATATATATATATAGAGTTACGATTATGTGCGGTGTGCGGTCGGTGTGGTGCGCGATCACGGGTCCATCGCATCGGACGGTCGGGTGCGATTCACGTCGACCGTTGGATGCGATGCACCCGCGATCGGACGGCCCACGTCTCACACCGCACCGAATCGTCGGCATATATATATATATATATATATATATATATAGGGACGTGATTGCGTGCGGCGAACGGCGGGTGCAGCAGCGATCACGGGCCGTCGATCACGGGTCCATCGCATCGGACGGTCGGGTGCGATTCACGTCGACCGTTGGATGCGATGGACCCGCGATCGAACGGCCCACGTCGCGGCCGCACCTGCCGTTCGCCGCACGCAATCATTTTCATATATATATATATATATATATATATATATATATATATATATATATATATATATATATATATATATATATATAGGGAGCCGATTAGGTGCGGTTTACGGTCGGTGCGGTGCGCGATCAAGGCCGTCGATCACGGGTCCATCGCATCGGACGGTCGGGTGCGATTCACGTCGACCGTTGGATGCGATGGACCCGCGATCGAACGGCCCACGTCGTAAACCGCACCGACCGCACACCGCACGTAATCGCGACCATATATATATATATATAGTAACGATTATGTGCGGTGTGCGGTCGGTGCTATATATATATATGTATATATGAGTGATTAGGTGCGGTCATGCAGCGTCGACCACGGGCCGTCGATCACGGGTCCATCGCATCGGACGGTCGGGTGCGATTCACGTCGACCGTTAGATGCGATGGACCCGCGATCGGACGGCCCACGTCGCACACCGCACCTAATCAGTTCACTATATATATATATATATATATATATATATATATATATATATATATATATATATATATATATATAGTCGAGTGATAGCGTGCGGTCGGTGCGGTCGTGCGGATTCGACGTGCGTCGTCCGATCGCGGGTCCATCGCATCCAACGGTAGATGTGAATCGTCCTCGACCGTCTGATGCGATGGATCCGCGATCGGACGACGCACGTCGAATCCGCACGGACCGCACGCAATCATGAGTCATATAGTCGAGTAATAGCGTGCGGTCGTGCGGATTCGACGTGACCTCCGAGGAGGGCGTGTCTTGACCACCCCGTCAAGGAGGTCTGCCACACCGTAATGAAAATATCGAGATACAGATTTACATGATTTGAAAAGAGATTTATCGGTGAGAGTGATTCTTTGTCCAAGATTTCAAAATCTATTTTTAATGAGTTATAACTTCTTACATTGACTCTCTCTTTTTCAGCCAAATCCCAAAAGCAAATTAAAATATATTGATGAATAAATTAAAAACACATCAGTTATTACTTTAAACTATCAAGGCATATATATATCATTAGATTTTATATCAATATACAGTTACGAAGGGATATGTATTCATATAATATACATCTTTATGTACAAGCACAAGACTACAAATATAGCTAAAATGTAACCGGATGTATTGATATTTATACTTGACAAAAAATATAAAAGCAAGAAGGACAAGACATTGTGATTGAACCGTATAAGTACACATTTTTTTTGTAACTGCCAAAAATTCTAATAATTTTTTTTGAGTTTGTGTATTAGAAAAAAATGAAATATCCCCGTGATAGCTCTCCTCTTTATATAAATATATAAAATTACATGACAAAAATAAATTATAACATTGTCATATCTCCCCTCTTTGTTAATTGCCCTTTCCTCAGGATTATTTGGGGGAAGATGGGAATGGGCGTCTGATATGGACATAGGCTTTGGGATCTAGAGGGCATGTGGGAAGTCTAGCAAAAGATGAGGAAGAAGGATGATCGTAGTCTTGCGCTAAGCTCACGTTATCATTTATCCCTGCGGTAATGTAGGCAATTTGGTTGACCTGTAACCACGCACTCTTTAGGGGTTCAACTCTGTACGTGAAGAAACGCATGGATTTCGATGGTTAGTTCTGTTAAAAGTTGGGGTGTATTATGTGCAGAAGCCTGTAAACAACAAATTCGTTTTTTGATTTGGCTTGACCTTTGATTGGTGCTATAATTGGATCCTCTCCGACTATGCCCAATCATTGTTATATATCCCATTGGCACTCTTATATTAATAGAATTTTTTTTTTTTAAAAAAAAAAGGTCATATCACTTCAGTCCCCTCCATTAATTTATATTTATGATTTAAGGATTAAAATTATTCAATTCAGTTTGTGCTATTACGCGGATTGTATGTATTATAAATCTAACAACCACAAGCATGGCCAATCTGGTGCATCAATATATATGAACCGAAGTGAACTGATGATAGCCAATCACATTTATAAGTGATAAGTGATACATGTCTTTTTATTTCTATGTAAAATTAATTTGGTGATCAAATTGATCAACTTTTGAATGCTGGATTATGAAATTTTGAGTGATGCTTCACCCAGTCTCATTTGCGGTTTCTTCTATAGTCCAGAGATGATTCTTAAGTCCGATTATACACTTTATTAGTGAAATAGAGATGATCTTAATACAATATATGCTCCATTAGTACAGTTTATGTTTGATTAATTTTTTTATTTTTTATAAAAAATAAAAATGTATACTAATTTATCTAAACATATATTTTATATGCATGTCATTAAACATATAAAATTAAAACCATCTAAAAATATATGCAAATAAAATAAAAGCTGTACATATCATTTTTCTGAATTGTCACTTGCAACGACATTGGTGCAATGTAAGTTTTTAAATAAAGTTTTAGCCCCATTTGTTTTGAGAATAAGCTCCCAGATAACATCGGATAAGGGATAAAGGGTGTTTGTTTGCTCCAGATAACCCTTGATAAAGTATGTCAAAATAAACATGTATAAAGTGGTATATGGATTCTAATCAATCTTTGAAATTAAAGTTATCATAAGTTATTCCACTAAAGAATATATGAGCCCACTGTTAAATAAACTGTCATCACCTTTTATAAATCACCTATCAAATCAACTATCATTATTTTTTCGCTTTTATAAATCTTTATCCATACTTTATTCACATTTTACCCAAACAACAAAACATTTATTCTTACGTTTACCAACGAGAATAATTCAAAACACAGTTAAATACATAAAATTAATTTATATTTATTTATACTCACTTATATTTGGATAAATGCATACCTAAAAATACAATTATAATAAAAAAAGTCAAAGCAATTGTGGAAAGTCAATAATTTGACCATTATGAAAAGTGTTTATAATAAGAAAAGAAAGAAAAAAGGGTCCACCAACGGATCGCTTTTCAATGTATGAGAGACATTTAATACTGAACGCGCGTTCAGTTGTATCAATTATATATTTGCATTTATTTCTCTCTTCCAATAATAGTACAGGCCACATGGGGAATAAAATACTTCAAATAAAAATCAAATTAGAATGTGTAAAAAAATTGTCTTTTATTTGCACTTTCAAATTTCAATGCATGCTCCTGACCCCGTTCAAATAATCATTGCAAATTTCATTAAAAAAAATCACTCCAAATTTAATAAAAAAAAACAAACTTGCTACCTAGGAGCCTTATTTTCTACTTCTTCGCTCAAAAGAAATCATTTTTCATTTTTTTTTCTCATCTAGCATCTTCTCTATTAGAATTCCTTTTATGCTTTTTAAGCATTATGTCATTTTAAAAATTCATTTTGACCGACCTAGTCATTTTTTACGATTAACATCACCACTATTGGATTATTCTCATCGCCCTCTATCAAATGAAAGATGGTTTAACTATCTTTAAAGCCCTCATTCGATCTCCATCTCCATTTTTTTTTTGAAATTTAGTTATATTTCAAATATATCTGAGAAACAAATTGCATTAGTTTATGTGTGTCTTTTTTTTCATATATTTTTGTGATTTTATATAATGTTATTTATTGAACGATTATTTTGTATCTTACAGGCAACGATTTTTTTTTGGAATCACCGGTTTGATTTTGATTTTTTTTCTAATTCAATCAACAAACATTGTATTTTGGATGGTTATATTGCTTTTTGGATGAATAATCGGAAGAACTTCATGTATCTGATGTGAAATAAAGTTTGTAGAGCTCCCTGAATGTAACATTTTGATAAAATTATCTAATAAATCTGAACAATATCTATATATGGGATATTGTATCTGAATTTCATATTCTGATTACAGAAAAAATGTATCTAAGTTTCAATATGCAGATTCCATAGAATGTGAAATGTATCTAAATGTGTAACATTGTATCTGAATTATAGTTTGTAGATATTGTGGAACATTGTATCTGAATTCAACTGTACAATGTATGTGTCATAATGTATATGAAATTCATTAATTAATTATTATTTGTATCTAACAATGAAAGAATGTATTTGAATTTTAAAATTTAAATTTATAAAACAAATACTATTTAAAATTATAAAAAATTCAGAAAATATAATACATATAAAGTTCAGATACATTTGAAATGTAATTCAGAAAAAAAACAAATATGTGTTCAAATACATGTGAAAAAGAATTTGAATTCAAGCAAAAAAAAATCAATGTTTAAATGAATGTACATGCTTTATTTTATATCATCTAAAAGAAAGAACATGCAAATAAAAAATAAATTAATATAAAACATCATATTCAAGAAATATAAATATGTAAATCACATAATTAAACTACTCAATGTACATAAAAAAAAAAAGAACAAGTGGGATCGCATGCTGTCATTCCAAATTGTAACTGCCTCCTCATAATATATGAAGCAGTTAACGAAAATAGAAAAAATATCACACAAGGGTATGGATCAAATTTGAATAACAAGTTAAGGCATTTTACAAATAAATGCATAAAAATAAAATAAGTGTTATGGGAGTTCAAGTAATAGTTCTTTGAATTAGTAAATAATTTTTGGATTAGTCACTTCTAGTTCTAGTCAAGGTGATATATGCTTTTTCAAGAGAGTAAAATATTCTTTTCCAGCCATAAGAGATTTCAAATCTTAAATATAAAATGACAAATAAAATCAAAGAAGTTAAATATTTGAATTTAGGTTTTTCTAAATACGGAGCGGATCTGGATAAATTCTTTTTTGGATAATTGGTGTTTGTGTGTGTGTGTGTGTGTGTGTGTGTGTGTGAACATTAGTTTGAATTATAATGTGACACACTAAAGAGAAGAGAAAATTAACATCGCGAGAAGAGAAAATTAACATCGCGATTTTGAGCTTTCTCATAGATCTGTTTTCGAGATCATACAAATATAATACAATAATATTTTTTATTTTTAAGATTATTATTAATAATGAAAGGTAATTGAATTTTAATATAGTATATAATACAAACATAAACAGTTTTACAATAAGTCTCAAATAGATATTTATCATATCTGCACTTTGAGCATTCGAATATCAGTGATTTTTTATTTTTTGGATATGGATTTAGAATGAATACGTGTGTGTGTGTATATAGGGAATTGATTACATGCGGTCGTGCGGTCGGTGCGGTCGTGATCACGGGCCGTCGATCATGGGTCATCACATCAGACGGTCGGGTGCGAATCACGTCGACCGTTGGATGCGATGGACCCGCGATCTGACGGTCCGCTATCGTGACCGCACGACCGCACCTAAGCGTTTCTATATATATATATATATATATATATAGAGGTGATTACGTGCGGCGAACAGCGGGTGCGGCGTCGATCACGGACCATCGATCACGGGTCCATCGCATCGCACGGTCGGGTGCGATTCACATCGACCGTTGGATGCGATGGACCCGCGATCGAACGGTCCACGTCGCGGCCGCACCCGCCGTTCGCCGCACCTAATCGATCGCGTGTATATATATATATATATATATATATATATATATATATATATATATATATATATATATATAGTCGTGATATTATACGATCGTGCGATCGTGCGGTCGAGATTCACGGGCCGTCGATCACGGTCCATCGCATCGGACGGTCGGGTGCGATTCACGTCGACCGTTGGATGCGATGGACCCGCGATCGGACGACGCACGTCGAATCCGCACGACCGCACCGACCGCATATTATCGGAAATATATATATATATATATATATATATATATATATATATATATATATATATATATATATATATATATATATATATATATATATAGGGAACCGATTACGTGGGTTGTGCGGTCGGTGCGGTGCGCGATCACGGGCGTCGATCACGGGTCCATCGCATCGGACGGTCGGGTGCGATTCACGTCGACCGTTGGATGCGATGGACCCGCGATCGGACGGCCCACGTCGCGCACCGCACCGACCGCACACCGCACCTAATCGTCGGCATATATATATATATATATATATATATATATATATATATATATATATATATATATAGTCGTGATATTATACGGTCGAGCGGTCGTGCGGTCGCGATTCACGGGCCGTCGATCACGGGTCCATCGCATCGGACGGTCGGGTGTGATTCACGTCGACCGTTGGATGCGATGGACCCGCGATCGAACGACGCACATCGAATCCACATGACCACACCGACCGCATATTATCAGAAATCTATATATATATATAATTTTCACCAGGCCTATTTGAAGTTTTGTCTTGTCAGCTGAGTCTCCATCTGGTAACCATTGCTGTTATCAGGCCTCTTTCACCATGACAGGAAACTTGCATGAACCTTATAAGATCCACCATGCCCTCATTGTATGTTAAGGTCAGAATTTTTAGTATGACCACTGGATGAAATCTGAATAGCATTTAAGAACTATTCAGATACCTTTTTGAGAGTAATCATTCAATTTTGCATGTGGAAGTTGGACCCATAAGGTTAGATTTCAAATGTCAAATCTTTGATCTATGCAGCTCATTATTGCTGTAAAACCAAAAATGGTTAAAGTATTTGGTGGATACCATTAATATATCCCCCACCTGTATTTTCCCCTTCTGCTTTTTCTCCTGGGTTCCACTGCTGGTCATTCATTCAATTCATTAATTGTTTTCTTGATTCAGATGACGTTTGAAAAGAAATTCTAGATTTCAAAATGAAGTCAACTGTTGATCACTACTAGTACTAGAACCACTATTTCTTTATTTTTTTAAAAGCTAAGGTTCACTTTAATTAGAGTTAGTTAATCTTAACTAATCGGATATAATTTTTTTTGTTTTTTTTTTTTAAATTAGAATCATTTCAAGGCACACCAAACATGAGAGGACACCTATTTTATCAATAAAAGTTAGGAACGGTCCAACGTACTGGATCAGTTTTTCAATTATACATTCAACGCAATAAAATATGTATCTTAATAAAAAAAAAGTAAAATATATACCAGTGACTTTCTTAACCACTCAGTAAAAAAAACAAAAATTCAAAATATATATTAATCACATTCATGAAGAGGAGCTGCACAAAGACTACATATAAATTAAGATCACGTGTAATTGTGTTCAGTGAACAATAAATTATAAATTGCATGTCTAGTCATGCACCTGAAAAGATTCAGCAACCTAAAATTTGATCTTAGATACAATGAAAAATTAACAATGAAACTGCATAAAGACCACGTGTGATAGCGCCTCAGAAAAATAAATTACAAATTGTCTAACTTTCCCTCCATTATCAAATACATACATTTTACAAACTACATATAATACTTTCACTTACAAGTTACAATAATCTAAACCCTAACAGAGTAACAATCAAGAAAAGAAAATAACAATAACAATAACAAAAAAAATGTCATAATCACATTAATCACATTAAGCACAATTAAAAAAAAATACAAAAACTATATCTAGGTGAATCATATCATGTCCAAAAAAAAAAGCACCATCCAATAATACCAAAACCAAAAATCATGAATGAAATCACTGTAAAAAAAAAAAAAAATTCCCATCTATACCACTGGTGTCTCTGGATTTGACCTCTTTCGCAGAGAGAGGTGCTGGGCTGAGCTAATCCTTACCACCCTTGACAATCCCTTCATTCCCAGCAAGCATCAAATACTTATCCTTCCTAGTCAACCCAGTACACTCAAACCCCAACACTCCCCCTAACAACCCCTGTATATAATTAGCAACATCACAGCTCCTCCTCCCTCCACCACCACAAGTCATCTCCTTCTCCACCTTCTCAAGCACCTCCACTTCATACCTCGACCACGGATTCATCAAGAAGAAGATCGGATCAAGCCACTTAAAACCGCTCGCTGTCGTCCCGTAAAACATGCTCACCTTCGCGTTCACCGCCACCGGAACGATATCGTCTGTCAGCTCCGCAAACAGCGAACTGAACCTCAGAAGATACGGCTCCCGACACGTCGTCCCTTCCGGGCAAACCACGAGGTCACCTTCCTTGAGCAGCCTCTGCATGGTCTCTCCATCGATGGCCCGGTTACGCGTCAGGCGGACCGTCTTTATCGGGGCCAGGACCTCCGACAACTTGCTAAGACTGTAAGTCACGGCGGTCAGTGGCTTGCCTAAGGCGGTGCTGAGGAAGATTGGGTCCAAGAGGGTTCGGTGGGTGCAGACGTAGAGGACACCTTTTTTTGTTGGGGTGGGAGGGTTTTGGTGGTGATTGGAGTTGGGGGGGAGTTTGAGTCTTAGTCTAATGCCTGTGAGGGTGCATAGGAAGATGGAGAGTTTGTAGGGGAGGAGGATGCCTGCAAGGAGTCTGAAGATGGCTAGTGGGAACCCTAATGGGAGCCATAGGAATAGGGATAGTGTGGATGTTGGGGTTGGGAGGAAGGCTAGCCTTCCATCATGGAAGATTAGTGGCTTTGGGTACTTCTCCCTTGGCACTACTGTGCTTTTGGTCACCATGTATGATTCCTGTGATGGACATGAGGAAAATGTTACATTCACATTTTTTTAAGAAGTATATATTTTTATAAAATGTATGTGAAAAAGGTTAATAAGATATATAGGAGTACTGTATTTTTTATTGTAGAAAAGACTGAGTGTAACAGACAAATATGTGAAAAACTAACATTGAAAACAAACAAAAAGACAAAAACATAATTTGATGTATGTATGTATGTACATACCTTGCAAAGGGAGATGAAAAATGGGTCATGGAGAGATGATGAAGATGTAAAACCCACATCAGGCTTGATGTCTCCAAAGGCTTCCTTGAGTGCTTTGTGCTTCACAACCACCCCTGATGGGGCTGTGAGACCTGTGAAGAAGCAACCAAGCATTTGAAGCTCAGTCCCAATGATGGTGTCTACACTTAGATACTCCTTCAAGAACCACCTCACCATGACCCTTGGAACACTTGTGATGACAACCCTTTGGCCAGCTGAGGCAAAGGCTTCATAGGCATGGAGGTTGAGGTTTTCAAGGTAGAACTTTGGAAGAACTGCTCTCTCAACAATCTCCATGTCCTTCAACCTCAGCCCACAGAAGGTGATGAAGCACATGACCTTGAGCTCTTGTTCATGGTCTAACACACACAGCAATGGATATGAGAGGAGGAGCAAAAGTGCCCTTAAGAGGTTACCACCCTCAAAGGCCACCAGCATGAAATATGGGAAGAAGGAAGGGGTTCTCAATAGGGTTCCATGGATGTCACAGACAATGGTTTTTGTTGATCTCCCTTCAATGGGCCATTTTGTTATGGAGGGGTGCATGAAAGGTTGTTGGTGTGGAAGTGGCGGTGGTGGCCTTGTTGGGGAGGTCTTGCCATGGTTTCTGATCTTCCAAGCTGCCCTATAACATGATATGATCAAACGGGCAAGCCTGATCAAGATCATTGACAAAACCATCTCTCTTTTCAAACACTAGAGACTATTGTGTTTCTTTTTTTGAAGTTTTGGTTGGATTTCTTGAGTGGGTTTGTGTTGCAGTGAAGGGGAAGTAATGGTGGTGTTGTGGTTGTGGAGAGGTGTGGAAGGTTGTATATATAGTAAAAGTTGAGAGGAGGTGAAGGTTGACCAGCTGAGGGTGTCTCTGCATATGCTAGCTTGCTTGTATTAAATGACAACCACATGATATGCATTATTTATAAACGCGTTTTTATTTCTTGTGTTTTATTTTTCACCATCTCCCCATCTGAGGTAGGTTGTAATGTTGTATTGTTGGTGAACCGTTTTGAATGTTTAAAAGGGTTTGTGATAGAAAGAGAGAAGAGAGAGGGAGGGGGAAGCAAACCTTCTTGGAAAATGGGGACTCGTTTTGACTTATCATCAATTTTTTAGTTCAATAATGTTATTGTTCACTGAGAATCCATTTATTTTCAACCTATAAAAACTAAATATGTTGAGAGATGAGTGTAGGTTTGTGTTTTGTTGACAAGTGTAACTAGCTTTTTCTCTATTGTTTACCAAACTCCCTCTAAACCTTGCTTTTGGTGGCAACCCACTTGAGTTTATGAGTTTTGATTTGTTAATTTTTTCGCATGCCACAACTTCATCATCTTTCGATTATACTTTAAATTAGTAAGAGTAGGTATACGAAGCTAGCTAGTATAATGATGATTCAAATAAAGGAATGTTTTAGAAATGCTGATGGGTCAAAATCTAATTAATTTGATTGAAGTCATTGGGTAGGTGGTCAAATATATAAGGGTGGTGAATTATATTGCTATTTATCAGGCCAATCGAAAGTAATAATATAATAGGGATATTATATAGCGCTATGAAACTATTATCTAGTAGCTTTTTAATAAAATCAAAATTTTCAATGAAAAATTGATTTATTATTATTGTTAGTATAATGTGACAAATTATGTGCACAACACTACTCACAAATCATGTGAATGAGATAACCATGAGATAATATGAAGGGATTCAACTCGAGAATTGGAAACAAAACAATAGCCACTACATGCCATGATATTAGCTTTTTATAAGCTACTTTTATATTTTCTGAGAATTGTTAGAGGCAGAGAATTAGTGAGATAGACAATAGATTGTGCAAAGGGAATCAAAATTATGACATTATAGATGATGGCCATGGATGAATAAAAAATATTAGTGAGATTTTTGTTTTTTTGAAATATATATATATGGTTCATACCATTATAAAAATAAAATATATATATATGTATTCAAATAAATTGTATGGATTTATAAAAAGAGTGAATATTTACATGCTTCGTATAACAGAACATATATCTACTTCATTTGGAATATAATACTGCATGTGGGGCTAAAAATAAGGACTACCTGTAACTTTAAATAGAATAAGTATGGAATTAATCATTCGTATAACTGCATATAATTATTTGTGTTTCTTCTCCATGTCAATATGATGTGAGTAGATTGTTATCATGTTATCATCTAGGTCACCATAGTCTTTGATATCAATTATTGATGGTGCATGCGTAGATGACCGAAGCCCATAACAACTTGAGATAAAAAAAAAAAAATCTAAATAATTAAAATAAATCTAACTATATAACCCCTCTATGTGTCTCCATCGTAGCCATCTGATTTGTATAGTTATGGTTTAATGAATCTCATCGCCCTTATTAAAATATTATATAACAAAAGGCAAAATTAAAAATAACAATATTCAGTAAGTTCGGTCTGTGTTGAACTGCACATTTTATGAATCTAACTATACAACCTATGAATCAAACTGTACAGTCAATTATTGGGTATAAATGTCCCTCTCTTGTTAGATCCAGTCAAGCCTGAGTTTGATCGGTACCGACAACATCCTTTATGAGAGTGACACTTGTACCCATCAATTGATTTTTTAGTTCGACTCATAGGCTGCATAATTTAATTCATAGGATGTGCAGTTCGATATTAATGACCTAACTGGATCCGGATTCACAATATTCATAATTTGGGGTTTGGACCTATAGCTCATTGAATAAAAACATCTCCAACACCCTCCAAATATCCAAATTTGGAGGGTGGTTTGCTCTAATCACCCTCTAAATTAAATGGATCACCAAATTTAGAGATTTAAATTTTGGCCTCCAAATTTGAAAGCCACCTCCAAATTAGTTCAATGCTGTGTATATTTAGATCTGCTAATTAGTTTTTAACAAAAATTATAACATTGAAATTTAAGGTCTCATCGAGACATTCAAAATGAGACTACTATTAAATTATTATATAATTATTTTTTAATTTTTAATTAAAATAAAAACATAATTCTTGAACAATTAGATATTTGGGGAACTACATTACATTAACTGAAATACATAAGATGTTATTTTATTATTCAAATATGTTTGATTATTCAAGATATGTTATTTTATTTAATTAAAAAATTACTAATTTAAAAATAACTCTTAAACCATTTAATATTATACTTATTTTAAAGATCTCAACGAGACATTTTCAATGGTATAATTTTTGATAAAGATGGATAAATATTAATAATGTACATTTATTAATGAGTTTTGATCTAATATTAAAAATAATATTTATAATGATATAAAAAAATGGAGGGGGATGGTTGGAGTGCAATCCCTAAAAAAAAGAATCTCCTCCAAATATAAGACTTTGACCTCCATATTTGGAGGCTTGTATTGGAGATGCTCTAAGATGTAAAATTTATAGCCAGGAGGTTGGAGGTCATGTGTTCAAGTTCCAAGGTTTACTTGTTAAAAATACAATATTAATAATATATTTCAGAAGAAGATGCATGTTTACATAATTTTAAATGGTCTTTGTTTTTCCTGTGTTGCTAAATTACAATTTTTTTCGGAAGTACAATTAATAAAGATTAGTTTTAATTTCAATTAGACCAAAAATTTGTATACAATCACTGACTCGATCATATACAAATGTCATGTGGTCCACTTACAAAAAGCTTATCCAAGATGCCATCCTTTGAGTTAAGAATGTTATCCTTTATACTGAATGTTAAGAATTGCAAGTGGAATTAACATGTGAATAAGAATTCTCAGGATTTGAGTTAGATCCAAATTATCTTGCCATCCTTTTTTATTAGATATTGAGCAGCTTTCACATGCATGCATCTCCCTTTCCATCACCACAAAATCTCAATCTATTTTTCTCGTATTTTTTTTACATGTAATCTCACCCAAAATGTGTTATGTCATTTTATGAAAAGAATATGGGTTTTTTTTTGCATGTATCCCATTTTAAAAAATTATTTATTTTTATACTATCATAGATAGTTTAATTACTTTTACATCATTAAAATATTTAAAAATTATGTATTTTTATTATCCTAGTTAAGTTCCATCAAATTTTTTACTAA
This sequence comes from Acorus calamus, assembly GCA_030737845.1. Taxonomy (NCBI): domain Eukaryota; kingdom Viridiplantae; phylum Streptophyta; class Magnoliopsida; order Acorales; family Acoraceae; genus Acorus; species Acorus calamus. The sequence continues at coordinate 5,918,316 of CM060871.1, read as the reverse complement.
TTACATTGAGAATGACTCAAATACCTTTATTTTTTATTTTTATATTTTCCCTTACAAAATGCAATATTTACCATAAAAAAATTATATTTATTTTATACCATGGAAAAAGTGTTAAATTTTACCATGTGAACGATTTAATGGTATACAAAAAATAACCCAATTTTGGATATTTTATACGCAAAAAAAATCTATTATTTTTTGTGATTATCAAATACAATAAATGTTGAATATTGAAGACTATAATATCTTTAATAATGAATAAATCTTTCACATTTAAAATGTATTTTAAAATATTTTTATTTAATTATATTATTTATTTAAATATTAAAATCCTTGTTTTATGATATAAAATAAATATAGATTTTTATTTTATAAATATTGTGGGAGAGTTTGTGTACATATTTGTGTGTGTAGAAAGTAAGGCTATTGTAATGTTTTGTATGCCTAAGACATTAATAGACATATTAAAAAATATGACAAAACCTAATTAGAGTGAATATGTAAAATTCCTAAACAATTTAATTGTACAAAAATAAATATATAGATTATTTTTTATGGTATAAACATATAAACAAAAATAACAAGTTTTTGAAGAGTATATACAAAAAAATTTATTATTCTTTACATGATGAGAAAATTATAATAAAATTATTTTGGTCATTTTCTTTGTGTAATAGAACTCTAGGTAAATTTGATTTTTGTTATAAAAAGTTACATGATGACACTTTTTTTTATTTATAAAGATTGCATTAGTATAAAAATATATATGCCTTTTCTAATGGTATAAAAATAAAGAAAATGTTTTTTTATGGTATGCATGCAAAAAAACCCAAATAATATTTTCACCCAAAAAATTTATATACGCACTAACTCTTCTACATTTTTTTAATTGCATTTCATCATCACATTAGAATGCGTTTTCAACCATTCATCCACATATTGATTTCACCATCCTGAGCTCTTTTTTTTTCTTCTAAAAATTGGAAAAAGATACATGCAGCTCCCATTGTAACCTCAGTTGTAATCCAGCCTTTTTTTTTTTTTTAAAATCATGCACTCATCCTTTGAAGTGTATACTGTTATATGAAATACAGTATATGCTGAGATACATTATAAAAATTTGGTCATATACTATGATAGAACCTCATATATTATGATAATACAATATATACTACGTCTAGGACTGCAAAACGGACTGTAAAATGGACTGTGTGTATGAGCACTCCTAAAAATTTAATAAAAAAATAATTTAGAAAAAGTCAAATTATCAAATTGGGCAACAATTCACATGGGTTGGACCATGTTGGAGCCTAAAATGAGCCCAACTCTATTCAACTCTTAAATGAAAGGAAATCATCTACTCAAAAACCAGTTGTTGATATTTGTTTCGAGCTCACGTTATCTTGGAGTTCGATTCAAATTGAGTTAAATTTTGAGCAGATAGTTATCCTGATTTTAAAATAAAAATAAGGGTTTTGTTTTACACGCAAAAGATAGAATAACTTTCATCCTAAATTGTTATCCTAATTTTAAAATATTTAAATAAGAATTCATTAAAATAAAAATAACTTATCTTTAAAACCATAATTCAAACCGGCCAGTAAAGAGTAATCATTCAAGGGACATTTCTTTTTGTTATTATGTTTCAGTAAAGAAACATGTACAGGTTATGACAACCCAAATAAATGCAATATGTTCAGACATTTTGTTAGATACATGTCATGTAGACGGTACATATATGGAATTTTTTTTTATAGAAAAATCCATATAACTCCCAGTAAACTATTTGAAATACATATAATACACTGACTTTTTTTTGAAGTCCATATAACCCCCCCCCCCTCTTGAAAACATCAATGTCAATCTAAATAGCCCCAAGGGTTATTCTACAAATATTCAATTTGGTTAATTCTAACTAAAAACATAGTATACCAAAAACCCTACAATGTGTTAAAAATGCTCCCGATATGATTTTATAATCTATCTGAATAGATAAAATCAATCGCATTTTTAACAATTTGGAGGGAGATTTTGGTATACTGTGTTTTCAGTCAGGGTTAATCAAACAAAATATTCGCAGGGTTCTTCATCCGTTAACGGAAGTTTAACTCAGCGGGCTATTTGAATTTACATAAGTGTTTTCAAGGGGTTATATGGACTTTAAGAAAATACATAAGTGTTTTCAAGGGGTTATATGGACTTTAGAAAAAATCAAAGGGTTATATGGATTTCAAACAGTTTCAGTGGGTTATTTGGATTTTTTTCATTTTTTATTATTAAAATGTTCAAGTGGGTGGATATAAAGAGAAGGTTTTATTATTGGGCTACAATTAAATGTCTTTCTTGATGAAGGCTTTTATTTTGGAGGTCCAATGTCCAATCCACTATATGTTCCTTCAACATCAAGTCTTTCCATGTCTTCTTTATTTCAAAAACCAATGCATGTGTGGTTTTAATAGGGTTTCATTTCTAGTCACCGATCAAAATTAATTAATAACAAAAAAAGTACTGTAGTTTTTTTTTTTTTTTTTTATGAACCAAAAAGTACTGTAGTTGCAACTACATCATTAAAAATTAAATAAAATCCTTTAGAAAGCATATTCAAAGCTTTTTGTATACATTGGGAGACTGCAATATACAAAAATGGTGTATATACGACGTACATTGTACGAAAATTATTTTTAAGGAAAAATCATAATTGTATATTTTATTTTTTATAAAATTATGTATTTTAATAGACAAGTGTATTATTTTTTAAAAAATGAGGGTTGTGGACAGGGCTTTACTGTGTATCAAAAGCTTTTTCCCCTGTTTTTCCTTTTTTTTGTTTAACGTTTTGGTAAACTTATTTAAATTAAAAGTTCTTTGGAAATAATTAATTATTTCTTTATATGTTTGCCTACTCAGCTTACTATTTTTTAGATAGCATCTCTGACTAAATAAAATAATAGAATATCTCTTAATTACATTATCTTTCACTTGGAACACTATAACTTCATAGATAATGTCAAATATATTAAAGTTTTAAACTTCGATATACCCAGCTCTAATTTTCAATAATATATACTGCTAATCCTTTACATTTTTATATATAAGTGTATACGTGTATGTAAAAATTCATTTATTGCAGTATATTTTTCAAATAAGAATATATCTCCCAAAACTAATTAAAAATAATAAAGATGAATGTATCTTTATTTTAAAGATCATTTCATCATATAATTTAAAATAATTTTTCATGCTATGTTAAAGTGTTATTAACACCTCCAAAAATAAATTTCAAAATGATGATACCATACTATGCTGACTAAAACATTGTGTGACACTTCGGCATAGTCTTTAAATCTTCCATATATGATAGAGTTATTAAAATGCTACATTTAAAAGTGCAAGTCTTACTCCTAAAGTTATTAAAGATATTTCTTTATTTTTTCTAGAGTTGTTTAATTTTCATAGATGAGATTCAAATTTGTCTTATGATTTGATTTTTGTAAATGACAAATCATGTCTCTTTTCTGAGTCAAGGATGACTATTTTCTAAATGAAAATGTTAGAGAGTTATTTTATGGTCCTTTTTATCATCTTTAATGTATTTTAAAATGGTTTCGAAAGAATATATTTGCGAGTGAAATACATAATTTTATGAAAAAGTATTTGAATGAGTTAGATCCATATATTTTTATATTTCTTAGAGCCCGTTTGAAAACACGTATGAAAAATAAGATTTTGAATAAAATTGTTTAATAGACTTGATTATTGGAAAACAGAATTTTTTCGCTTTTTAAAAATTAATACCATTTTACTAAAAACTAAAAGTAACTTTTTAAATAAACCAGCCTTTTAAAATGTATTTGACAACACTTTAATTTTTTGCTTAAATAAAAGTGGAATCATCATTTTTAAGTGTTTCCATATGGACACTAATTAAATGATACCAAATGGGCCCATATGTACCAGGCACCAGTGAGGACTTCAAAAAAAAAAAAAGCATATAATTAAATGACAATGCATGCATCTGCATTCTTTTCTAAAAAGATTTTCTAGTACACAAAAAAGAAAAACAATTTTCTACCTTAAAATACTAAATGTGGTCCGTTCAATCACCTAAATATTTATTATAAGAGCGATGTTATACAATCCCATTTTCAATTCAAATTCTAATCTCATATGCCTTATTAAAGCCATATATTGATAATCACTTGGTATATACTTCATTAGAAAAATTTTATATTTTTTATAAATTGATTTATACAATTCATTATAGTATATACTAAGAATGCTATGTTATTTAAGACAATACATGAAATCTCTAAAAAAAATATACCCTACACAAAACCATATATATATAATTTATTTGATCATGTACTTTATTTTTTTGTAAAATATGCTTAATTTAACAAAGTATATATATATATATATTATATATATATATATATATATTTCCGATAATATGCGGTCGGCGCGGTCGTGCGGATTCGACGTGCGTCGTCCGATCGCGGGTCCATCGCATCCAACGGTCGACGTGAATCGCACCGACCGTCCGATACGATGGACCCGTGATCGACGGCCCGTGAATCGTGACCGCACGACCGTATAATATCACGACTCATATATATATATATATATATATATATATATATATATATTATATACACTAGTGATGATGTACGCAAATGCGCGAGTTCATCAATTATATTTTTTCAAAAATTATTAGAACTATAAAAATTAAAAGAATTCATACACTAAAGAGATACATGTATTTTTTTTAAAGTTCATCGCACACCTATAAAAATTTAATAGTTATTAAAACCTAAAAAATTGCTTATGTACTACCAACCATACATTAGTAAAATATAAAAGAACATACATCAAAGAGTTGGCCAGTAATTGCACCCTAAAGGAGATTAGAAACCCAGCAATGTCAGCAACTTTATCAGCGGGTTTCTTTTTTCCCATGTAATCTTTTTCCCAATGTATTGTTTCCTCATCTTGCAAGATACACACAGACTACACAATTTGAAACATGATAAAAAAAATAAAAACTTAAACCAATCTAATAATCATATATTGAAATTGCAAATGAGAATCAATTATTATTGCACTTCCAAAGAAACCCAAAAAATAAGTAGACAAAAATGTAGAACATTTAGTAAAATTTCTGAATCACAACAAAGTATTAGACATGTACTGCTGACTTCACAAATCCATTTAAATCATTCTATGTTAACTTGTATGTTACGTTTAAAAAACAATCAAGTAATTCAATTTACACCACAAATGTTAACCAGAACTGTTATTATACATATCATATACTATTTTTAAAATAAATTGAAATTCATATAAAATAATATCCATATTATATCCAATTTTCAAGTTCTTGGATATAATCTTGCTACTATCACCAATTGTAGGAGAAAAAATATGAACTAAAACTAAAATAACAAAGAGAATTCAAATATAAAAAGATAAAAAGATCATCAAAAATTAAGGGAAGCAGAGGGATAGACAATTAAGGAAACAAGTCTATTTCTGGTATATTGTATTGTCATATTTGTAAGCACATGAATGACATTATTCAAACAAATAAAAACATAACCAGATAGTATATTGCATATTTGCATTATTTAGTCCAACAATTTACTTCCCACTTCAAGAATGAGCATAAAAGAAACATTATAAAATAAAAGTCAGTGTGCTTAAAAAATTGAGCAACAATTCCTTCTGTACCACATTATGCATCCAGAATTGTTAGTATGTGGATATGCCTAACAAAAGATAATGAGCTATTAATTAAAAAATTAACTATCATTAGTATAAACCAGCTATTCCAGCAAAATAGAAGATTGGATGACTACAATAGCATTCGAATAAAAACTTTACAAATGTACCTCAAAACAGAACCATCCATCCTTATCGATTTGTTTCACCTGCGGCTTCACATTCTTGGGTCCATGAGTCAAGGTGACCTGGTCCAAAATATTAAGTAATACATGAGTTAGCAAATATTTTAGTTTGCATTGACTGCATAAACACTTGTACATGGATTTTCATTAATTTTGAGATATAAATCATTCAAAAGTTGAATATGTAACACACAAGATCACTAAGGTCCATTGCAAAAAATTTTATAAATTACTGCACATAGGAATGAATTGTAGTGCGTAATTAAGATGTGTGTGTGTGTGTGTGTGTGTGTGTATTCATTCCATTGCATGGCAGTTTCATTATAATCTTCATATGTACATGCACAACTTGTAATACCATGTATAAATTTTGAATAATCATATAAAATGGAAATCATGTTATGTTTCTGCATTCTTCTGTAACAGATTGATGTCTTCATATTACACCATTGGGTGCTGCCACTGGTCCCACCAGCTCCACTTTGATAGATGTCACTGATCAGATAAACTACATACCAGAAAGAACAAGGGTAACAACTAAAAAAAATCATGCAAAATGAAGTAAAAATAACAAAAAAGAATCACCTCTGATATCCAGTCTCAAGCCCAGCTTTGAGAATCATGCCTGAGATAATGATTCCAGCAAGGGAATCTAAAAACTTTAATCCGAGAATGGTACCTCCTGCACTCATGATAGAAGACTCATTAATGACAAAATGAGATTGAGCTGCAAATCGGTTATATGTACAATTGTAATCTACATTTAATAGGTGTTCTCAATATAATGATTTTTGGAACATCATACCTGCCTAAATAACATCTATTTTCCAAAATAGGCTGTAGAACATTCTTTTGAAACTGCCTAAAACATCTTCTGAATAAATCACCTCCACTTGTGATAATTGACAAACAAAGATAAATTCAATCCAATGAGCAGCTATAATTACCTATTGACTGCTAGAGAGTTATACTGCCCACAGTATTATCAAAAGAGATGTTCTCAAAAGAAAAAGGTTTAATACAAGTAACAGTTCTTACCAACCCCGATAAGAGCATGGCAGATGACACAGCATCAGCACCTTCATGCCATGCATTCGCCTTCTTGAGTCTAGTCCACTCCCTTTCCCTACATCTCTTTGTGATCCAGTAAAGCCTATAATTTAAAACGTGTACTTAGATTATATAATTTACACAAGAAAGCAATGCAGATGGATTTCTAATACACACAGAAATTATTTTTTTTCCAGAAACATCATGTTTGATCAAAAAAATAAATTTTAAACTTAATCCTTCAATTTGAATGATCATAGTATACAGTACTAATTGCATGATTAGCTACTTGTTGCAGCAGAAACTTAAAATTACCATTTGAACTATATTGTATATAACCTTTCTGCATATAGCAGCTGGGGTGACTTCATATTCCTCAAATCGTGGACTCCAACTACAGCTTAAGAAAGTAAGGAATCAATTATCGTTACTTTTTGTGAAGATGATTTCGATTTATAAGGATTCACTTTTATATAGTTGTTAAATGTATATTAAGATTTTAACAAATTTCTATTATGATACCAAAAGCTTCCTATATCTCTCAGGTGAAATAGCATTGGGTAAACAAAGACTTATGCCTGATAAATAATTCAAGACAATGATAGAACAGTCTCAATTGGGATCACATTGTAAGCAATGCTATAAAATTTGATCATTCAGAGAATACAACAAACTCCTACCTTAAATTTGAGAATTTTCTATTGCCTTTATGGGTATCACCTATATATGGACACACCAGTACTTTGTGGACTTAAAGTAAAACATAGAAGCAAAATAAGAGATTGACCATATGGATGTTCTTTGTCTTTAGGAGCCCTAGCAACTTTAAATGACCACAAACCAATGTCTAAGACCATGCCAAATCAGAATATTACATCAACCGGAACATGTATTTTTTTAGATAACTTGTAGGAATTCTACAACCAGATTTCATTATCTAAATGCAGATATAAATTGTTAATTTTCTAATGATGGATGAATTATATAAGGGCTATAACTAATTCCAAGATACATGAAAAAAATCGTATTTAATGTGACACAGTTAATATTACTTTCAAGAGAGGCCAGAGGCTTTTTGGTTAACACGTGGAAGATTTAGCTCATTTTCATGGGGCTTTCTATTCGATAGGATGGTCCAAACTCTAAAACTTCAGCCACTGGATGTTCTAATCCAACATTGAGCTGTGCAGTGACAAGGGCCACATTGGTTGGATGATGGTTCGAAGACAACCAGATGTGAGATGAAATGCAAACTTCTCAAAAGCAGAACACTGTATAATAACAGATCTCTTACCAGTATTGAAATTAAATTGGTGGAACAGTAATGTGCTTTTTAGAACGATTAATCATGCAGCATGCCTTAGATGGATGCACTATTCAGCATCAGATCACAAAACTTTTGAACTTCTATTCTTCTCATTGGCACAGATAGCATCTGACAGCCAAGTCCTTAAAAAAAATTTCTATTAGCTCCTCAAGAATGTGGCTTCCCTCCTGGTTACACTGGCTTATGCTGGTGTTTTTTTTTTCTTTCCTCACAACAAAAAAAAGTTTTGTCGACATTGAATATGCTGAACAACTAACTTTCCTCACCATGTCCCAGTAGGTGTTTCTTTCATAAAAACAAAAGATCACTCAAGCACCATGCCGCAATTATGATCAAGCAAACCTCATAATGAGGAAAGCCTATGTTCTCAAAATATATCTTCAAAGCAAGCCCTGAAAACAGTTTTTCTTGCTTCAAAATCGAACTGCAAAACTCAAGTTCCAATATCCCACGGAAATGAAGCTCATTAGAGGAAATAATGTTTTGTTCACATTGAATATGTTAAACTACTAACTTTCCTCACCATGTCCCAGTAGGTGCTCCTTTTATAAAAACACAAATCAGAAACAAAACATTTCGCACTATGGCAGTAACATTTTCGCACTAAAAGCAAACCATAAAGATCATAACAAAATGGGAAGAAAGACAAAACTTTTGATGGGAGACAATATTTTTTATTATAAATAAATAAATAAATATATACCCCTAAAGAAACTTCTTTATTCCAAAATCAAAGGGAGTATGTGATAGTTATTTCCGGTAAATGTGAAAAAAAATGAATTATATTAAATCAATGGAAAACCATGACAAATGTTGCCTTAGACAAAATATTGGATGTCTTGGCAGGAAAAAAAAAAGGAAACAAAATAACAATCCTTGCTTATCCAAACAGCTAGAACAATTAAAACATTGATCAAATCAGAACCTTATGAATAGATAGGGTTATCACCTAAAAGAGAGATGATCAGAGGAGGATGATGGAGGAGAAGGCGGCACACGAGCTAGAGGAGGGAGCTTTTCAGGGATGGCGGGGGACCAAACGCCGCCGTGACGATGGCGCGGGAGGGGCCCACTCAACCGAATCAGCTCCTTCTCCTGAACCAATCCATCCATCGAGACACAAATGAAACCCTAAATGGAGACGCAGAGAGAGTGCTAGCGTAGTGTTCGGTCCTCTTGAAGATGAGCCTCCCATCCGTCAATCTCTTCTTCTTCGCTGTCTCCGCGGCTTCCTTCTTCGCCAGGACCCAGTCTTTCGCTTCTTCAGCACAGATTCTGGGATCACCTTCGCCGTCTCCAGTTCTTCTCCGCCCATTTTTGGTTGATTCGCCCAAGCAAACCCCTTCGGTGAAAAAATAAAAAAATAAAAAAGAAGAAGAAGAGAGACACGTGTCCCTCTCTAGAGAAATCCTTGAACAGGTGGCTGAATCCGGGTGTGGGGTCATGCGAAATGACGATTATACCCCGTTGGCGAAATTTTGTCGCCATCGTCGCACTTAATATATAGTAGATAGATAAACTATGAGCGGTCTACAAAAATGACAGTAAAATTTTTTTTTCTTAAAAAATGTTCACAAAATGTTTGAATAAATAGAACAATACATATCCATTTAGGGCGGAGCCAGAAATTAAAACAAGAGAGGGCCAAGGGGACCAAAATATTTAAATTAAAGAAAATAGTGCTTATAAAATGAAATAAATGTATGATAATTTAAAGCAATTAAATTGTACATTTGAATTAAGGGACCATTGAGATTAAAAAAAATAGTTTTTTATTTCTTTTTAATATGTAAAAATCTGACAAAAAATTTAAATAAAAATCTAATTTAATTTTTTGAAATCTCATTATTTTTATCTACGAAAAAGGATTTTTTTGAAAAATAAAAAATAATGAAAGAAATAATTGTTAAACAATTATATAAGGATGCATTTTAAGCATTTTAAGAGGAAAAATTTAACACCTAACTTCAAAAAAAACTTGAGAGGCTGAAAATAGCAATCATGGAAAACATAAAAAAAATTAATTACTAAAAAAATCAAATTTGTGATTTTCATCCTCAAAAACTAGAGATAGAAACCTCTTAAAAATGAAGTTTTTCATAAATATATTAATTTTCATAAACTAGAGATAGATTAATTTTCATAAATATAGAGACATGAAGATTTTCATAAATATAGAGACATGAAAATTTTCAAAAATTTCAATGGAATTGTACAATCTCATTTACAAACACGTTAATAACCAAATATATAAAATTAGCTAAAAAATATATATATGGTTTAATACCTCAATATAAATATATAAAAATATATGCGTTCAATTCCTATGAGTTCGTGTTTCATTTTTATAAGTTAATATACTTAATTGGCGAAGTAAGTAATTTTAAAAAAAATAGAAAAACACGTGAGGCCGGGCCTGGTAATAGAATTGCCAAGAGGATTGAATGTAAGATTTTTCCACTTTAATATCCCTTGCTCCACCCTATTTTCAATGCTCAGAAATTTAACCATCACAGAGAAGAAAAAATGTTTTGTCTCTGGGGTGGTTTTGGGGGGCCCAACCCCAGCCCGGCCCTCCTTGCCTCCGCCCCTGTATCCATCATCTTTCTTTTTCCCGCGCAGATAATGAAAGCTAAGAAAGCTTATAGTTTTATTTCCTTCACATCAATCTATCATTGAATTTCTGAGTTGGTATGCCTTCAATGAAGTGACACAAATCTTCATATTAAGACATGATTAAATTTATAACCAACTGATCTATAAATACAATGCAACTGTGTTAATTTGTTATTTGGAGACCTCATTAACCAATCCGGATTGTAAAAATATGTTTAATTTAATAAACAAATATATATTTAAAAATATAAATTATTGTTAAAGAATAATTATTAGAAGAATATTATGTCTTTATTATCATTATTGTGATATTATTAATTTTCTAGTTTTCCTAGTTTCCTTTTCTGGTATTTTAGGTTTTCCTCTGTGCATCTATAAATAGAACATTTGGCTACTCTAATACAATAATAAGAATTCTCTTTTTCTTTATTCTAATAATTATATATGTACGGTCTATAAAAATGACTGCAAAAAAGCTATATATAATATTTGTTTTCTTTAAAAATATGCACAAAATGTTTAAACAAATAGAACCATACATATCCGTCATCTATCTTTTTCTCGCACAGAAAAAGAAAGCTTATAGTTTTATTTTCCTTTACATCTATGTATCATTCTAAAAAAATGTCCTTTTTCAAATCTGAGTTGGTATGCCTTCACTGAAGTGACACAAATCGTCATATTAAGACATGTTTAGACTCATTACCAAATGATCTATAAATACTAGGCAACTGTATGTGTTTATCTGTTATGTGGGGAGCCAAACTAACCAATCCGGATTGGTATAAAAACTTGCCAAAACCATGAAACATTTGCTAATCCAAAGGACTGATTTTGGTGCCACTGGGCTGCCATGTGGAAAACATCAGATGGCTTATCAGATGGTTGGAAAAACAGTTGGGGTATTCACTGTGACATGATGTGCTATGAGTGAGTGAAAGCCATGACAAAAATATTGGTTTCTCATCACATTCTATGCTGAGAAGCAATTGAAGAGGAGTTTTCTGATTAGGTTGATGATGAATGATGATATTTGGAACAGAAAAGGATATTCAAACTCCCCACTTCACTTAATTAGGTAAAGTTTTTTTTTTTGTTTTTTAGTTGGTTTGTAATAAGGATATCATACTTAATATCTGTATATATTTTTCATCAATGATTTCGAATACAGATATTGACCAAATATACATCAATATTATTTATTTTTTATTTGATTTGATTGAATATTAAAATAGACCGAGATGGGTCAGATACTGAGAGAGGGATGTTTTAACATTAATTTCTATAATGGATCACTTTATATAAATATTTTGAATGGGGATTGGGATTGGCGGTGTCACTCGCATTCAGGTGGACGAAAATGTCATGCATATCATGGAATATGATATTTTTTATATGCTCGAGTTCGGGTTGACATCTTACCAACTCAGATTAATTTGTTAATCAACATATTAAATAAATTTATGTATCGTATAACCCTGACTAGAGTACTTTTCTTATTTAATATAATGATTTTAATTCTATTCTAATCTTATCATGATGAATCAATAAATTAAAAAAAACAAAAATAAAGTAATGTTGTTATCCAATTATTTATGAACAAAAACAAAGCATTCTTATGGCTTTCATGGTTTCATACCAGTTTTGGGCCTAACTTGCTTTCATAGCGTTGGGCTTGGGCGTCAGCTGGTCCTAACAGTTACCTAAATGGGAAATGTTAACTTTCAGGATAATGTGATAATGTTACTTACAACCTTGTTTCCAACCTCAATTCCAGTCTATATATGTTTTGAGTTTTCTTAAAAATAATATATCTCATCTAACAAAACAAGGTATATGATTTTATAAAAAAAATAAAACATATGCTCTAATGAACTATATGGATATATTTTTACAAAATGTTAAAAATTTCTATCGGTGTATATACCTCGTTAATATGAGTATATGCATCGTTAATTTTCTATCGATGCATATAGTACTGGAATTGGGGCTAGAAAAAAAAACTGGATGTAACAACACTCACCTAAGACTCATCACAATTTTTAGCCTCAAATACAGTCCACATTTTTTTATTTTTTAAATAATAGATCTCACCTATTGTGATATATATTTTTATAAAAAAATAAAATATACATTTTCAATTAATTAATTGCATGAACTCATTTATAATTTAACGTAATATATGTTTCACCGTAGTGTGTGCAAGTGGCTAATGTGGGACATGAGGCTGTAATTGGAGCTTTAAAATAGATGATTGTATAAAATAGATGATTATTTATACCAACGGCCAATATTTATCATTTTTTACCTAAATGCCCTTTTCTGATTAGGGAGCCATGTTTTTTGCTAGGCCGCAATTATTGGGTTGGGCCATGGTTTTGGTTTATCTGTGACTTGAGCAGTTGAGCCAAGTTAGATTTGGGTTTTATCGAGGGCTGATACACTCAGTTGTGTAACCCGTTTTACGGTCTTATACATTATGTTAATGTAGTATATACTACATTATCATAATATACGAGGTTTTATCATAATATATAATGCAAAAAAGTTTTATTATTTTTTAACTTAAAAAAAATGTTAATGTATTTCAATATACTTCATTTCATATGATAACATGCACTTCATTTGGAGAGTATATAATTTTTTTAAAAAAATGGTGTGACCTGTGATTGGGCTGGACGCATTATTTTCCTCATAAAAATGAAAATGGATAATGTTATCTTAAGAAAAATGGACTTGGAGTCATCTGCACTTTGGTGATTTATTGGGCTTAATATTTAATGCACGAGTGCTGCTACACTCACTTTTATTATCAGTCTAAAACGCAGACCTTATATACCTCGTTACAGATTTAATTAAGCATATACTTCGTTAGATGATGTATATATACCTCATTGAATGTTTTCTTATAATTGCTAAAAATAGATTCATTCAATTTGAAATTGAACGATATGCACTTTTTATCAAAGTATATATCTCATTAGATAATGTTTGCTATTTACAAATAAATAAAAACATGTGAGGTCTAAATTTTTGTTGATAAATGTGACTAAATGTATCTTTTTCCTTAATGCACTGCCACTTCAACACCTTTATTGGCAGGGTAAATGTAGTAGGGAAAAATTCAAATAACCACTTATAAACTGTCTGAAATCCATATAACTCTATGAAAACACCTATATAAATATAAATAATCTCTCGAGTTAAACTTCCGTTGATAGATAATGAATATTATGTTTTGTTAATCCTGACTGAAAACATAATATATCAAAAAACTCATACAATTTGTTAAAAATGCAGAAAATCTTCTGTACGTAACGATTTTACCCCTTCTGATAGATTGTAAAGTCTATTTGGAAGGGTAAAATTGTTATATATAGAAGATTTTTCACTATTTGGAAGGGTAAAATTGTTATATATAGAAGATTTTTCACATTTTTAACATATTGTACAAGATTTTTGATATACTATAATTTTAACTAGAGTTAACCAGACAGAATATCAATAAAATTTTTGGTATACTATAATTTATATAATCATGCGTCTCACACTGAGGATCCATTTACATCTCATTGAAATCCGCATGAATTCTTAAAATTTGTCAAAACAAATTGCGACCCTGATCCTCCATATAAACTTGAATTGGGACTGAAACTTGAATGGGGACTGAAAAAATAGTTAATGGGTTTGCTCTCCATAAATCACGAGTTCAAACCAAATCCATACCCACAAGATTTGTGGGTAGATGAACCTCCCCAAATAAAAAAATCAGACACAATCAGAATCTAATTCATCAACATATTCATCTTTTTGTAACACATTGTCTTCATCATCCATCCCCTTCTCTCCATCCACATCCACATCTTTCATCAAACTCCTTTGCGTACCCTCCATGCCATTAACTCCATCTCTTGTGTTTTATCCTCATAAACTACTACAACAAACTAAATTTCCTAATGTGAACCCAAAGAAGAGAACATATGTTGTACCCCACAATCAACTAGCCTACAAAACATGGAATTTCAGCTGAATAGACTAATTGGAATAAACACCAAGTAGTTCAGACCGACAAGGACAACAATTTCTATACTCCATGGGGAATGACATATATATACCACATTGGATGCTCCGTTCCCACATCGATCATAACGAAATCGAGCAAATTTAAACAGAATGGAAAAGAAGGCCTTGAGGAGGAGCCAGAAATCAGTAAAGATTCGCAAGAGTGATCAAAGGAAGCAAGAGAGTTTACTGTGTAAGGTGTTACCACCTAAGGTTTACATAATTGACTCATCATGCTTCAAGAGCCTTGTTCAAGAGCTGACAGGCAATGGCGCCTCCTCGCCTCAATCGCCACCAGTGAAGGAACAAATCCCGGTGATCGTGATTGAGGATCTCGAGGAGGAGCCAGAGGAGTTCAGTGTCGGAGAGTGTTCTATTGATTCGTTGGAGGAGGCCAATTTCGATAGCTTGGAGAATCTGACAGAATTTCAGTTTCGAGAGGTTGAATTAGCAACGCCTTCAGTGTTCGATATCGAAGAGTTTCTTTCGATGGAGGATTTCGCCTTCCCGTTCGAGGAGGAAGTCTGGTCCCTTCCATGGGATGTGTTGAATTACATGGCATCATTTGATGTTTTATAGCGAACCAAACCAAAGCAAGAACAGCTTCATATGGCCATACTAGTAGCATGTGAACATACCCATCTCCCTAAACTAACTCGATTAATTAGTGTATTATAGTTCCTCTAGACGTTGTACATTATTAGCCATGAAATTTAGCTTGACAATAATTATCTTTTAAGATATATTACATGATGTTCTGGTGTAGTTACATGAATCATTGAGAAGCTTGGTGAGTCAAATGTAATGGAACTATATAGTGGCCATTGAATTTGGCATGGAGATTCATCAACAGTATTATATATATATAAAGTTTTGTGAAGTTTCCAGCCACACTTGATCAATTGGTGAATTGATAATAATTGGTATTGATCAAGGGCAGCTTGGGAGATGCATTCACCAGCACAAAAATGAAGCACCACAAATTTGGTTCACATTTAATTAAGTGGCACTTCTCAAAGTTACAATGGAAATTAATGATGAACATTTCAAGATAAAATTTTTGGAACCTTTCTTCACCCTTTCCCAACAAGGGAAGGATCTTTAAGCACGCTTTTAAACTTGTCAATTTTATCCAACAAATACATCAATGTCCGTATCAACTTTGAATTTGTATATGAAATTAGGCATTATCCAATTTTCAAATATCTAAAATACGAACAGATGAAAGGAGGAATAAGGGGGAATATCATTTTCTCAAAAGATATCTAAATTTGATACCCCCCCCCCCCCACACACACAGATGATTAGGTGAGACAATGCAGTAAGTGCGAACCGCGTATATACATCCCCTTATCGAGATATATACGTTGATAAAGAAAACATATAAAAAATACAAACAAATATTATATTATTATTGTATGATCTTTAAAGAGGTGCAACCCAAGAGATCTCGATTTTAATTATCTCATATAGTATGTCACTTACTCATTGGTTATTTGTTTGACTTTTTTTAAAAGTAAATAAGACAAAAATAATACTACCCTTTTAATTGTTATTACATAACCGACTCCCAAAACAACACTCCATCATTTGAAAATTTTCATTTTTATCCTCCTAAATCATCCGCTACTTTAAAAATTCATTCTGGTCAGTCTCCTTATCCCCGACGACCGAGGTCACCACCCTTGGGTTTCTCCTGCCGTCCACTATCATATGAAAAGTAGTTCGACTATCTTTTGAGTCCTCCCCTGTCCTCCACCTCCTACGACCTCACCCCCACCTATTTTTTGAAATTCAAATACTTTTTAAAATGTATTTGACTTTTAAAAGAAATAAAAAATTTGTTTAACAATACAAAAAATATAAAATATAATGCATATAAAGATCAAATACATTTGGAATGTAATTGAATTTTAAGAGAAAAAAAACATTGTTTAAAATACAAATAAAACATGAAGTATCATATAAAGTTCAAATAGATTTGGAATGTAATAAAACTTTAATAAAAAGCATAAACTACAAAAAAAAACACAAAAAAAATTCAAAATTATAATGCATATAATGTTCAGTTACATTTCTAAAAAAATAAATCTAACAAATTTAACTGACTTTCAAAATAACAAATAAATACTATTCAAAATCACACTAAAACATTAAGTATCATACATATAAAATTCAAATACATTTGAAAATGTAACTGAATTTTAAAGCTTGAATGAAAAACATAAACTGCATGAAAGGCAAAAAAAAATTATAAAAATATAATGCATATAATGTTCAGATACATTTCTCAAAAATAAATATAACAAATGTAACTGACTTTTAAAAAAAAAGCAAATACTGTTCAAAATAGTATAATGCATATAACATTCAATTACATTTCAAAATATAATTGAATTTTAAAACATTAGATTCAATATCAAACATAAGATATAACAAAAAATAAAAATGTAAATCAGTTTGATGACTAACTCAATCAATAAACATAAAGATAATATAGTACAAACATGTATCGACAGACATTGATAATCAAATCCCTCGAATCGATCGAATACAAAAACAATGGATGATAATCCATCAAATAAAAAATTTAATCTGTTATTTCATATTTTTGTAACATTAAACGATTCAAAATGGTGGAATAAAAAATGGGAATACACGATCCAATTCGACGGAGTAATAAAAAGTGAGATTTTTTTTAGTGTGGAAAAAAATGAGTTTTTTTTGGTATGGAGGGGGTTTTTTTGTGTGGAAAAAGAAAACGTTTTTTTGTTGTGAGATTTTATTTTTGGTGTGGAAAGTTTTTTTTGTTTTAGAAAAAAATAAGAAAGAACAAAAGGAATTGCACAATGTCGTAACCAATTAAAGTGATTTGGTTGTAAAAAAAGGGTAAAAAAAAACCTAATATATGAAGGGAATTACAAGTGTGTTAGCTCATGAGATTTGTGACAGGTCTATAATTTGAGACTGATAAATCATTATAGATCAAAGTTAATATGAAACTTCAACTGTCCATCAAAATCAGTATTCATTTATAATTCCAACTTTTCTTGTTTGTTTTATGTATTGTATTCCGATGACCAGTCATTAAAAATCAGATCATAGCAGGTGAGGTTTTTTACACTTTTACATTGTAAGAAATTGGGGCCAAGAGCCCTGATTATGAAGTTTGAGGGTGATAACTCTGTGATCCAAATTTTCTTGTGCAAGTGTAATCATGTTATTGTATGTCATATTGAAAGATAAGTCTTAGGGAACATTTGGTTAGATGGATTGCTGAATTATAAGGGTTGATATTTTAAATGAAAAACTATTTTATTCGACGGCAAGAGAAATAAATTTTTATTTGTGGTGTTTATAGAATGATATTTATGTCCATTTTGTTAAATATTTTTCTATAGATATCATAGTACTTTTTAAATAAGCGTCAAACTATTTACTTATTAAAAAAAACATTTATTCATCAATATTACTTATAATAAACACTTAAAAAAAACACCCAAATAAAAAATAAATGATCATCACATAAAAAATATTTATTTTTACAATACGCGCATATCCTACGCGTGCTCCAGATTTTATAAATATCAATATACACACATTCAAATAACCAATATAACTTCACATTAGATAAGTCTAACAAGGACCATTACATAGAAATTCTATCAGACCAGACAAAATATTTTCCTTACAATCAAACACAATTCCATCATATTTAATGAGATATGGCCGTCCAGAATGCATTTTAATAGATACCCTTACCTCATCCACAAACCTCATAGTGATTGTCTCTTGTGTGTAGGTTCATAGACCTCATATGAGCTCCATCAGTTGAACAAGTCTGTAAACCATTCAAAAAGACAAAACTCCCATGACTTTAACAGACCCTCTCCCAGGGTATAAAATATAATTCAAGTCAAGGTCTCATGACTGCAACAGAACCCTCTCTCTCCGTACAAATTCAAATTTAGTTGTACAAGAATACAAACTTGTCTTTGTTTCTGAGAAAAAAAAATTTAGACCTCCATCAAAAAAATTTTACTGTTAAAGCAATCAGCATATTTAAAAGAAAAATCTTACATGTTATGAATCTAATCAAGACTGGTTCAATTAGGATTGGTCAGTCTCCAACAGGGCACATTCTTTGAGTGAAGAATTTTTCTGTTGAACTGTTATTATGTCCCAAACCTGTTTTGATACTAGTTGTTGTGTGAAAACCTCGATGTGCACAACCGATTCCAGAATATAAAACTTCTAGTATAAATAAAAAATTAACCATTTTTTTCGGTTTAGTTATATTTCTCGTTGGGAAACATAATAATAAATTTTTTATTGTTTAGCTAACCATGCATGGATAAACTGTAGATAAATATACATAAAAAGTAAAAAAAATGATTCGACATGTGTTTTTTTATTTATAAGATGTGATGATAGATGATTTAATTTGATGGAACTCTTTTTACACCAATGAAATAGATTATATGAAATAATAAAATTTTAGGTGAGGACTTGAAATACAAATGGTTATGATTCATTAAATAGCAAAATCTGCACTATAACAAATAATTCATGAATGAACAACTCATTAATAGAACTAACCTAACCGAATCCGGTATCAAAAAGTCTTCCCCAAGTTGGGAGTCCATACAACAAAGAGCATTTAAGACTTCACTGGTGTATGTTTTCAATCCAGTTGTAAGTCGCCTCCCCCACAATTTTCTATTGTTCTCTTCTTGGATTATTTGACCAGATAAATCTTTGAAACGGTCCACCATGCAAAGTTGATCAATATAAAAAAGACCAACCTAGCTTATCTTCCAAAAACAAAAAGATCTCATTGAAACCTTAGGAGAGATGGATAGGAAGAGAATGTTGGGCGTGTCTAACCAAAAAGCTTCAAAGAAGATCAGCAAGGATGACAAGAAGATGAAGAAGCAATTCAATGGGATGTCGAAGGTGCTACCACCGAAAGTTTTCATCGTCGACTCTACAAGCTTCAAAGATCTTGTTCAAGAGCTAACCGGGAACAATTGTGGCCTCATATCATCCAGACCTCCCATGCAGGAACTCAGCAAGGAAGTATCAGTCGCGACGAAGACCGAAGAATTCGCCATTTCTGGAGAGCTTCTTGGAGGGATGGATTGGCTGGATGACTCTTCTTCTTCTTCACCTGGGACTGACAATGAAACACTGCCTCAATTACTGGAATATCTGGATTTAGAGATGTTGGAATTTGGTTCTCCGGCACCGGAGATCAAGCCATTTTTGATGGGTTGGGAAGGACTTTATGATGTTCAGAGTGATGAGTTTTTTTTGGATCCTCAGTGTGATTTCTCAGAGATATTTGACATTCTTTGATCTTTGTACTATTAATATTAAGATACTGAACTCTTTTTTTCATGGCAGCTAATTGTATGTCATATAATTGTTCTACCTTGTATTTTGTGAAGGAAATAGTATCCATTGTTTAGCAAGTGAAGATTTGATTTTATTGAACTTATTTATTTAGTTTTTCTGTAAGTAAATTTGGTGGTTTATATTAACATGAGCAAGTGTTCTTTATGTGACTGAAAAATCATCTAAAATTATATGATTTCTGTTTATTTTGTTAAGATAAAGTTTTCACAAGCCCTGACAATGCAATTTTTTCTTTTTGGTTAGATTCATAATACAGTTTGTGCAAAACCATTGGTAAATCTCATCCAATTTCTTTGGATAAATTTACAGTGGTTTTATAATCAAGGGAATCACATTTGCTTTAAAGAAAGGTAAGAATGAACTGTGTGAGTGGAAAAAAAATCTGTATATTTCTTTATAATTTTTGTATTCCATCAAACTTTGTTATTGAATTTGTAGTATAAATGTTTACAATGTAAAAAACCCAACAGAATGGAAATAAAACAAATCAATGAAGGCGCTATGAATATAATGGATACAAATATACATTTAATTACCTGTTGTTTCTTACCCTGACCAATGAAAAGTTGTTTCTTAAGTTTCAACTATTAGATTTGGTTTACTCAATAAAATAGAAACATAATCAAGAAACTAGTTCGTTTAATATTTGCCATAAATTCAAATTTCAAAAAGCGAGGTGTAGGCGAGAAAAATCTCAATTTAAATTCCCTGGGCTTATCTGGTTCATAAAAATGAGATCTAATCTGGATCCTATCAATGTTTGTCAGTTTTCAATGAGGGGCTGACAAGTGTCCACTCACATGTTTAACAAGTAAGAATTAGAAATAATTTTGGACACTTATCAACCCTTCATTAGAGACTGGGGCCCAACATTGTTCCCATCTCAGTTCATAGTATCTATAATTGATTATATGCATCTATATTTTTCAACTAATGTCGGAGTTCACCATAATTTATATAGCAACAAATTTTGTGTCCCTATGCCAGTGTAATCAACATAACGTGTTTTGCTTATGTATCACCCTTAACATGTTCCACAATAATTTTTTATGTATTTGTCACAACGGATCTAAACAGGGATAATTGGGGGGTAGTACACCTAATTATGTGCATGGAATAAATAAAAAAGGTCAACTGCTCATTATAAAAAATAAAAAAGCTATTAGATTTAGTTTAATATTAGGGCATTATTACACTGTTTTTTTTATAGTCTAAAATAATATACCTCATTAGAAATTCAGAGGAGCATTAAAACATATACCTTATTAGATGATGTTTACTATTTTAAAAAAATGAAAACATATGTGATCAGAGTTTTTGTTGATAAAAATGACTGAGTCTAACATTTTTCTTAATATTATATATTATATAAGATATTGGTTGTTATTAGGCCCATAGGTTATCACACATCAACCTACTGTAAGAAAATATGAAGTATTAGATACGGTGAGACTTCCACCTTTTCACATTGGATTTATCATCCCTACTCATTTTGGTATCAAGAGTAGTACTATCTTGTCAAGGAGAATAAATTGGCAGGTTCTTCATAAGGGGAAAAAATTTCTTGATAAGTTTTGTTTAAAGATGTTCAGTTTCTTTCTTGATAGTATATGTTGGGCATATAGTCCAAAAAATGGAACCATTTTGAGCTGAGAAAATAGGGAGGGTGAATTTGTGAATTTGTGAATCCATACCAGTACAACAACGAGCATGTATAGAAGTATGACATTCTAGTCAATATGTATAGCAACAACCACTAGAATTGGTATCTTCTTTGTTTATCTGATAAAACATCTTGAACCAGATACAGATTCAAAAAGAATGCCACACATCGAAGTATGTTTTGTTGAATTTGAATTCTTCTTTGTTCAACTGCTTTGACAATAAGCTGAAGTGAATGGGTGGAAGGAAGCAAAACAACAAAAGGCTTTTGATGGTGTGTGTTTTTGTGAAGTCAACATGAATGGGTGTTAATTATCTGAACGTGTGTATCCGTTCTAAAGCATCTCCAAACATGTTAACAATAGTCATATGTTTACAAAACATGTAAAAATTTCCAATGAGTGTTGGTGTTAAATGTGTCCCACCTTTTGTTATCTTCCATGCTAAGTTTAAGTGCTTTGTCAGCCATGTGGGCCCCACATTTAAAATATCAAAAAAAATATTATTTTGGGTGAGTGGAGAGATTTGAGTGGGTGAAAGGTGGGCCACTATTATCTTGGCTAGTTTTTAGTAGTCCATTGGAGCAACAACAACCCTAAATGAGAGTGTAATAAATGTTAATTAGTGCTCTGCACTTTAAACTAGTGTGTATCCATTGGAGTTCTAAATCCATATTCTATATATAATAATTCATTCAATATTCGAATATCCAAAATGCTTCTCGGTAAATATCCAAGTCTGGTATATTTATAAAGTTATATATTTATACTTTACGTTGTTTAATTTTAATTATCTTGTATAATTAATCATAATCTTCACAATTTGAATAACCCTACTCCCTACACTCTATTTCTTGAATCTCAGGAAGAGGCAAGATATTGAAGTCTTGATTTTGACCCTCAATTTTTCTTGTGCACTATCACTCAATCTCATCCCCTATATGTCGATAATTTCAAATAGTGTCCTTATTTATATGAAATATAATTGTATTCACTCTGAATCCAAATCAGCATTCAAATATCAATATCTGTATCCGAAAAAATATCTATACTCACCCAAAAAGATCCGGATTCGAATATCAATTTGTATCCAAAATAGAGTCGAATTTGCTCTAAATCTGCGAAGATCCAAGATTAAATATCAATATCAATATCCAAAGTTAAGCAAATACTCATATCAAGGCATCTGATGCATCTTGACTGGCTAACTTTTAATCTTTCCACACCATGGATTTTATGAGAGGCAGTTCTTCCCTCTCCATTCTGAACTCTAAAGACCTGTAACATGTGTGTGATCCATCTTCAAATTACCCATGACTAGAATACTGAAAGTTGTGTATTGGGTACCAAAGGGCTTTCATGTAGGCAAACTAACCAATCTAAGGAATAAGATTTGTAATCTGGTCACACCCTTGTTCGGTCTAAAATTTGCGATAACTTTGCAAATACTGAGAGATTCAATCCATCCATACCTGTACATTCCAGTTTATATTGCTTGATGTTTAATTGTTTGGGAGACTATTGCGTGAAGTACACAATATTACCACCAATATCATGGTTTCAACACACCAGAGGCAAACCCCTCCTTTCCCATTAAACAGCTCACATGTATACATATTGTTCACATTAGATAAAATTATTCAATCATGATAATAAATAAATAAACCTTGTAGGCAAGTATAAAGGTAAGATATGCAGACTAGGATCAGCTCTTCCAAACCATGTAGACCCCCATTTGCATTGTATAAACCTTGAGGTAAAGCTATATGCCTATACCTACTTCCAGCACTAAACCATTTCAGCAATAGCATATCGATAAACCCGTTTTACCTTCAAATTTGAGACTGATTGTACAGGATATCCAAAGCTTGCAAAAACACATCTGCACACGTGCAAATTAAACAGTTGAATATGACAATACGCGTCATCCACAAACAAACATCGATCCATGGAGACTTTCCGACCTGCATTTACAATGATCAAATTTTTTTTATGGTTGCATAGCATGTCAGACTTTATATGAGAAATGTAGATGAAAAAGGACTGCTGGATTGATCATGTGTGGTTCCCATATCGTAGATATTACTTCACATACAACTTGTATTGATAATGACATTTTATAATGAAATGAAAAAAGACAATGATATCAAAATTACCATCTGGAATTAGAATGCATGCAATTTGAAAGGCTGGCAGATACAGTCGATGGCATGAATCAGCTTCCTCCGAGGTCCAACTGCATTTGCACCCATATCTTTGAGCTTTCCCATTGTGAGATTCAGTAACTGATATTTACCGACGTTCTCCTTCTCGAATATTCGGACAAACTGACCCAGCCCTGCAATTCCAACCACCTCCTCATCCCTCCAGCCCTTGCAAGTTCTCTTTCAAGGTATGGCGCTCTCATCCATCGATTCATCAGAGGAATTCCACTGCCACAACCATTAACGGAGCTCATCAGATCAACCCGTCCAATGGTCGCCAACAATGGTTTTGGCTGTTTGGGCCCGGAGGCACCATTGTCAAAGGACTCCATTGCAGAACATAGTGTTTCCTGGTGCTGTTAACACGATGAGGTGATGGATTCACCATTGGTTCCTCGGCGAAACAATCTGAAACTATTGCTGCTGTTCTACACCTTGGGGGAGAGAGGCCTTCCTTCTCATTATTTGGCAGATCCAATATTCTATTTTCAATTACATCAGCTTGAAGTTTGTACTCAGACTGGTTCGTAACAAGTCTCTTCTTTTTAGATCTTGAATATGTGCGACGAACTGTATTTACCACACGAGATCTACATGCAATTGTTCCTTCAGACTTTTCTTGTTTGCTTGCTTTATTATTTTGTGTTTTTTGAGACTTCTCTGGAGATGAGGGAGGAATGAGAATGGTGATTTTCTGCTTTTTGACTATTATCCAACTGTCTTCTTCATCTGGATCTTGCTCAATCATCAAATCCAAAGAATTCTGTGGTTGATCATCTGACTTTGAATCTTTTCTAGAAGCTGATGTTCTAAAATTTGTGTCTTTTGCTTTTACCATTGTAAATAATGTATCTGATAAGTGGAGTCACACCTGCACAAGCATACATAATTATTGTTTTGAACAACAGAACAATCATGCAAAAAATTATCACTCGAAGAATGATACAAAATCATGCTACCCACTGTATGAAGTAACAACCTAAAATTGCAGGAAAAGAGTTGGCAATTTTCTTATGTGAAAGGGGAAGGAGAAATTGTTATGCATAGGCTAATTACACAGCAATTCAAACCCATGAGCAGCAGCATGTCTGGTGCACCCCAGTTTCAAGAGGCATTTTCCAAGGATGGCCATTCACAAAAAGTCCACATAAATACAATTTTCAAGGGATCATATGTACAGGGGGTGAACTGTAATTGCCCACCACCACCAACAAAAACAACAAAGGTATTCCAATTACAATAGTAGATATAAAGGTGAAAAACTAAATATGTCTTAAATGGTCAAATTTCTTTCATAAAAAAAAGGTCAAAGTTCATCTATTCTCAGTGTCTATCATGAAAAGGGAAAGAGCCTCCTTGAGAAGAAAACAACCAACAACATTTTTAAAGGGTAAATAAGAATTTCCAAACAAGCGGTACTTGCTTTCAATATCAAGAAGAAGAATAGTGTGCCGTATCAAAACAATGTGCTGGTTTTGCCTAAAAGACTTTATTATTGGATGAATTTTATGGAGCAGAAGGTAAAAAAAAAACTGAAGTCTACATGGCAATAGAAACCACCATCAGTAAGGACTTTTAGACTTTACTTAGTTTTTGGCACTTTTGGCAACCCTGATCTAGCAGCAGCTGGTAGTATATTGAAGAGCAATGCGAACATGGAAATTAAATCCTCTCTTCACATCAGGGTCACACATCCTTTTTTTAAATGAAAGGGCCACACATTCTTTACAGGCTGCAAGTTAGAATTCTGCTGCACTTCAGCAATGAAGTACCTCATTTAACAACTGATTTCATATAGGCTTCGAAGGAGACTCTTCTAAAGTGTTTACATGGATCCTTGACAAGGAATTGTTTCCACAGAGTTTTGCAGGCCAAATTGAGGTAATTTTGACCACTACAAGATCAGAATAAATCATGCATAGCATTCATTGAATGAGGTGGCTGGTGCATTAGCCAAACAAAGAAATCTATTTTATTAGCAACTAATGTCAATTTTTCATTTCATGTAAGCAGTGGATCACAATGTTCTTGTTCCCATATTTTAATAATAGGTGAAACCAATAATAGGCCAAACTGTTAAAACCAATGAATCTTAAATCAAATATAAGAACCAAACTGCACAAAACCAATTTTTTTTATTGGACTGAGACTGAATAATCAATTTACTCCCACGAATATGGATAATCTTTGGAACATTAAACCTGAAATGAACCAATTGCAACTCATTATGCAAGGAAAACCTATCATGAGACCAGTGCATCACGTTGGAGATCAGCACAAGTTCTTGTGTATTAGCACATGTTATAAATGAATTAATTATTAACGGTTACAGTGATGGTAATATTTAGTGGATGTGGTGAATACCCATAATTCAAATGTTTAAGTATGTGAAATTAGGATGGGACAAAGTATAAAATACATTAAGGTAGCATTGCATGAACTCAGAATCGCCATGTGCAGAGAGGCAATTTGGAAACAAGACCTGAACTTAACATCTTGGTCCAAAGGACGCCGCCATTTCCATTTAAGTGCGAAATTTTGTCCAAGGAAGCATGTTTATAGGGAAAACATTGAAAGGTCATCTTTCTGAGAATAGACTTTCACTTTTACTTATACCACATTCCTGATCACAATTTGCCCGAGGATGGAGCAAACAAAACTAAATCCTCTATCAGTGAAGACCTTCCATTTGCATAGCTACTTCATCAATCAGTTTGTAGTTCATACTCCGCAAGTTTCATGAAAATTATATAATTAAATTGTCATGATAAACCCATAATCACCAGGAGCTTCAGCAACCAGACCTACTTTTAACCTCATTTCTCGCCAATATATGCCTCCATTTAGAAGGGACATGTCACATGAATCCATATAACTTCCATATGAAGGCATACACCCTTTCTTACATGTTGGGTCAAGAAATATGCGAACATTATCCATAATCATCAAAAACTATTTTGATGGTACATGATTAAAAAATTATGTTAAATAGGAAAAAAAACACCAACAATAACAGAGTTGATGGCTTAAAATTTATGCATCTACAATTAATCAATCAAATAACTATAACATAAATCATCACCCAAAGAGAGCGAATCTTGAAAATTGACGACAGGGCAGTCCAACCATTATAAATCTCCTCCAAAAGAAAATGAAGGTACCCCGTGAAATAACTTTACATTCAAAATCAGAAAGAAGAAGTGAAGAACAAATAACGGACCTGTGAAACCAGATTGCGGATCGGAGCTTGGAATTCTTTTTTTTTTTTTTTTTTTTTTTTTGGGGGACCAGAGAGGGATCGGGGGGGGGGGGGGGGGGGGGGGGTGTACGTGTTGGACTGGGCTCAGATTGATCAATGACATCAGGCCCAATAGCTTAGGACACGTGAGTGTCCGATAAGAGAGAAAAAACTATTCATCAATCAAAATTCAAACATCACATGTTTTTATTTATTTTTAAATAATAAATATCATTTAATAAAGCATATATGTTTTGATAAAAAATACATATAACTAGCTCATTTTGAATTGAATGAACCTATTTTTAATAAATGTAAAAAAATATTTTATGAGATATATATAATATCTAACAAGATATATATTTCATGGATTTCTAACGATGTATATAAAATGGTGTTTTGAATTGAGAAAAAAATTGAGTGTAGCAGCACTAAAAAAAGGGTGTGGCCATAGCCACCCCATAAGAATATTTACCCACCCCTTTTATTTACCCACCCCTTTTATTTACCCACCCAGACATATATTTACAATTTATAAGCTCACCCTCTAATAAATACCCTATCCTAATCACTCAATCCCACCCCATTCATTCCTTCAATCCATCTAATATATTTACATGTATTACCGTTTATACCTTTTTTTTTATCCCTGTTTTGGTAACTGATTTCACAATTGAGGTGGTTACGATATGGTGTATTTTGCATAGCATAATTAATCCCATTTGATTTTTTTTTTTTTTTTGGGAAATCATTTCAATCCAATCATTTATGAATGTATAAGACCGATTCACAATCCTTCGTTTATGAAATTATGACACAAAACAACAATCCAATTTCATTTTTTGGGAGGAATTTCAGGCTTTGCTTTTGGATTTGAGTGATTTGATTGTGTTTATTAATGCCGATCGTTTTAAGTTTGGCTCATTTCAAATTTTTTTTATTCCGATTATACATATGCTTATATTGATGTGAATCACATTTTTTTGGCATGTATATTTTTTTTCTAAGCGTTTTGGTTCAATTATGTTACATTTATCTCAATTTTTTTTTTTTTTTTGTTAGTTTGGCCTTTCTATTTTTATGACAGAGAATCATTTTTAATTAATTCCTCTTATCATTGGATTCCTTCAAAAGATTTCGTTTCAATTGAAATTTGTTGTTTTTGTGATATTTATTTATTGTTTATTTATGATATTTACAATGAATAAGAAAATTAAATATTGTCAATTGGATAATGTTGGACAACATACCTTGGGTCGCAGTAGACACTCAATTCAACTGAGAATGTTTTAAACCGAACAATGTCCGGTGACCCAAGGTGTGTTGAGTCACTTTCAAAATATTGACAGTTGGATAGTGTTGGGTGACACAACCTTGAGTTATGTGATAGATGCCTCAATGCGACTTGGAGTATGTCAAATCAAACAACATCCGGTGATCCAAGGTGTGTCGAGTCACTTTTAAAATATTATTGGTTGGATAGTGTTGGGCGACACACATTGAGTCGCAGTAGATACCTCACTTTGATTAAAAGTGTGTCAAACCGAACAACTTCTGATGATTCAAGCTGTGTCAAGTCACTTTTAAAATAGTGTGTTGATTAATGTTGGACGACACACATTAGATCAAGGTGTACTCCTCAGTTCGACTGAAAATGTGTCAAACCGAACAGTGACCGGTGACATGTGTCGATTCACTTTAAGCCGATTGGTTGGGGGTGAATACGGAAAGTTTGATGAAATGGGATGTGGGATAAGCCGGTTAGTGGGGATTAATGTATAAAATGAAAAACAAGGCATGTGAGCTGGTGGGGTTAGTTCTTGCCAAAGCATTTTTCTTCTGAAAAGTCACGTGTTAATAAAAAAATAATATAAAAACAAAGAACAACTATATTATACCACTTATACATATTGTTTCCCACCTTTTCATTTCTTTATAATGTGAAACCACGCTTTCTCATTTAAACCAATTCAAAATGTGCCGTAAAACATTTTTCCTATCCAATTTATGTCATAGATTGACCTGCCTAAGGAACCCAAAGGAAATTAAAATTTCCAACTCATAGTTCAGTTCACACAATTATTTCTTCAACAAAAAAAAAAAAGTTCAGTTCACACAATTTGATTCTATATAGATAAATCTGTTGTTAATTCAAATCAAAATAAAAAGAACCCTAATTAATTATATTATAATTGGCATCTCAAAAATTATTTCATTGTTTAAAGTTAACTAAACTTTGTTGATGAGATCAAGATCTTTGAATTTGATCCCTTTTATTCAACATTTAAATAAGGGCACAATAATAATTTTTAAACAACGTTTTAAAAATTGAATCATTTAATGAACGAAAAAAATGAATGTGTCAAGAGTCACTCGTTCAATCGTTGGGTCAAGTAGATTTGAACCGTGACATAATTATAATCTAAGAAATATAATAATTATCATTACTAAATAAAAAATAAGAAACAGTTTTTACAAATCTTTACATAACAGCTTCATTATATGATTTTAGTATATAAAATATAAATTTTTATTACACTTTATATTTTAACATCATTTCATTCGATTTTCAGTATCATAAACCAATTGAATATACAATTTTTTATTAGATTTTATTATTTACAATAACCAGTTTTGTGAGTTTTAATTACAATTTTTTCAAAAAGCAAAGTAAAGAATCATTCAGATGCAGAATCAATTTAACTCGTAAGCCGGTTTTTACAGCTCGCAATCCGATTTGTAAAGGGATTAAATCGACGATTTCAAAAAGCGAGAATTCGTTTGTCGAGAGGTTTAATCGCAACCAAACGTAATCGGCGGTCGGTCGGGTTTTAAAAGACTGCATTTTGAAAGAAGAGGCGGTCGGTCACCTTATCTTCACTTCCCTCCACAACTGATAAGCAGGAGATTTTGATGATGGTGACGACTACAGCACCACCCACCACGTCTCTCCTCCACCGCCACCCCCTCCTCCGTCTCTCACCATCCACCAGCCACCACCGCCGCCACCATCTCCCGCGGAGCATCTCGGTCACCGCATCCGCCTCTGCTTCGAAAGAGCCCGTCCTCAGGAGCTTCCATGAAAAGAGGGCACTCAAGGCATAATAACGCACAAATCCTCTTTTTTATGCTTACCCAATGATCTGTTCTGATGGATTTCTTCTCTCTCTCTCTCTCTCTTTGTACCATATTCACAGATCATTGCGGGTCTTCAGAATTTCGATAGGTCGGTCGTCGCATCAGTCGTCACCGCCGCAGATAAGGTTCGATACAGCCTTGTTGTGTCCTTTTCTTTTACCTTTTCAAGCGTAGTAGTTGAAAATAAATCTTTGGGTGGGGAATGGTTTTGCTAAGTGAACTTAGTTGGAGTTATCAAGGAAGGGGGGGGGGGGGGGAACGTTTTGATTTTTTTTTTTGAAGTATATATTTGACTAATTAAATAACATACTCATCTAAATTGAATGCATATTTTTTATTCATTTCATAATAGTATATACTGACATAGTGGAGAACATGTTGCGGTAGGAGATTTCATATATTGCGTTAGTGACGTAGTGACTGCAAAAAAAAAAAGTATAGGCCCATGCCACGAAAATGACAACTGAGCCATGGAGGTTTGAGGAGTGGATCCAAACATAATTTGCATAGTTTGATTTTATTGTATCCCTATATATTTAATATCTTTCTTGTTGGGATTGGGAGAGATTTGGAGAGAGTCGCATAGTATTGCTGTAAGAGCAATGGTGAAGAGAGAGGCTACGAGATCATATATCCCAATTACTTGTTATAGTGTATCGAGGTGCAAAACCAAGTAAAAATCTTGGTTTATTTTTCCATCAT
The DNA here is from genome assembly GCA_030737845.1 of Acorus calamus. Lineage (NCBI taxonomy): Eukaryota > Viridiplantae > Streptophyta > Magnoliopsida > Acorales > Acoraceae > Acorus > Acorus calamus. Next base: position 5,886,997 of record CM060871.1, on the reverse strand, counting down.
TGTTTGACGGGTGCTAAGGTTTAACCATTATAGACGTTTTTTTTTTTTTGTTATCGAAGGGACCCCCCGTGGCTGACCTTACAGTTGAGCTAAGAAGGCTACTTCCACATGTTTGCCACGATCCCACGAAAAATTCTTTTGAATAATCGCCAACAAACAGGTGGGTAAGTTAGCGCCAAGACTCGAATCCAGGACCTATCGGTGAAACCGCTAAACTCTGAACCGTTGTGTTATGACTACTGGGGACTCCATTACAGACGTTGCTTCTTCAACAAAGATTATTTTTCACTCCTTTAACGGGATGACAATCCCTCGATGTTATTGATGGATTTTCTTTTCAAAATTAGGGAGATAACTATGCTATAACTTCAACCTGACCTTATTGGAAGTCGGAAAAGTATTGTTTGACCTATAGTATGCCTAATTCTTTCATTCATTTTTTTCAATGATCTTGACTAGTACACTTGCTTTTATGCTATAATGTCATATTTCCTTCATGTCTTTATTATTTCAACACATTGAATAGTCATATTAATGTAGTATGGGAAATTCGCAGGGTGGAGCGACCCACGTGGATATAGCCTGTGATCCGGATTTAGTTAATCTTGCAGTTAGCCTAACTTCTCTTCCGGTAACCTTTTAAGCTTAAATTTTTAGTTCCTATTCAGCTCATAAGGAATTCTTGATCAAAGAGTCCTTTGTACTAGTCCAATAAACTGATATGCCTATATGGGAACAAAAATATATTGTATGTGCCAATGTTGGTTCTGAAATATTACATCTGGTTAGATTACATGTGCTTTTGGATAGGATCATTATGTATGAATATATGTACAAAGATCTATATCAGTCATGTGTACATCTGTAATTTTCATTTATTAGGCATATATACGATGTATATGTTAGGTATATTAACTTTACAGTGTCCTCATGTGGATTATGTTCCTTTCTTTAATCCCCCAATATTTGTAAGACAAAATATAAGCTGCCTGGTTATTTAGATATATTTCAACAGCGCATTCTGTCTGCACATTTCCTTTACTTCTTTGAGAGATCCTTGGTGCTTACTGATTAACAATTTCTTCTTCAGATATGTGTTTCCTCTGTTGATCCTGAAGAATTCCCTGCTGCAGTTGAAGCAGGAGCTCGGATGGTTAGGATTGCAAACTTTCTAAGCAGAACATTTTGTCTCATTTACATGATATAAGTATCCTTGTGTGAGTTATTTCTTAATACTCCCATGGGAAATAAGCCCTATGGGAATTCATAAATTTTATGGTTCATGCAGCTTGTGATTGGTGAGCAGAATTGTTTATTTTAGGCTCACAATCTGTTTCTTAGTATCCCATTCAAAAGAAAAGGCAAAAATTCATAGCTCTCATGGTTCGTGCAGGTGGAGATTGGAAATTATGACTCTTTTTATGAGATGGGGAGGCTGTTCTCTCCTGAGGAGGTATCAAATTAATAATCCTAGGAAAGGCATGGTAAAACTGGCTAGTCATATGAATGGGTTTTCTTTACATGACATAGTATGATTGAAGGAATCCAATTCTATATACCATGGTTCTAGTTTATCATCTGTGTTGTCATTAGCTTCATGTAAGTACTCAACAACCATGATGATCAGTTTTTACCAAATGGCACGTGGGTGATTGAAATTCCTCTTTTTTATTCTTTTGTTGTATGTTAACATAATATGGATCGCACAGTTGCTATTATTGTTTATTGTCAATAGTCTGTCTATATACTAGGTTTTTTGCCTACAATAAATTATTTCTAGTGAGTTTACTTGTTTAGTCTCCCCTGTTAGTTGTTTTCATTTTAGCACACGAACTAGATCATGCTTCTCTCATTCTTCTGCTTCAGTTCAATTATACGAATTTGGTTATTTATATAGCATCTTCATGACTTGTTCATTAAATTGACCCGAATTGTAGCCAGAATTGTACAACATATTTCTTATAGACTTTTATAGAATTTAATTCATTAAATTGGTAAATAAAACTTCTCATTTTATTAAAACTCTTTTCAGTGTTTAAATTACTGGTTTGTATTCTGTTAATTTATGTCAAATCATGTGTGATGTACTCTTATAATTTGGATCATCTATTTTTTTCATGTGGGATATCAATCATTTTATATTAGTTTCCCTGATATTCATAGTCTTCACGTTGCTCATTTAGCTACTCAATTATTTTCAGATCATTAAGCTAACAAAGGAAACAAAAAAGATTCTTCCTTCCGTAACATTATCTGTAACTGTGCCGCATACATTATCACTTCCTGATCAGGTGGTTATATACTTGTATTAAATTTACGCTGGTGATTTTGATGAAAAAAAATATGTATCTTTGCCCTTAAATGTGTTGTGTTGAGCTGACAGGTCATGCTGGCAGAGCTTTTGGAGCAGGAAGGTGCAGATATAATCCAAACGGAAGGTGGAAAATATTCAAGTCCTTCAAAACCTGGAGTCCTTGGGCTGATTGAGAAGGTATAGGGCACTACAAAGAAAGTTGATTGTTTATGTTCTCTTTATCACATACTCAACACCACTTGGATGTGAAGTTAATTTACATCATATATTAAACATGCTCCACATACATGAGAATTATATAAAAAAACAAAATGCAGCAAGTTCACAACACCACCATAGCCGTGAACAAGCTCAATGGATGGATGTGTAAATCAAGAAACACCAATGTAATAGTAACTATGCCTAAAAATTCCAAAAATTCCAAGCTACATTCTTGCTTTCCTTATCTATAAACACATCCATATTTTCCCATCATACATGTGTTATGGAGTCTTAGAAGAACAAGCGTTTTGATTCATGGGAGGTCTAATTATTCTGTTTCGGTTTGTTTCTACAAAGGAAAAATATCCAATGCCACTTCCAAGGACCATCAACCAAGCAATCCCACATATATCAGGGTGCTGGGATACAAAAAATAAAATTATCATCCGTGGTTTAGCAAGAATTTGTAGTTTTTAACCTGTCATCTAGGAATGAGTTCCTTTCGTCATATGTAGAAATTCATTTAGATTCTGAAAGGCACCTGTAAGATATATGAGGGTCCTAAATTCTTGATTTGAATTGCACGCGGAGCACTGTTTGTGGGCAATGATATTTTTACTTTGTTTTTCTTTCCATTACTTGTGTTGTACTGAATAATTTGCACTTTTTCTTGATGAAACCAGGCCACTCCAACACTTGCATCTGCATACTCTATTTCAAGAGCTGTCAAAATTCCTGTTATGTGTTCCTCTGGATTGAGTGCTGTTACTGCACCTATGGCCTTGACTGCAGGAGCATCCGGAGTGGTACGTAGATATTTGATTCTTTATCATAAAACAGTCAGAAGCTTAGAATATAATTCGATATATTACTTTCTCGGTGTGCAGGGCATTGGTTCAGCAGTGAACAGACTCAATGACTTGATTGCGATGATTGCGGAGGTCAGAAGTATCGCCGATTCTTTAGGCTTAACCACAACTCATCCAACAGAAGATGTGAGAACAGTTAGGACATAGGTACCGACTGAAAGTTTTTGATAGATTATATCAGACATATTCAAGATATGTAATAGGAGACCAGACAATAATTTTACATGCCTTAATTATATGAAGTTATCATTCTTTTTGCATAGTATGTCTGTATGTTTGTCTTGATACAGCTTATGCCCATTGACAGTTGGGGTTACTGTTAAATGACAAACCTGGCCTCAGAATTAGAATCACATGTATGTGATGTATTATTCATTCTTTCACTGGCATATTTGAATGATGTTAGAGAAAGCTCTCATTTTAGTTATTCTTTGAAGCTAGTTTAACATTTATGTATTTATTTATTTATTTTGTGTGGGGAGACATGAAACCAACATAGTATAAAGTTTCAGCAAAGGTTTGTTGTTATCATCCAGACCAACCAAATCAATTATATCACAAAAAAAATTAGATTTGTTGTCAAGTATCATGTGATTTGAAGAATGACTTTTTAAACCAAAAGAGGGATAATTTTCACACCAACTACCCCAAACCACTGAATATGAATAGTTGTTCTTCCATGTCATGGACCCTTTTAAAAATAAAATCTCTTAATGGCCTCATCAGTTACAACCAAAGTGAATTGTGTCTTCTCATGATATCCAAGCTAACTCTAAAATGTCGGTGGGTGCTAACAGGATGTTGATTTTAATGTTATATAAATTACAAAAATTATGCATTTTATTTATTAAAATATGTATTTCAATTTTTTTGATAAATGAATGTATTTCAATTGGAGGCTGAAAAAGAAATAAGAGGAATGATTTTTCTTAGAGCATCTCCAACCAATGCTCTAAAATCAGTCTCTATTTTTAGAGCCCTTTTTCCCCCTAAGTCAGAAGGATTATATGTGAGAACTGAGAACTCCCTATTTTAAATTTTTTATTTAAAAATAATATATAAAGATAAATCTAGTTCATATGGTTGAGAAGTTTATTAAAACGAATTGATTTGATTATTTTTTTGGTAGATAAAAATTATTTCTAAAAAGAGAATGAGAAATTAAATTGATAGGTAACTATTTTATAAAAAGGGGGGGGGGGGGGGATCAGGTTAGGTCAGATGGGCATTGGATAATTTGATTGTCCAACACATTCGTGATCGTCCGATTTTATCTTCCTTTTTAAGAATTCATTAATTTGTATATCTGAAAATAATAAAATCAGAGGGTCACGAGCGTGTTATACAATTAAATTACTCAATGTCCGTTGGACCTAACCGATCCCAAGAGTGAAGATGTATTATAATATTTGGGTTAAAATAGTATTTCACATGCTCCTTCAAAAACATTTTTTAATATATTATATTATTTGGGTCGAAAATGGAGTACCCCACTAGACATGTTTAGCCAATGTTTGGGTAGAAAAAGAGACGTGGAATATGGTACAATGGGAAATAATACCTTGCGGACGTGCGGACGACCCCTTACTTGTGGATCCATTTCGGACCGTCCGATCGTAGACCACCATCTTCTGTCCGTCTGATCGTGGACCACCATCAAAAGGGCCACCATTAAAAAAACACTAAACCCATGTTTGGTTGGGGAATGAAATGAGTATAAAGTGGTATAGGGAAGGATAAAACAAAAAAATGTGTTTGGATGAGTAGTATAACATGGTATAGGTATGCCAGAATAAACTAGTATAAAGTGGTATAAATATTCTAACCAATCTCTGGAATTAAAGTTATTCTAGATTATTCCATCTAAAGAATAAGTGGGCTCATTGTCAAATCAATTGTCATCATCTCTTATAAATCACATGTCAAATCAACTATCATTACTTTTTTACCTTTTATAAATCCTTATCCATACTTTATTCACATTTTACTCAAACAACAAAAAATTTATTCTTACGTTTTTCAACGAGAATAATTCAAAACACAACCAAACACAAAATCACTTTATCCTTATTTATACTGGAATAATCATAAACATCAGAATAATTTAATTCTCGTACCAAATATGGGCTAAACACTCTCGAGGGTGTCTCTATATGTGCGCGATCGGACGGGCCACGGACCACCATCAAAAGGACCACCTAAAAAAACAAAAAAGGATCACCATCAAAAACAAAAAAATCACTCCTCTGTCTCTCTCGTCTATCTCTGTCTCTCTCTGTGAAAACAAACTCCCTTCACCCCCTTTGACCACCGCGACCCCCGGTGACCACACGCGACTCCGGCGACCCTCAACGAACATCGGCGAGCACCCGCGACCAACGGCGACCCCGATTCCAGGTTGAGCTCGCGCTCTCTCTCTCTCTCTGATTAGGGTTTTTATATATCTCTGTGATTCAAATGGATGGTGGGATCTTTTTTAAAAACTTGTTCTTCTCTTTTGAAAACTGGTCTAGGGTTTCTGCTTATGATTGGTTCTTCTTTGTCACTGGTGTATTTGGGATATTTCGGGTGCTTTGATCTTTGTAAAAAAAAAGAGGTTGGAATGCTGGATTATTGATATTAGTAATTTAGGAGGTGTTAATCAGTCTATATATGTCATCCAAGGATTGTGTAGTTTATATATGCAATCAGATCCTCCTCTGATTTGATAATATGTTGTCATTGGGTCTGTACTGTTTAAATAGATACAATGGTCTCATGGAACAATTTTTGTTTAAAAAAATTTAGGTTGTACTGAAACTTGGATTGAAGGGCCACCGTTAAAACCTTCCGACCTATGTGAAATTAGACTTTTGTTGAGATACATGAATGCAACATAATGCCTAGATGTTATTTTTTTTATTGCATGGCACTTTGATCGAAATATACTGTTTATTACAAATAAGAGTACCTCTTAATGTAGAAATAAATAATTTTGATGGCAACTAGGATTATTCAAGAATGCCATTTATAGAACTCATCATGTATACCATTTATAGAACTCATCATGTATAAATTCTTGATCCCATGCTGCAACTTGCAATTCAAAATAGAAACTGTTTTGGAGAGTGATAAGTGGTGGCAGGAAAACTGTGTAGTGATATATATATATATATATATATATATATTTGTTTGCGAGGTATAGGTGGTTGTGAGTCTTGTGACCATTAGACCATACCATAATAGGTGAGAGTAGTTAGTATTGGTATTCCCTGTTCGAATTGTGTTATTATACTCTTCATTGATATGTCAAATCATTTTTTATATTTTATGAATATTTATCCATATCTATTCACTTTTTTATTCACAATTTATCTATGGTAAACCAAATAACAAATTTTTTATTATTACATTTTCCAATGAGAATAGCTAAACAATGATTTATTCTATTGATATAGTTATACATAATAGATTATCAATTCCCCCTTTTTGGGGGTGAAGTATAAACCTAGAATAAGGGGAATACAGAAGAATAAGGAAAAACAATTGTTTTTGTTTTGCAAGAATAAACTCTGATAGTTATGCATGGATAAGCTAAGGCCCGATAACTATTTTAGAGAGGTGCTGGAATTGCTTATCAGGACTTATTAGTGCCAATGGATAAAAAATATCATTCTCTGTCATTTTTAAAAAATTATCTCACATGATACTCTCACACATTTTAAAAATTGTCATATTTATTATATCACACACATCTCTCATAACTTCATTAAAAAAACAAATAATTTATATAGGGGTATAATTAACTTTTTAAAAAATTATAAATTTTTATCCATCTCTTATCCTCATTTTATCCAAGGTGAACCAAACAAGAGGCCAGTCTGGACGTGTCTCACCTGACCGTGTCTCACTTTAACCAGTTTTGGTCGGACGGTCTTACACCTCGCGAGCGAATGCCATCCTGAACAAGTGAAATCCGACTAGATTGAGTCAGGTCTGACCGAACGGTCTCACACCTCATGGACTCTGAGTTCCAATTAGACCAAGACCACGAGGACCTCGGAAACGGTCAGACATTTATAACACTTGTAACTGTCATGTGGATAATTAAGGCTCATTACTCATAACACGTGGGTGATTAAGTGCATGTTTAACTATAATAAAGTAGGGCAGTTATCACAGAATTCGCTCACTAAACAACCATTAAGGGAAAATTGTTACAACGGTTATGAGGCCAATGACAATGGCTATCTAGACCATAAACCCTATAAAAGAGAATGTTAACAGCAAATCAAGATATAAGTTACCTCTTAATCAAGCCACATTATTAGTAAGATAAATCTTTGAAGTCCCTGATTGATACATCTCTTCGGAGTCCTTTTTGCTAGCATCACACTGGTGTCCCCCTTGACTCTTCTTTGTGAGTGTAGCGTCCTTATTCTTCTAGGTCCGAATTCTAGAAGGAGACTCCAATCGATTAAGTTGACCGAAGGGGAAAAATATTTCCTCATCCAATATTTGAATATCCGGAATGTGAATATGAATATTGGTCTATCCAATCTGAAAAATATATGCATCCGAATATATTATAAAAATATATATATCTATATTTATATTATATGTTGTACATATTTCTTATCTTGTATGTTTATTCACAATCATGATATATTATATTACTATCAAATTTTTAATGTCTTATAGCTAAAAGTAAAAATAAACCTTGAACTCTCAACTTTAATTTTTCACATCTCTCTAATGTATCATTTGATTATCTGTTAATATTTAAACATGTCAATTATTCAAAAAATATATATATCCAATTCATATCCGAAGACATTTCAATCCGAAAATTAATATCTGAATCTGAAAGTTAGGATATGGATATTAACATATCTTATCCATATCCGCCCTATTGACAGAATTTAGCCTCAAGGCGATCTTTGTAAAATCTGAACACGGGCAGGGGCAAATCGGTCTGATCAAAGAAAGTAAGCCTTTCTACTGTTCTACAACTGTGCAGTGGAGGGTCAGTCTATCAGACCCTGAGAGGCGTCGGAGGTCGTCGGAGGAGCAAATCGAAAGCCATAGTCGGCGATCAGAGGCAGCGACTCGGAGGAGGAGCTTGTCGAGGTGGTGGAGGCGGCCGAACTGCGGTCTCTTGTCCCTTTTCGGTAACTTTTTTTTTCTTCAAAAATCACCCTCAGCTTTTCAAAATTTTAATCCTGTTGAATGCACGACATGTTATATATGTGACATGTTTTCACTAAATTTGTATAAAAGAAACATATGATACCCTCAAGTGGATGCAGATTTTTTTTCTTGATAATAGTTGTGCCTCATATGCTCGACAGAATTCCACAAAGTGCATTTTATTGAGGAAATGTTAGGTACAATCATTTCTGTAGTGTTTTGAATTTTTTTTAAAAATATATAATTGTCTTAAGAGTACTTTTTTTTTAAAATAAAGTATTTACTCGGATGAATTGAATGCATATTTTTCGCATTTCTTTTTTAATTTAGGTTATACTAAGTTATGGGAAGTAGGGACTACAAAAATGACAGTATATTGACATCCTTTTATTTATGTGATGGTCTTTTCTGATAGTGGGTGGTTGATGATCTCCATGCAGGTGCAACAATGAAGGTCAAAATACTCCGTATCCTGCTCGTCTATGATCTTTGTATGCCTTTTTTTTGTGACAATGAACCCGAATAAGAGTTGGGAAAACCTCGGTTGCGTAGAATAACCTCGCAAGTGCCAGATAAGCATGGAGGAAACTTGAGACTTATGGGGAGCAAACTCATGCCTCTGGCCAAGAGCCCTTGATTGTGAGTAATTATATGCAGAAAGAGCCCCTGTTGTGGGCAAACGTGTTACCTTTGTTGGAAACACGGTTGGATGATTATGCTTTTGTAGAAATCACTCAACCCATATGTGTTTCCAAACACCCCAAATGGTCACAGCTTTTGACAAAGGGGGAAAAAAAATTTAGTTATAAACTGCGAATCTAATGGAAGAGCACTTAGTGAATACCTCCTATTCGAATGTGTTACTCCCAATTCTACCTTAAGTTCAATTGGACTTATACCACTAGCATGTGTTTTCCTCTTGACCTCTGATTCTCCTTCAACTATTGGATTGGCTTCTGAACAGAGTACGCACTCCTTTCTCATTTATTTGAATAAACATGTAGTGATATCCAACTCCTTTTCTGATCTTCATCGTTCGATAAGTGACATGTGATGTAATTGAACTGACCTTCTTTTCAATTCCGTGCCATTTGGTTTGTTGAATGACAGGTGGCATGCAGTTGCTGCTTGGACATGGGATGCACAAGATGAGACGTGTGGGATATGTAGGATGGCCTTTGATGGATGTTGCCCTGACTGTAAATTCCCCGGTGATGATTGCCCCCTAAGTAAGAATATTGCAAGTGCCTCTGAATTTCTTGTTGATTTTCTTTTCTTAGTACTACATTTGCATCATGGATATCTTTACTTGCATTTTTTTTAAACTTGTTCAGATGATGTGTATATGTTCTTTGTTCTCTGTGCTTTTTTACTTTCATTTACTCCTATTAAAATGCCTGTCAGTAACTCCGTCAATTTTTATTTCATCTCGGTACTCCCCATCTTCTATGTATTTCAATATATAAATTAGAACATTAACTTCACTTTTGTTCTTTAATAAACATATATCATTAAATGCACATTCAAGATACTCAAATGTTCTCAAAAGCACCATGATTCCCACTGTTTTTGAAAATTTGGTGATCTTGCGAATTCAGTTTATTAATTTCTAGTCTGCTAAGCACTTCTACTTTTATATATTAAAGATGATACTTAATCCATTACATTCTATTCCTTTTACTGATGATTTTAAAAGTCTTAGTATTTGGCCTTTTGTATAGTGTAGAATTTAGACTAACTAAAAAGCATGTATAGCAATGTGACTGAAGTCCGTGTGATTTTCTGTTCATTCCTTTTTGGTAGAAGTTGAGCTTAGTCTGACATTTAAAATTATTTTAGTTGAACAAATTAATAGAAAAATATTATGCTGTAGATTGCTATTTGGTACTGCTGAATGTAGAGTAAGTTGTTAAGGTAGCCTTTTGAACAGCTTGAAAAAATTCAATCTGCTCTTGCAGCAGTCTGGAAAAAAATAGAATGAAATACCATAAAATTACAGAATCTAATTACCTTTATTTCTCAGTGGCTATATGCTTGTAAAAAATGGGAATCTTTATATGGAAAATATATTTATAAACATATTACTATAAAATTGTTCTCTATGACAACTAAAATGTGGTTCGGTCTTATGATTTTTAATAAATGACCTACTTTAAGAATGAAAATAATTATTTTTACTATAGATTTCTCAGAGGCAACACTGATAAATTGTTTGCAAGTGCCATGAACTAGGAAAGAGTTTGAGAAGAATGTCGTGTCATTGTAAGATGATTGATATGCTTTGGGATCTTCTTTCAGCCCCTCATAACTCGATATTTTTTTTATCCATCTCTCTTTTGTCTCTGATGGTTTCCATTGTCTTGCTAATCCATTTACTATCTACTAACTATATTGGTCACTCTCTGTTTTACGTATTAATACAAAATAAACATCAATAACTGGCTCAACTTAGGTCATTATCTCCATCCTTAGGAGCTGGGGCATCACTCTTTTGGGAGTGGATACACCTTCCACGGTCAGGGGTAGCTCATGGCGCGGAGTGTAGGGGCTAGGGGTTATCCTTTTCCGTTGTTAAATTCTGAGAAGAGTTGTTTTAAGTTTTACTTTTTTATTTACATTTTCCGGAGATCACTAGTCTCCCTCTTGTTCGGGGGATTCTTTTATGAATGAGATTGCTCTTATGAATTCCCAAAAAAAAACTGTCCCATCAAATGAGATCAATGTTGCTCTGTGTAATGTATCGATGAAGTGAACTTTGGCATTCACCAGGAAACAAAAAGTACTTTTCCTTTACTCAGCATATCATTATTTATAATAAAAAGAGAAAATTCAAAAAAGTAAAACTACTTTATTGATCTTGATAATGCTGCATCCCAGGGAAATATAGACCTATCTTTCACATAATGATGTAGAAATGAATGCTGAATGAAAAATTTGTGGTGAAAGAGGATGGCCTAAGCTTCGGTTGGCTGTGATATGCCATTTCACACTTATTAAAGTTTGATATCTTGAACTAGCCCCTGCTCAGCCAAGCCAAGCTAATACAGACAAGATTCAATTACATGCTTGATTTAAGTTAAACCTGACTCAGTCCTCATCATCGGAGTGGGGAAGAGGAATGACACATTCATTCAACATGAATTATCTACTTAACTATGCTATTTAGTTGGTTATAAGCATACACGTGTTGATTGAATCATGAAGGAACTATTAAACCCATTCTTCCCACTCCTATATATTCTGGATGTTGTGTCTTGAAATCTACTTGGTAGTTTGTATTGCATCTCTGCATTGTTTTATGCATTGGAACAAGTGCTATTGTTTTAACTATGCAACTTGCATATGTATGTGCTTGTGAAAGTAGTTTTCTAAGCATCTGACCGGCTATCTTTATTTTTTAATATATGATTTTCTATTAAGTCTGTATAACCTCTAGAGGCCAGGTTCATATTAACTCGATTGCATGATCCGAAGATCCATAGAATTATATTCATGTTGACAGATGATTTTTTCTTTTTTTTAAATGATATATGTGCAGTATGGGGAGCATGTAACCACGCATTCCATCTTCACTGCATCCTGAAGTGGGTGAACTCCCAGACTCCTCAGCCACACTGCCCCATGTGCCGCAGGGAGTGGCAATTCAAAGCCTGATCATAACAAGCCAATCCCCACTGACTTCCCTGGATATGCTTCTCCATTTTGTCAGGTGATTGTGTTCTTATCTTATTGGAAAAGTTTCAGTGGTAACTGGACCAGTTGCAGATGTGTTTCAATTCAACTGTTTCTTTATACTATTACTAGTGAGTTGGATTCCCAGCACCAGCCTTCATGAATGCAAACCCCTATTTATATTGCCTTCCATTTTGTTTAACAGGCTGTCCTAAGTGGGAAATCTGTAATGGGACCACCCAACAACCAGGGGATGCTTGAGAATTATTTTGCAAAATAATAAGTAAAGATAATCATCTAATTATCAGAGCTTTTGATAAACAAACTATGACCCTGTTTGGAAACAATTGTCACAAGTTTTTTTTTTTTTTTTTTTTTTTTTTGCGAAATCAATTTTTAGATAACCGATTTTAAAGGGGTATGTTTTAACCGATTTTAAAGGGGTATGTTTGAATTTCAGTTTTTGGTTTCAGGTTTAGTTTTACAGTTTAAAATTGAATAAAATAGTTTTTAGTAAAAAAATGGTTAAGAGTAGTTTTTTTTCAGAGTAGATTATTTTATTCAATTTATAGTCTAAGCTTGTTTTTGAAAATTGGTTCCAAATGTGACCTAAATATAGAATACTCCATGGAAGTAGAGCGAGAGCCCAGAAAGAAAAACAACTATAGAAAATTGTTCAAATCTATGGGGGGTTTTGTTTTGTTTTTCTCTGGGATGGGGGGGGGGGGGGGAGGATTGGTTTGTGGAGCTGGTGATGTGCATGGTGTTCAATGTTAGTTTTCTCTTTCTTTTTTCTCTCTATATACAAAGAATCAAACAATAAACCAACTGACCCACAGGCCAAAGTGGCCTTGGCCCCTTCCCATAGGGGAAGCTTGACATCAACTTTTGAGGAGAAAAAAAGGGTCTGATTGAGCTGGTTTTGTGGACCTGTTTCTACCATCCATTTGTTGGTTATTAGGAGATGCATCTAGTTGTAGGTTTGTGAAGAGAGAAATACAAGAAAAAAATAGTTGGAGAAACTATAGGGTTGAAGCTCTGATACCAGATGAATTTAATATGTCAAATCAGAATCTCATACATACCATAATCCATTTATTGTGATGAAGGATGTCGCAGCGAGAATTGTGAATGTAATTAGAATTCATATTTTAACAAGAATCACATGCTTACTAATACTGAGTGAAAGAATTTGAAGTCTTCAAGTTTTAACCAACATTTCCTTGCCCTTTCTCATAGAAAAGATTCGTCGATTTTCAACATATATTGATAATTCTCTGGCTGCATTTTCTCAACTGAAATATAGAGGATTATGAGGATCAGAGAGGCTAAGAGGTTTTGCACTACATATAATTCCTGTTACCAAGAGTCATTTGTTTTGTGAATAGGTCCAAAGGCAGTTTAATTGGTTCTAATACCTTAACCCGTTTGTGGTGGAGAATTAACAGAGAATAGGGGTGAATACTGAAGAATAACCCTTATTTGTTGTTTATTTTTCCCAGATAAATCCTGATAGTTATGCCTTTATAAGTTATGATAAGACCTGATTACTATTCTAAAGAAATGTTAAAATTGTTTATCAGGGTTTATCTATGTCAATTGATAAAAATATTATTATTTGTCATCACCTAACAGTTTCACACACACATTCAAAAAACCGTCATATCTATCAAATTACTCACATAGTGCTCACATTTATTCAAGGGTATATATCATTTATTCACTACTTATCATCATTTTATTCAATGTGAACCAAATAACAAAAATGTAACTTTTACGTTTCCTAATGAGAACAATAGAAAAGACAATCAAACAAAAATTTGTTTAATCAACATTGATTATTATCTATATCGGTATAGCTATCAGTGGTGAATAAACATATGTGGTGAATAAACATATGTCACATCTCATACGTATGATTGGTTTGGCAAGAGGATAAATGATAGGATAAAGGGGTTATTATGAGAATAATGATCCCTTATTATGAGAATAAATGATAGGATAAGGGGTCCTTGGATAGGGGGTTATGATTGGTTCTGTTCTTGACTTTGGTATCAAATAAGAACAAAAAGAGGGAGATGTCTTTGCATTCAGGAATAGTTTGATTTCCTGCTTTTTGGATCGATCTTTAAGGCCTCTAATATTCCTTTTTTATTGTTATTATTTTAATTATCAAACATAAGTTAAAAGAGGGGTGTGGAGAGAAAAAAAAAGGTTGAGATTTTGCTATATCCCCAGATTGATTAGGATTTAGGACTCTTGGACTACTTGGTTGATTGTATCACAAAAATTATTTTTCATTGAGGGGGTCCATGTTTATGGGGGTGTTTCTTTATCCATTCATGTCCGATCCTTTTATTTTAATTATATTCTTTAAATCCCATGTGATAACTGATAACTCATGCCTATATGAATATTATTTTAAACAATCATGATTAGATTGCCCTCTTTTAATAATTTTAAAAAATTACCAAGTCTTAATTACGGTCACATGTTTGTTTTTTTGTTTTTTAAACAGTAAAACTCATTTAATAAGGTAGATGCTTTGATAAAAAAATATATATCGTTCTATAACGAATCAAATAGACTCATTTTTAACAAATGTAAAAATATATTAATGAAGTATATACTCGACTAAAAAAATATATACTTCACTGTATAGTTAGAAAGATACATGGACTATCTGCATGTACTTTGTGTAACAATACCCTTAATACGTCCTTGCACCCTTCACAAAGTGGTGTAGAACGGCACCTTTTTAAACCCTCTCAAATTTGTGTCTCAAAACTCTTTAAAGCCCCCGTGTTTGATCTGTCACTTGCAAATGTAGTAAAAAATAAGTGTCTTTTAGGTATTAGTAATGGGTTTCATAAAATAAATATAAAAAAAAAGTATTAGTAATGGGTTTCCACTCTGGGTGGGTGGGGCAGAGTTGCTCAGTCTAGATCCTGAGAGCATCTCCAATGGACATGTTAACTCACTAGTTAGTGTCATATATTTACAAAACATGTAAAAATGGTGCTCCAATGGAAGTGTTAAGGGAATGCTAAATGTGGGCCCCACCTGTCATATGTTATCTTCCAAGCTAATTTTAGCTAGTGCTTTAATCAGCCAAATGTTGGTTTCACCATTTAAAATATTCAAAAAAATATTATTTTGGATGAGTGGAGAGATTTGAGTGGGTGCAGAGGTGGGTTCACTATTATCTTGGCTAGTTATTTAACTAGTACATTGAAACAACAACAACTAACTAAATGAGAGTGTAATAAATGATCTAGTAGAAGGTTAAAATACTGATATGACACTTTAACATATTGATTAATTAACATATCCACCGAGGCTCACCAACCACCAACCACCGGTACATATAGACATAATAAATGTTCAATAACTTCAATGAAATCAAAGCAGTGTAGAGAGGAATCAAATTAAAGTATTGCTTATAATTAAGGTCCCACACCCTCTACTACAGAGAGAGAGAGTTTGTTGTATTTATTTTATTAATTGAAGCACGTACGCATAACGCATGTGCTTACATTGCAAGTTGCACCGTCAAAAATGTGACACGTTAGAGATGCCACCAAGAAGAGAGATAGTGAGACATTCGTACTCAATAGAAATATATATAGTATAGCAATAATTAATGAGAGTGATTTTGATTTTAAATATGTGTTTTGTTTGGTGTATGTAGATTTCCTTAAGATTAAGACCGGATAAGATTATGAATGGATTTATATGATCAGAGTGATTTTGATTTCAGCATGAAAAGGAATTGTATGAAATGGAATTGCCCAAATACCCCTGCAATCAATCCCCAACCCTCGATTTTTTTTTCTGCCCCCAGTTTTTGAAAAAAAAATTTTACCTCTGCAACGAACACCTAATTTTTTTTTCTACCCTTATCCCTCTGATTCTCCCAGCACCACAGAATCACAGTTTCTCCCCTGTATCTACATATATGTTTTCTATAACTTTTGAAATACAAAATATAATTTCGGTAAATATTATCTGTAAGTGCATTACCATACATGTCATATAAAAATGTCAACTTACAAAACACTAGAGAAACATACGTTAATGCATAATACCTGAAAATATTTATCACAATAAATACATCAAAGCACTTGAATTCGTGTTTGTATTCCGATGTTCTTTCCCTGTCATAATGAACTAAGATGTTGTATTTAATCTGATCATCTTGATGCCATTTTGGTTGAAATCAAATTCATTGTTACACCTTCGAGTTAGTATACGTACATCACTAAGAAGAAAACGTAGTTCAAACTATATTATAGATGCAATAATTAGTTAAACACTCAAATAAATCAAACATCAACAAATGTGTACTCTATGATAATATAAAAACCACATATATATTAATATTAATGTTATGCATTAATGTATATTTCTCTAGTGTTTTGTAAATTATCATTTTTGCATGACACAATATATATTTACAGATAATAATTATAAAAGTTACATTTTGTGTTATCCAAGTTACAGAAAATATATACACACTTACATGAGGAAAACTATGATTTTGTGGGACCGGGGGAATTAAAGGGATGGGGGTAGAAAAAAAAATTAGATGTTCGCTGCAAGGGTAACTTTTTTTTTTTCAAAAGTTGAGGGCAGAAAAAAAATCGGGGGTTGACTGCAGGGGTATTTGGGCAATCTTTTTTTATTATAAAAAGAAATACACTTACCTACGACATGATAAATATACAGTCTAATGAATTATATAATCTAAGAAATTCAGATGTGAAAAATAAAAAATTATATAATATTTAAATAATTTAAAATTGACACTAAACCAACTTTGACGTGCGTAAGGGTTGCTTGGCTCGATCAATTTAGAAGGCCAAAATCCCCTTCAAAGTGAAAAGTTTCTTATGGCTTTTGCTCTAAGAATGCCTGGTTACGAGAGTGTACCATATGAAGTGAAGACACAAAGCAACTAGGGAGTGCGCACTATGTGGAGGAGCGGACGAAATGATCTTCCATATTTTTTATGATTGGCCGATGGTGGCACGATAATGATGCATTGCGGGTAGGCTTACTATCAAGAGCTTCCATTTTTGCTTGATGGAGGGATTTTGGGAGACATATGCATGCATGAAGAAGAAGAGCAACGATAAGAAATCGGGAAAAGATGGGCAATTTTAATCGAACGCAACGCTGCTATCTTCAAGGGTAGCACATTCTTTTTCGATAACCTTTGGGAGCCGACGCGACGTCGCATCACGGAATGTGGCGTGCTTGACATGGTAGGGGAAGACATTTTGCGAGAAATCAAGTAAGGTTTTGGAGGCTAGTTTCAGTAGAAATCTTTTCTATCGGCTTCATACAGTCTCTTTGGCTTTATTTGATTTATGAACATTAGTTGTCTATTTTTATATTGGTTATTGAAATAAAAATACAAGGTAAAAAGCTTAAAATTGATTTTGAATAAATTACAAGATGACAGACATGTCAGCCACTTTAATTGTCAAATTTGAATGTATACACTACTTGGTACTAGAGATGCTTAAGCTAACATACACCTAATAAACATACATGCATGTATTGAACCCCCTTTCATATCAGTACATATTGGTACATATCTAGATGGATGACATGTATCCATCAAAATGCATTAGTGAAATGTTTATCAATTTTTTTAATTAATGAATTTTTTTTAACCATTTGGGGTGTGTTTGTGCCTAAGGAAAAATGAGGGAAAATGAAAACTCTCCCTTTGACCACTTAAAAATATGATGTTTATGCCATACAAACACAGGGAAAATTTTTTCCATCACTTTCCCTTTGTTATTTTGTCTTATTAGGATTGTGAGGGAAATTTTTTCCTCTTCTTAGAGGAGGGAAAGTGGGGGAAAGTGAGAGAACATGTTTTTTCTACCTACCCCCAATAAGAGGATTTATTTTTCTTTTGGAGTATGATGATTTTCAGATTTTGTTAAAAAATAAAAAAACATCTAAAAAAAATGAAAACCTTCAATCTTTTGAAAATCTTAAGATTCAAATTAAAAAAGTGGTTTCCATATATAACTCTAGAGTTTGTGGTATATTTCAATTAAAAATTTCATTTGTTAGAAATATATTCATTGTTTGAAAATATTGGGTATTACATGAGATTAGTTAAATGATCTATGTATGTCTGTTTAAGAAATGTTTTATTTGAACAGTGTGTAGTCATGGCTATAAAAGAGAATGCTACAAAAAGAATTTTACATAGACCATAAAGTTGGAAGAAAAAATGTTTGATTTGTTACTTAATGTTACTTTTATATTATATTTAAATTAATTGCTAAAATATATGTTTTTTTTTTGTATCATTTTCTTGAAAACATATACATTACATTTTTATTTCCTGTCATTTTCCATCACAAGCACAAACAACAGTTTTTATTTTCCTTCATTTTTTATTACAGGCACAAACAACAGTTTTTATTTTCTATCACCAGACACAAACAAAGAGAAAATCTTTTCTTTTCTATCACTTTTCTTTTGACCACCATTTATTCACTTTCTTTCATTTTCCTTCTGTGATCGTGTATAACCACACCCTGATAGACACCTTTTATCTATCCAAACATCGTACTAATGAAATTCTCATTAATACATTCTGGTGTGGAAATTTTTCCTAGTGGACGGGGTTCCTTTATATGGTCTTGGGACATTTATTGTTGTCACAACCATATGTTTGTAGCTGAAACGTAACTGTCTCTCCCTATCAACCAACAAACAGTCCAGGGGCAGCTGCCCCCACTCAAAAAATAAATAAATAAATTTCCAACCTTGGTGTGACCTATGTTTATAATGGAAATTAACCAATGTTGTGTACATAATATATGCCCTCACCCCATTTTCCCACAATGGTGTGCCTATTAATAAAATGGATTTTATCTCGAATCTCTTTTCTTTATTAAAGTTTAAATAATGTTATTTTTTTATTAATGATTTTTATTCTTTTTATTGATTTTTGTTTAGTTTCTTTTTAAAGATGTAAAATAGGATAACATGAATTTATCTTGTATCTTAATAGTCGATGGATAATCAATCCAGATTAACTCATTATTTGTTGAGAAAAGTAAAATAGAATACATCGAATGAGAATCAGATGATGAATTTTGATGTCATATTTCCTTTTAGACGTGTGAGTGTGGCGTGCGTTTTGTGTTTATGCTTGATTATTAAAATTATGTATTTGTATTTTTTTTAATCTTAAGTTCTCTTTTTCAAAAATAATATATCTCATATTTTGTGAGAATTAAAAGAGTTTCTTTTATTTATCTTTTAAATCTTTCATTTTTTTATTCGGTTTTTATTTCATTTATGATTTCAATATTTTTTTAAAAAAATTAATTAGGAGTCCATATGGTCATATGTCTATTCTTTTTAAGTTCTTAAAAATTTTTAAATTTATTTTAAGTCCCTAAGGCAGTAAAAAAAAAATTTTAGCTCCCTCCAGTTGGATGTTATTCAAAAATATCACAAATGTCATCACTCAATTATGCGAATGTTAACAATGTGTTAGGGTATTAACAGTGTACTGAAGATAATCAACAATTTAATAGGGAGGTGTTTACAGTGTACTGAAATAATTGGGTGGGGTATATTTTATGTGAAGGTTAGCAATGTACTGGGGAATATTAATAGTGTTCAAGAAATACATGGCAATGTATTTGAGAGTGTTAACAATGCACTAAAATAATTGAACGGGTGACATTTTTGATATTTTTGAACAACATCTGGTTGGAATAACCTAAATATAATTTTTCAAAACCTTAGGGACCTAAAAAAAACTTGAAAAACTCTAGGAACCTAAAAATATAGACATGTGACCATAGGGGCCCCTAATTAATTTCTCCATATTTTTTTCTCAAATCCCAAAATAAATTTTTCTCGTAGCGTTGATATATTCAGTTGGTTTTATAGCCTCATACACTACAATAACACAATGTATATTATGCTATACTGTTTTATCGTAGTATATAAGCTCTATCATAGTATATGAGATGCAATTTTTTTAAAAAAAATGCATCGGTATATCTCAATATATATTTACTTCAATTTGTATAACAGTATGTATTTCAATGAATGAGTATATCTAGTTTTTTGTATATCGACTATTATAATGGATTCTCTATTTTCATCATGTAGATACAGACCTAAACTTAACTATATATTTTTGTGTGTTTCATGTGATTGTGTTCCATTCTTGTGTTTCATCTCGTCTTTTATGGAATGCTTCCACGATTTTGATTCTCAACAACAATTTAATCCTGACAGTCTCTAGTATGTTTAATTTTTATTATTAGATTTCTTTAATTAATGTAACAAAAAAGAATTAAAAAAAAAAGCAGGGTTAGATGAGATCACGGGTCATAATGCAAACCATTTGAAAAGAGACAAAATTTAAAGTAAATAGTGAATAATACTGTCCCCGATTATTATTTTATGTTTTTTACATGAATTTTTTTTTTAAATTATATCTTTTCTCTGTTATTCACTGTCCTTTTGAACATATTATTTATGATTTGGTATGGTTATGAATATGAATAAATGTGATATCTTTTCTCTATTATTCACTGTCCTTTTTGAACTAATATTATTTATGATTTGGTAGATTTATAGACATGAATAAATGTTGTTTCATAATTTTATATTATTTATGATTTATTTAAAAAACCAAAAGATGTCGAAAAAGAAATAAATATAAAAAGAGTTTTTTAGTTTTCAGTCTATGTAAACATGTCTATTTAAATATCGATCCCTTATTTTTTCGTGTTTTTATTATAGTCCATAGATTTAAAGGATATGTTCCTTTTTAGTCTTCTTATAGACTAAAAAGAAAACTAAATAATTTAGGGATAGATTCCTTCCAGGAACTAAAAATGAACATATCTTTTAAATCTGATAATTAAAACCATGAAAAAGTAGGAATCGATTACTAAATCATATTGTTTACGTAGGCTTAAAAATAAAAAAAATTTAAATAAAAATGAAGTATTCTGTCGGTTCTGGACTTTTCAACAAGTAACCCGTCAAGATCCATCCCAAGAGAACGCTTTCCTTTTCACATTATTTCATTGAAAACGTGACAAGATGATCACTTATGACTTATGAGACATGAAAATCTGAACAGAATCCTAGCTGGTTTTGCTCCATTGGTTTAATGGGCCCCCTCACTCTGGTGCCACCATTATTATATATATACGGGGGCGATTAGGTGCGGCGTGCGGCAGATGCGGCGGCGATGTGGACCGTTCGATCGCGGATTCATCGCATCCAACGGTTGACGTGAATCGCACCCGACCGTCCGATGCGATGGACCCGTGATCGACGGCCCACGATCGACGCCGCACCTGCCGTTCGCCGCAGGTAATCGGCCCTCATTATATATATATATATATATATATATATATATATATATATATATATATATATATATATATATATATATATATATGGATTTTTTAATTTTTAAGTCTCTATAAATCATTATATTTAATGATCGATCCCTCACTTTTG
Organism: Acorus calamus; assembly: GCA_030737845.1. Classification (NCBI taxonomy): domain Eukaryota; kingdom Viridiplantae; phylum Streptophyta; class Magnoliopsida; order Acorales; family Acoraceae; genus Acorus; species Acorus calamus. The sequence continues at coordinate 5,865,238 of CM060871.1, read as the reverse complement.
TATATTTGAGTTTTAATATCCAGATTTAAAATATAATTTCTTTTTAGTTTCTGAGAGGGACCTATCCGTAAATTATTTAATTTTTTTAGTCCATAATAGAAATTAAAAAAGAATTATCATTTAAATCTATGGACTAAAATTCAAATACAAAGAAGTGAGAGATGGATCACTTTATGAGAACTTAATAATAAAAAAAACTCTATATTTATTTATGAAGATAAGGGAGCTGTCACATCAGACAAATCATATTTTAAACGTGTTGTGTCTATACATGCACGTTATAACTTTATAGATGTGACTTGAGATAAAATTAGATTTATTTGATTTGATTTTTTACTTATCTAAATTTATTCAAATTATATTCACATCTAAACGAAACTTCAAATCCAATCGAAAACTTAAGATTTTGTTTGGTTAACCTGTACTAATAATCCGAATTAAAACCAAGTTTATGATGTTTGAAACAGAATAACCTTCAAAACTCATCTAAACTCATTTTCAAAAGCAATCTAAATTTATCATACACGTGTAGCTCACCCATCTATGTCTTGCCACAGTGGAGATTTCTTGATGACCCATCAATTTATGATTTTTTATGGATATGGATATAAATCCAGCGTTTGAAAGTTTGGAGAAGGCATGAGCTCCATCACATGCATTTGTTTCTGTATTTTTGTAGACTTTCAGGTCTATAATTCCTTTTTTTATTTCCTTGATAGATGACATTTAGTACAACAGTATCCACAATTTTTTAATTTTTTATATTTTGATTACCTACTACATTGGAAAGAAGCCAATTGATGATTGTGCCTATGGTCGCGTTTGGTTCAAAATGATTGAACTAACTTTTGTGTTGGTAAGAAACTGATTTTATAATTGTACAAACAAATAATTTTACAATTGCAGGGATATATTTTAGGCAAATAGTACTTAAAAGCTGCGATTGAAAAAAATTTGGAGAAAAGAGTTTCCAGATAATCAATTTTAAACTCAGCGTTTGCAGAAAATCAATTTTACAGTTCTGCTACCAAACGCTGCCTATTAAATGGAAAAGTGAAAACAATGATAGAGAAAGCCATACAAATTGATAATAAATTATTAAACATTCAATAATATATAAGATAAGATTTGTCCATCTCATGTGGATTTATTCGCCATATATTTATGTTTTAGTTTTATAAAAAAAATCAACTTAAATACATCATCATTTAAAAGCGAAAAGTTGTTAGTTAAGAAGTCAACTTAAATACATTATCAGTACTAGATTTTATCTTTAAATTGTGCATCAAAATCTGTATTTTATAAAGCAGCTATTATCATTACACCCTTAAAAGATGTGCATAAAGCTGCAAAAACTAAAAACTGCTTTTCAAACTGCGTTTCTAAACGCTACCTTAGTTATAAATCCAGCCACACAAAAGCATATAATATATGTATATATATAATACTCAAAAACAAATTGCACGTTCATATAATCATATTATAAATTTATATCTTTTGAGGACAAATATACACAATTTTTCAATCATTCAGTGTATATACACAACTTGTTGCGTTAAATAATAATAATAAAATCTTTATAAGATACAAAATTTTATTTCCCTTCTGGGATCGAGTAATTAACCCTTCTCTTTTCATCAATATATAAAACGTCGCAATATGTTTTCCCACTTACAATATTTTTTGATTTGTTAAGAAATATCGGATAAAGATACCATATCAAATTTAGTTATCAAATCACTTAATATTTGCATCTCTTTACACTGAAAGAGTATTGAATTCGAGGAGTTTCTCTTTCTAATGTCTTAGCCCCCGTTTGAGAAATGTAATAAGTGAGTATAAAGGCAGTATAAGGGTGGTATAAGAATAGATAGGGAAAATGGTTGTTTGTTTGCAGGGTATAATTTGGTATTACTAAGCCAGTTTAAACGAGTATAAAAGAGTATAACAATTCTAAATAACCCCTAGGATAAGCTATACTCAGTTTATCTATTTTCATGAGCCCACATGTAAAATTAATTTTTTACATCTTATCACATCAAATCACCTATCGACACCTCTTATACATCAAAGGACCCACATGTCAAATCAATTTTTTTACACTTTATTTATATTTGATTCTTTATCAATCAAACAAGTCCACTTTTATTCTTACGTTTTCCAATGAGAATAAAAAAAAACACAATCAAACAGAAAATAACTTATTCATGTAGATTTGTTATCTATAATGACATAATTATCTATCCAGAATAACTCAATTCCGCTATCCAAACGGAGACTTAAAGATTTAACTATATTATAAAATATATATAAAAAAACATAAAAGTTTACACTTTCTTTCTTATTGTCAACTTTACAGACCGGACCATGCGTTCTGATTCGAGGCATATATTTATTTAATGAATTACACATGCAACTTCACGAAAAAGGAAAATAAATGCACGAAAAAATTAAATGAATTCATTTTTATATTTTGAAAATATAGTAGGTAGTCTATTATATATATCCTATAATAAGGAATTTATTATTCAGTTAGATGACATGGGATTTTCAATATATGGACTAAATAAATAAAACTAAAATTTAGATTGTGTTTGGTTGCACGATTGTACAACTAATTTTAGACAAAAATTGAGTTTAAAACTGATTTTGTAGGAAGCTACATCTTCACAACTTCTGAAAAACTCAAGTTTTACAAAGTCGGAGCATCTCCAACTTAACTCCCTTTCTTTTTCAAATTTCAAAACTTCTTTCGTTCTAACCCACTCCCACTATGTTTTATTTAAAACAAAGAAACTGATTTTAGCTCCCTACACACAAAATGTTAATCTAAATGTTGGGTTCATGACATTAAATGTAATTTTGTATAATATTACGAGTTTGTCCTAAATAAAAAAAGTTAAAAATTTGATCATTCTTAGTATTTATGTCATTTTATTTTAAGTAAAGAAAAAAATAGGGATGAAGATTGAAAAATCCACTTGAAAATAAGAAAAGTGTTATATTATACATATATTGTATTATTGTGTTACACGTATAATATTATCATATACTATTATTTCTCTCTCTTATTCTAACAGAAAGGAAAATGAATGAAAAATAAACTTTTTTCTCTCTACTGTAGAGAAATGAAGAGGGTTGGGGTTGCTCTAAAATGATATGTGCAATATGTGTGTAGCCCTGTCTGAAACATTCATTATTTTTTATTATTAATATACGTTTATTTACATGCATATTATTAATATATATACTTGTAAGATTAGAGGATTATTCTCATGTTACAATACAAAACAGACTAATTGTATCTTGAGGTTATTCCTTGATTCTGAGAAATTGATATGCAAAACATGAAACCCAACCAACCTAAAATTATCCTTCATCTGATGCTCGAGTGCCCGGTGGCTATTCAGATCTAGCGTCGGTTGATTGGTGCCACTAATTTTGTGGCTAACTCATCGTCCATGGAGGAATTGTGGACGGGGCGGGTAGAAGGTTATGTTCGCAGAGGGACAAGAGCTCTGTTCAGAAATGCGGTCCGTGCGGCCGTATATGCGGTTCGGTAAGCCTATCGAACCGCATAGGCTGATATGCGGGCCTATACAGACAAGGCCCGCATATGCGGGGATATGCAGCATATGCGCCCGCTTACGTGGGCTAGAAAAAAATGAAAATTTTGCATTTACACCCCCTTGAAAAAGTGAATTACATTTATACCCCTTAAAAATTATATTTATACCCCTGTGTCCATCTGAAATTGCATCTATGCCCCTGTGTGGCTGTGTCTGAATTTTTAATGGTTTAATATGATTACATTTCTTCAAATTTACCTTGTTATCTCTTGTTTATAGATCAAGACTATATAATTATTTTTTATTATTAAAAATTACATAACCGCATATACTCCCACGTATACTCCCGCATGCCGCATATACTCTGTGCGGTACCCTACCCGCACGCAAATCGCATACCGCATTTCAGAACACTGGACAAGAGCGTGGAAGCAAAGGTTTCTCAGATCTGCAAATAACTTGGGCAATTTGGCTCTCCCGCAACCACTTACTGTTTAGAGGGACTCCTGTATATGTGAAGAATATTTGAGAGTCCATTGTTAATTTTATTACTTTTTTATATATATACCTCTTGCACTGGTGTGAAGAGGGTGTGTTTTATTAGAGATAGATTATCTGTTGAGGAGTAGAGCAGTGTGATTTCTTGTATGATCAAGAGATAAAATAGATATCTCTTCTACTTCTATTTTCTGATGGGTTATCATGTTTTATTTCTGTTTTTATTTTGAACATCCCCTTATTTTAAAATATAACTAAAGGCATGTACCTACCATTTCATAAATTAAAAAAAAACTAAAATCCCCCGTACCATCGGATTCATTGTAGGATTTTAATGAGATAAAATTTTCAAATCAGACAGATTCACCATAGAAAAAACGTGGATAGTGCCAAAAAAAAAAAAAATAATAATAATAATAATAAAACATGCACCAAGGACACCTCCATTAAATTAATCACCCAAAGATATACATTGATTTTTATTTTTAGGCCTCCTTCCAATAATGCATGGGACGACGAAGCACGTGAATCTCGTGTTCATTGTCTTACATGAGATTTCAATTTTATTTGAGCAATTCCATTTACACAATCCTACGTACCTCGACACGAGATCTATATTTGAAAATATTTTATAATGTTTTTATAGGAAGCTCAAATTTAGTTATCAAATCAATCCCTACCCCCTTTTGGCCTCTTCACTAATGACTAATGTTATAAGGATTGCACCGGAACAAAAAATTCAAAAAATGAAAATGTTACATTAGCAGTAAAATTTTCAAACGACATGTTTTGGTTTTAATATTTAAATATACTTATCTAATAAATTATATGTTTTTATAAAAAAATAAAAATAAACACTTAGAATCATTTGAATACATGCATTCAATTTGGGTATCTCAAACCCTTCAAGACAATAACTAGTCTTCTGAGCTTCCGTACGTACAGACCCACTCAAGAGTTTTTTTATAAAAACCTGGTATTTTTGTTATTTTATGATTTCATATATTCTAGACAGATGACACGAAGCTGCAAAAGCATGGATAATTTAAATTACAACAAAAAAAGAAACTAAAATTTAGCCTCATTGGATTTATGTACTTGAGCCACCGTTTGTGTACCGACATAAGTTATTACTAAATAGATAACTATATAGATAAAGAATAATTCTTTTTTGTGTTTTTAGTTATTCTCGTTAGTAAGCGTAATAATAAAGTTCTTGTTATTTTTCAGAAAACCTTAGACTATTTATAACTGAAAAAGAGTTACAAAAGTTCGAAAATAAAGTGGAAGAAATGTGAAGGTACATAGAAAATAAAAAAAACCAAGCACAGAACGGGGGAGAGGCTCCCTAATAAAATTTTTGTTGTTTAGTTTACCATGACTAAGTTGTAGATAAAAACAGTGAATAAAATATGAAAAAAGATTTGTAAATGATAAAAAATGATTTAACATATTTTAGACCCCTGATTTATAAAAAAAAAGAAAGGTGGAATAACATAATTTTAAGGAGACCTGGATTACTAACATTAGTATATTCCTAATTAATTATGACATAGCTAAATCTTACTGGTACTTATTTCTTACAAACCAGTTGTTGGGTGTTCCCCAGCCCTTATTCCAATATGTTCTCGCTCTGTTGTTCTATCTAAACGTGATATTAAAGGTTGTCAAATCAGACCGATTTACCATAGAAAAGATGCGGTTGGTGAGGGTAAAAAAAAAACACACGCACCTTAAACGTGATCAACGATCAACAGGGACACCTCCATTGATTAATCACCCAAGTATATATCAGTATACATTGATTTTTCTTCTATCCCATTTCAGGTGTGACATAGAGTTATTCACAGTTAATAGTTATAATGGGATATAATCCATAAAGTAAGGATAAATGATTGTTAAGAGATAAATAAGAATTTATGACTTTTTAAATGACAATTATACTCATGCATAAATTATATGTGTTTAAGAAATAAGTATGAGAGATGTGTGTGCGCGATATAATAAATGTAACAGTTTTTGAAATTGATACAAAGAGAGAATGGAATAATGGGAATCCTTAGATTCCACTTTGGGTTAGATCCCTTTATATAGACAAATGAATAGGAGTTACACGTGTAATGCAATACACATATTATGAGATAACACATATAATCTAACAAAAATGTTTGCAAATAATGTTAGATGAGGTAAATATTTTAAAATAACATAGAATGATATTTTTATCCAATGGTATAGATAAACCCTGATAAGCAATTTCAGTATTTTTAAGAATAGGTGTTAGATCTTATCCTATGTTATCTAAACATAACTATCAAGATTTATTATAGCAAAACAAACATTTTTTTTTTCTCTCATCCTTTATTCTTTCGTATTCCTCTTTCTTATGTTCCACCCCAAACTAGAGGCTAGAGCTTTCTCCAATAATAATAAAATATTAAAATAAGCACATGAATCTCATGTTCTCTGTCTTATGAGAAAATCACAACCCCAATCACCACTCCATAACCCCTATAAAACCGTACCCTTCACAAGCCCAACTCACACACCCAACATCAACAACAATTCAACAAATTATAAAAGAAAACCATGTTGAAGTCCCAGCTCCAGTCAGTAGCCCAGCCTCCCCTCCTTTTCACTTCCAACTCCTCCACCTTTGCCACCGGCGGACCTTCATTGCTCCCCAAGAGAGTCCTTCCACCTCCTGCGACGACCGATCTCCACCGGAAGGCGTTGAGCACCCGCCGCTCCCTCGTCGTTTCGAACAGTCTCTTCTCGAATATCACGCAGACCATCACCAAAACCGATGTCGTCAAGGCCGTCGTTAAGGTGCAGCCGTCCATTAAGGGGTTGCTAAACAGCCTTAAGCTCAGCGGGCGCCTCGACGACCTCAATGATTTCTTGGGGCAGAGCATATATGTCGAGCTCGTTAGCGCTGAGCTTGATACTGGTAAAATTTAAAGTGTGTTTGTGTCAAATAAAAAATCATGAACAATAAATATTTTTTTCTCCCACTGAAAAGGTAGTGATTGTGGGGAGAAATTATTTTTTCTCTCTCTCACTTTTTTTATCTTATTAGAAGAGAGAAAATATAATTTTTCCATCACGGAGGAGGGAGAGAGAAAGTGAGAGAGGAATTAACGCTTATTCATTAGCCTAAAAATTACTTTTGCCCATAAATCTATTCATGGAAGACAGTCTCACATATGCCATTATGTTTAGGATTTTTATGACATGGTATGATACACTCGATTTTGATATGTTATAATTAAATTAACTTATAAAAAAATTCCAGGTGAAATAAATGATAATTGTTTTTATTTTCATCACTCTGTTATTAGTTATATTTGAAGAAAAGTTTTATTATAGTATCCATCACTTTATGTGGTGAACAAAAAGAAACGAATTTTATTTTATATCATTTTTTATCACAAGAAAAAATAAACTATTTTATTTTTTTATCATTTTTCTTGACAGACACAAATAATAGAAAAACTGATTAAAATTAAAAATAATTTATTTTCCATATGTTTCCTTTTAGGTAATATTTTTTTATTTTAATCTTTTCTGTTTTCCTTACAAGCTTTATTGTGCATAAATACACTTGTCATGGAAATTTTCGTTTATGTTTACTTTTCATTGGTGAGATAATATAGATTTTTATGGTTGATATTTTCCATTCTTCTAAAGGTTTTTTTTGGTTATCATTCTTCTAAGGGTGCGTTTGGTTGCGCGATTGCGCTGCGATTGCGATTACAGGAAGCTGCGTTTGCAATCGCGCAACCAAACAGTTTTGTAATCGCAGTTTTAAACTCAGCGATTGCAGGCAAATAGTACCCAAAAGCTGCGATTTCAAAAAGCTGAGAAAGTGAGCTTCCTGCAAAATCATGTTTGCAATCGCTGATTCCTACATAATCAATTTTACAATCGCGCAACCAAACGCACCCTAAAGATTATTTTCATAGAAACATCAAACACAAGACCTTAAAAAAAAACAAAGAAAAGTTGTGTCTTCATGTCGCTGTTCAATATAATAATCTAGGTGCCCCGTCAACCATGATAATAAATGGTTGTCTGCATTTGAAGGACCACACAATGCTTTGATTAAAAAATGAGGGTCTCTCATGACTCATGTGGATAGCCAAGGATTTCCATCCACTGATAGCTACACATGTGGAGGGCAGCAGAGAAGAGGTTTGCACAGATGAACCAACAAGGACAATGTCAAAGAGTTAATGTATCTCCATTCAGATGTATCTATACTCTATATCCAGAAGCAACACAATAATAACAAAATTTTCTACTTAGCATGCATTTTGGTCATTCCACCTAACTCTGCTTGGCATTTTGGTAATTACCAGTTCATACGTGTCTCCTTCCCATTCCATTGCCTTAGTACGATAATTCCTTTTTTTCTCTCCGAACCTGCCCATTACAACTTAGCTGGGCTATTTGCAGATCGACCCCCAGGTCCTTGATATTTCTAATTAAGTCCCAGAAGAATCAAGTCCCAGAAGAATCGGCCAATCGACCAGGGTTATTTGCATATAGGCCCCCAAAGTCTTTGATATTTATAATAAAGTTCCTCTAAAAAGGGCCAATTTTGTCCCTTTTCTGGGATATTTGAAGTCCATCCCGTCGCTCAATTTCTACTAGTTACACAATTGAACCCCTATTTGTATTATAAAGAGATCCTTGATACAGATTTTCAAATTTATAACAAGATCTCTGATTTCAAAACATGAATAAAGTTCTTGAAAAAATAGACCTACTCAATGAGACAGGGTAGGCTATTTGTAGATCAGCCCCCAGGTCCTTCAAATTTATAATCAAGTCCCTGAAAAAATCAACAGCTTTTGTCAATTTCTGGGTTATTTGTGGATTGATGACCCCCATGGCTGGGGCTATTTCGACTTGCTTGGTTATTTGTAGATAGCCAGGTCCCTCATATTTATAATTAGATCCTTGGGGCAAAAAAAGTCACCTATGTCCTTCTCTGTGGTTTTTTAAATAGGCCCCCAGATATCTCATATTTATGATTGGATCCCTGACAACTCCTTTTTGGAGATATTTGAAGTTCCACTCTCAGTTCCTACCAATTTCACAACCAGACTCCAATCTGTGTTACAAATAGATCATTCATTCAGGTTTTAAGATTTATAACGAAATCCCTAGTCTCAAAACATGGCTTGCCGAACTTCAAATTTTAGAAAATTTTATTCAAATATTTTTAGACCATTAAGTACCTACGAAACTAACTATTATGGCATGCCTTAACTATGGTTTCAGTTTTTATTTTTATGGTTACATTGATTATTATAAAACTAATTATATCATAAATTTTCAGAAATTCTTTCTGATTTCACATAGAAAGTGTATCCACTTGTTCTTCAATCTCTCTCTCTCTCTCTCTCTCTCTTTTTGAATTCTGACTTCGGATAAAAATATTTAAATCAGTTTATTGATTATTAGTATCATAAATATTATTGAATATTTGTTATTAAATATTGTAATTACGTTGTTGTTTAAGGATTTTGGTAAAACATCAGTAGTTCCATGCAAAAGAGCCTACCTTGAAGAGTGGTGAGAAAACATTAATACATTAAAAAAAAAAATTTATTAATATTTTTAAATAATTTTGTACAGACATACCAAGAAATGCTATTAGATACATTTTTATATAAATACATTGGTAAATATTTCAGATGTAGATATTAAGAAGGATTTTTTCTAATGATGTGGATTTGAAATCATGGTAATTAAAATAAATCATTTTCTATTTGGTTATGTTTTAAATTATTTTTGTTAAAAAACATAAAATTTTTGTTCTTTGGTTGGTATGAATAAGTAACGTGAAAAAAATGATTTGACATGCAGAACCTCTTTATTTATAAAAGAAATAATGACATGTGATCTGATTATTGGCCCCCCTTGTACCAATGAATAGGTTGGATGAAATAATGCAATTTCATAGGACACATGAAATGCTAATACTAGTTTATTCTGACCACACACATATAATCAGAGCTCAGATTATGGTATGCATCATTAATTATTAACCCAATTTGAAAGATTTTGATTATGAATTGAATTCAAGGTCCGAGAGATGTGCTTGACCATGCACCTTCATTATGTTTCATTTGATTTAACCAAAGAGTGTGATTATTGAGATAACTTGAGTTATAAATAATTTTTTAATTATAATATTGTATTGTTGGATTAATTGAAGCGACGGGAACGGAGAAGAAGAAGGTGACCGGATACCTTCAAAGGGATTTATTAGTGAATCTGAATGACTTGAAGGACAACGTGATGACCTACGAAGGGGAACTCAAACTATACAAAGGATTCGGAGAAATAGGAGCAATTCTTGTGAACAATCAGCATCACAGAGAGATGTTCATCAAGACTGTAGTTCTAAGTGTCAATGGTGACAAAGTTACATTCACTTGCAACTCTTGGGTCCATGCCAACAGTGATAGTAAAGAACAAAGGGTTTTCTTTGCTGACAAGGTCTACTCTCTCTCTCTACCTCTTTCTCAATATGTATACAAGTTTTTTAGCAATCTTACACTCACCTCATTTTACCTCATTTTACAGCACATTTTACATGTTTTATAAGTGAATCTATTCATTTGAATATATATTTCAATTTTTATATAGATACATATCTTATTAGATGAAGTAAAAAAATACAGACTGCATCTAGGCTAGCTTTTACCTAAATAAAGAAGATTTTAGGAAATTATAATTTTTTAATAATCTATTTCAGAAGTTTTTGTATAAATCCATGTCTTTATTTTGTTTTTGTTTTTTTGGGCAACTTGTGGTTCTTTACGTTGTGTGATTATTTCCTTATCATTTACAATCTTGTTTTTAAACCATCCCCAAAAATATTTTCTTAATATTCTCTTTCATTTGCACATATAACATAGCCTGGCTATTTGCCATCACAAACACCAAGTGGCTTGAAGAACCTAAGGACCAAGGAGCTTGAAATTCTACGAGGGGATGGAACAGGAGAGCGAAAGGATTATGAGAGGATCTACGATTACGATGTGTATAATGATTTGGGGAACCCTGACCAGAAGGAGGACCTCGCGAGACCGGTCCTCGGTGGAAAAGAGCATCCGTATCCGAGACGTTGCAGAACCGGAAGGTCCCACACAAAGTCAGGTAAAAAAAAAAGTTATACCTTTCAAATGGATGCATATAAAACTTTTGATGGTTGCGTTTAACATAATCGTGTGTTGATTCATTGTAGATCCTTTATCGGAATCAAGGACAGCCAGCAACATATATGTTCCAAGAGATGAGGCATTCACTGAGGTGAAGTTCATAGATTTTTCACTAGACACAGTGAAAAGTGTGATCCCTGCAGTGTTTCCAGGCCTCAAGTCACTATTGACCTCCAAGTTCTCCTCCTACGCCGAAATCAATAGACTATACAATGACGATCCCACCAAAGACACAGATTTCGTCGACAGAATCCTAAACATTGTGAAGTCTATAAACATCGAGCCATTCTTCTTTGACCAGCCCGAACTCATCCGCAGTAAAAATCATGCCCTTCTCTTTCTTTTCATTCTAGACTCATGACTCAATCATAAAATGTCACCTATATGTGATCATGGTATGTTATTTGTAGGAGACAAGCACAGATGGGACACAGATGAGGAGTTCGCTCGACAGACACTCGCTGGACTTAATCCTTATAGCATTCAGTTGGTTACGGTGAGGACGCATATACATGTTAAACATGTGAGATTGCGACAGTTTTGTCACTTAATTGATACTAGTCCTCATTGGATGCCATCTTGATCTCCATGAGTTGAACCATGCTTGAAATTAATTGAGTGGTTTAAATTTGTTTCATTGTTTTTGAATGTCTATAGGAGTTCCCACTTACAAGCAAACTAGACAGCAACACATACGGCCCGCCGGAGTCGGCCATCACAAAGGAAATCCTTGAACAGGGGATGAAAGGCACGATGACGGTCGAGGAGGTGAAGCAGCAGATCAAAATTCTTGCTCTCAATGACATCAACTTCATCAATGAATCCCAATCTTTAACCCCATTTTCATCATGTGCAGGCCTTGAATAACAAGAAGCTCTTCATGCTGGACTTTCATGACCTGCTGCTACCATATGTTCACAAGGTGAGACAACTGAGTGGCACCACTTTGTACGGATCCCGGACGGTCTTCTTCCTCACCAACGACGGCACGCTCTCGCCCCTCGCGATCGAGCTCACCCGCCCGGCCTCCTCCACCGAGTCCCAGTGGAAGGGGGTCTTCACGCCGAGCGAAGACGAGAACTCCACCGACGCCTTTCTATGGAAGCTCGCCAAGGCCCACGTCACCGCCCACGACTCCGGTGTTCACGAGCTCATAAGCCACTGGTATGATATCTACCGGCACTTTTAAAATTTTACACTCTCAAATTCAATTTTTAAAAAGTGTTGTTTTATTAGCTTTTCAATTGATGAAATTTTTAGTCTGATGGTGAATTAAAAAACTAAGCATTGAAAATGTATTTGAATTTACATTCGAGAATTATTAGCTTTTCAAAACATTGAATCCTAAATGAATGACGCCGCAGGTTGAGGACCCACGGCTGCGTGGAGCCCTACATCATCGCGACGAACCGCCAGCTGAGCGTGTTGCACCCGGTGAACAAACTCCTGAAGAGGCACTTCCGGTACACGATGGCGATCAACGCCCTCGCCCGGGGCAGCCTCATCAACGCAGGCGGCATCATCGAGAGCAACTTCTCCCCGGGCAAGTACTGCATTGAGCTCAGCTCCGTCTACTACGACCAATTCTGGCGCTTCGACACCGAGGCATTGCCCGCTGACCTCATCAGAAGGTAAATATCTTTCGGTCATTCCTGCATTCACTTTTATCATTAGCCTGGGTTAGGACTGCATGAATGACTGAGTGACGGGTTCCTCTACCATCAGGGGGATGGCGGTGGAGGACCCGACGGCGAAACACGGCATAAAGCTAACCGTCGAGGACTACCCATTCGCGAACGACGGCCTCCTCATCTGGTCGGCGATCGAGCAGTGGGTGACCGAATACGTCGGCCATTTCTACCCAACCATCGAGCAGGTGCTCACGGACCACGAGCTCCAGTCATGGTGGACAGACATCAAGACCCAGGGCCACGCCGACAAGAAAGACGAGTCCTGGTGGCCCACCCTCGACTCCCCGGACAACCTCGTCAGCGTCCTCACCACCATCATCTGGGTCACCTCCTGCCACCACGCCGCCGTCAACTTCGGCCAGTACGCCTACGGCGGGTACTTCCCCAACCGTCCGTCGATCGCGAGAACAAAGATGCCGACGGAGGAGGGGATGGACGCAGCAGCGTTGGAGAAGCTGAAGGAGAAGCCGGAGTCGGCGTTCATGGAGTGTTATCCAAGTCCGCTGCAGGCGGTGGAGGTGATCGCTGTGTTGGCGGTGCTGTCGCACCATAACGTGGACGAGCAGTATCTCGGGGAGGCAGGGGATCCAGGGTGGGAGACGGAGAAGGAGATTGAGGCGGCGGCGAGGAGGTTCAGTGAGAGGTTGGAGGAGATTGGGGCGATTGTTGATGGGAGGAATGTGGATGTGAAGAGGAAGAACAGGACTGGGGACGGGGTTGTGCCTTATGAGTTGCTCAAGCCTAAGTCCGAGCCCGGGATCACGGGGATGGGTGTGCCTAATAGCATCTCCATATAGGGGCGTCTTTTTCGAGCGGGTTTTGTTGATGTGTCACTGATGTAACATGTGACTTGTAAGATCCTGATGTTTTTGGTTTTTGTTTTGTTTTTTTTTTAAAATAACGTGAGTCGAGCCATAGTAATAAAAAGAATGGTTCGATTTCTTTGTTTAATTGTGTGTTAGTATCTGAATAATTGTTAACATAGAGCAACATTTATTACTCTGTCTTCAGTGGTCATAGCACAACGGTTCATGACTTGTTTGGTTAAAAGGGAGGTCTTGGATACGAGTCCCTCCTATATCAAAAAAAAAAAAATTTATTACTCTGAAAGTATGTAGGGATCGACAACGAGACAGGCCGGGTGAAAACAGGGCCCGCAAGCTTGACTGGTCAACGGGCCCAGACCTGAATGGGTCTGCAGGGTCGGGCCACGGGCAAGCCTGCGAGGTCCAAAATAACTTCGGCATCCTTAGCAGTCCGAAAACTCCTCAACGTCAGTTGATTCATTTTTTAGCCTTGGAGCCAATCCATCTGTAACTCATAACTCATATTAGACCAATAAAAGCCAAACAAAATCACTAAAAATTTTAAAAGTCACTAGCACGTGGGCGGGCCAGGCCCGGGCCTTATTTGCCCGGCCTGTCACCTGAACGGGCCGGGTCAGGCGATCAGACTTTCGGGCTTCAGGCCAATGATGAAGTATGCGAATCCAATTCGACCCAGGGCCAAAGGGTTAAAACCCAGCCCAGGCTTGCTAATAGACTGAGTTGGGCCTGGGCTCATCTGAGGAGAGTGGGATCTCTATGTGAGAGTCATAAAAGATCCCTGTGATATTTAATAAAATTATGTCACATAAATAGAACAATTTTATTTATCTTATGTGAATATAAAATAAAATAACATAATTTTTATTTAAAACAATTTAAATTTTTAAGATTTTTTATTTCAAATAAATTTTAATATGGACAAAGGGGTTTGAAATAGACTTAATTAAAACCTAAAAAGTAACATAAAATTAAATTCTAATGGAATGAAAACATGTAAAAATAAAAAAATATATTTAAAAAGAGTTTCAGCACTCAACCGATTCACTGCTACAACAATTTTGGTGGCTTTGAGAAGTAGAGAGGGAGAAAGATGTAGAGAGAGATGGATGAGAAAGAGGAGATTGTGTGTGTGAGAGAGAGTGTGTAAGAGAGATACAGAGAGACAGAATGAGAGATGAATTAGAGAGAGAGAGAGAGATGTTGCAGAGATGAGTTTTTCAAGACTTCATAGGTTCTTTTTTGGCATGGCGGGCCTTTCAAATTTTCAAGATAGTTGCTTTGGTGGCCTCTATCCAAGGTTGACCTTACATTCAGATCGTCTAATGAAATCTTTAATAATCACCTCCTGTATTTTTTTAGCCCATGTTTGGATACAGAATAAAACTTTTTTCGAGATATACAGTTATGTCAACACAAGTGATTTTGTGTTTGGTTGTGTTTTAAATTATTCTTAATGGAAAACGTAATGATAAATTTTTGTTGTTTGAATAAAATAAAATGTGGATAAAGATTTTAAAAAGATGAAAAATAATATAGTTGATTTGACATGTGATTTATAAGAGATAGTTGACTTGACAGTGTGTCCACATATTATTTTGATGGAATAACTTGGAATAACTTTAATTCCAAATGTTTGCTAGAATTCATATACAATTTTATACCAGTTTATTCTTGCATAGATTATCTCAGGATATTCAATACATCCAAACACTAAAAATTATTTATTTTGTTTTATTGCCTTTTATTATGTGACATAATTTAAAACACTAAAAACGGGGGCTTGAAGATATAAATGGACTACTTTCAGCTCAAAAATCATCCGTTATGATCAAGAGAAAATAAAAATAAAAAACAAAACATTAGAAAAAATATATATATATAAGATGTATTCTGGTTTACAATATGGTCTGGAGTTCGCATAATTTTTTTTTATTAATAAATATTTTTATGAAAAATGTATATGAGATTAGACACTAGATCGTCGAGCATACCGCGCGTGTCAGCGCGCGCGCCCAGCATAAGAGATATGTCAATCATCAATTTAAAGTGATTCTTTCACTAAAAAAATAACAAAAAAAACATGTCCCTCACTTTCTTCAAAACGCCTCCTCTCCACTCACTCCAATCACTCCTACCCTTCTCCGCACCTCCTCTCACCACCCTCTCCTCTTCTCGCATTGCCTCTGCAAAGGTTCTCTCTCTCTCTCTGTGAATGTTTTTAAAGCAAAACCTCATTTGGGTTTTGTTTGTCTATGAATACAGAATGGTGGGTCTCAAATAGAAGCCATGGAAGACAAAACAGAGACGAAACCAACGAAGAAGATCTTCGTCGCGGGGTCCACCGGAAAAACGGGAAGAAAGGTCGTCGAGCGCCTCCTGTTGAAGGGATTTGGCGTCCGGGCGGGGGCTCTCGATGTCGAGAGGGCGAAAACCACACTACCCAGTGACCCAAACATCGAAATTGTTAGTGGGTCTGTCTTAGTTTTGTTGGGTTTTCTTGAAATTGAGTTGAATTGGATTTGTTTAGCGGGTGTTTGTGTGTTTGTAAAGGTGAAGGCCGATGTCACTGAGGGGGCTGAGAAGCTGGTGGAAGCGATTGGCGACGCTGAGGCGGTCGTTTGCGCGACTGGGTACAGGCGGTCCTTGGATTTGTTTGCTCCCTGGAAGGTCAGTTCTCTGATGCGATTTTGTTCTAGTGTAATTAGTATTGTAAAAAATAAGTACTTATCAATTGAACACACATTCTTTTGCTGAACTGTGCATTTTAATATATGTGGAATCTGGATATCCATTTAGTTTGAATGATTTATTACGTTCTTGGTAATGGAAAAGTTGGTCCCAAACTGAGTTAGACTGCTTTATTATTTTCTCAATCCATAGTTTACTCAAACGAAATAAATTTCGACCCAAACCCGAAAATAAAAGTCGGTTTCAGGTTGGGGTTCGGTTTATTTAACCAACCCGAGTTGTGCCACTGTGTGTTAAGACTTGCCTATTATTTTTGAAGGCTTGATTATTGAATATTTAGCATGATATCTGATTTTTCTGTAACCTGGAAACATGTAATTTGGTTGCAATACTATGTTTACCACATAAAGTTTTAGCAGTTGAATGGTGTTGATAAGAGAAATATGTTTGAGATTAAGTTTCAGAAATCTAATTTGTATTTATGAAGTGAAAGTTCCCGTTAAATCTAATTTTCTACTACTTTGCACCACTTTATAAAAAGAAAGTTTTGTTAAAGCAATGAAATTAATAGGACACCCTTTACATTACAACTATGAATACCATTTTCTATAAAAATATGTTTAGTGACCCTCAGTATATGGTATGTGATGGCATGGTTAAATAAAGTTGAATAAGATTATGATGGCTTTGAAAAATAGCATGATGATTCATTTTTATTTTTAGAGATACAAAAATCTCAAAATCCATGACTTGGTTCACGTTGATTCGCAGAACAGTTTCACGCACACCTGCTTCCGTAAATTTGTCAAATGTAGACATTAGACCGTATTCTTTGTTGGAGACATAATGCATAATCCTACACTGAAATGGGAAAGTTTAACCATTGATTAAAAAATTCATTACCTCTTTCAGAATGCAGATGCTTTGAGTGCCTGACATGTGTCTAGAAGCATTGACATTTCTTTTACCATGGTATAGCTCGGAGTATTATATGAGTTGTTCATTCTTCTAATAGAAATATGATGTCCCAAACACAATTGTTAGGTAATTGAATAGGAAGCTTTATGTAACCGGGTCTACTTTTTTCTCAGCTGATGTAATTATAGAGCTTTGAAGGTACCCAACAGAGTCCTCTTAGGTGATTATGTATTCCAGTTATGATTTTTCATGCTATATACATTTACTAATATTGCAATATTAACCTTTTTTTGGAATCAATGCTGCCAATATGATTCATACTTTGTGCTAAATCAAGGAAAGATGATTCATTTATGAAAAATTGAAAATCTTTCACTGAGATCATATACTCAGGGATATTTTCAAAATCGTGTGTTGCACACTCCTATCTATTAATTGTCAAAGCTTGCATGTATCTAATACGGTGTAGGATATAAAATAAAATGTTAATACACATACACTATCTGGGTTTTGGAGTTGTATTTTTACTCTATGGGTCCATGCCTGCCTACAAGCAATTGGACAAAAGATACTATTCCATAATAGCACCAAGCTTTCTGTAGGTGCCACATAAGAGACTGTGTATTCATTCATGTTCAATGGTGAAACATGTGTATCTGTTTCCATATAGTAAATTTGTATATTATTTGGAGCTACTAACTATTTGGAGTAATTGAAAAGGCACTGAGAGACCTGAATAACTTTTTAGATCATGGATCATACATATCCATTCTTAAAGAACGAATTTGGGAGGTCTATGAGGAGAGATCCGGTTGTAAAATCATAACAGACTAGATAACACCTACGTATGGTTATTGCATGAAAATCATAGGAAGATCATCAATTGCTTTACACAAAAGAGGCCATGCCTGAGAAAGATGGTTTTAGGTTCTTTCACAAATCACAACTGTGTGATGTTTTATTAATCAGCAAGAACAAAATCCTTTTTTTACTTCAAAGTCTGATATATTATCATAGATATAGCATTAACTTTTGTTTTACAATGAAACTATTGGGCTTCAAAATTCTGATATCAAGTTGTTATTCTTTTTCTTTTGCACTGTTGGGGACTTTTAACGACTCTTCTAGTAAAGATACTAAAGATTCTTTTTTTCTCAGGTCGATAATTTTGGCACAGTGAATCTTGTGGACGCATGCAACAAAGCTGGGGTTAACAGATTCATACTTATTAGCTCAATTTTAGTCAATGGAGCTGCAATGGGCCAAATCCTTAATCCAGCCTATGTGATACTGAATGTACTTGGTCTGACATTAATAGCAAAGCTACAGGCAGAACAATACATTAGGAAATCTGGCATAAACTATACAATCATAAGGCCCGGTGGGTTAAGAGATGACCCGCCGAGTGGCAAGATAGTCATGGAGCCAGAGGTAATATAATTTATTTTTTCCTTGCGCTCTTACATGTTAAAAGTTAGGATCACCCAGTTATTCAGTTTGTTCAAACTACATTTGCAGGATATGCTTTATGAGGGTTCCATTTCCAGAGATCAAGTTGCAGAAGTAGCTGTTGAAGCATTGTTGTGTCCAGAGTCGGCTTATAAGATAGTAGAAATAGTTTCACGTGATGAGGCTCCCGTGCGTTCGTTTGAGGATTTATTTGGTGCTATTAAACAACGGTGAATATGCGAGTTCAGGTGATAATACAAGGTACATGAATTACGTTGCTTAATTTTACATTCATGTAATACTCGGTGCTCATCTTTTCATTCTTTATGCTTATGCTACATATGAGTTTGTGGCCATTCTTTAGTAATGTGAAAAGTGGATACCGTCGACAAAATTATAAGATGAAGATCTTTACAACAATTGAATATCTGTTCATTGAGAAACTCTGCACATTTTGCATCACCAAAAAAACAAAAACAAAATCTGCACAATTTGCATTGGGTGTTCTTCCAATGATTTTGTAGCCATGCTTCATTCAGGATTCAATCTCAGCATTGTCACAAAAACAGATATTCAATAAAAAATAAAATAAAAAAACTCAGTCCATACAAGAGAATATGATGTACAAATGAACAAATCCACGCATCACAATCTCCTTCAAAACCAAAACAAATAAAAATGTAACAGCAGAATGAGAAAACAAAGACCAAAACAAAACTATCATGTATACTGAGAGATCTCAAATGAACCAAAGGGCCACAGAAACCATAGCAGCACCAACTGCAGTTGGCGCGCCGAGGGTGACTCCAGCATTCTGCATCACCGGAGACGGCGCGATCTCGTTCATGTCTTCAACCGTGAAGGCGCCAATGCCGCCAAACACGGCCATCGTGTAGATGGCGAGGAAAACTAAGGCCAAGCTCAGGAACTTCATTTTGTGCTAAGACTGAAAGAAAATGCAGAAACTGAGAGGATTTTTTGAGAGGTTTGTAGTGATAGTGAGAATGCCTGAAGGGGAAGGAGGGATTTTTTGAGAGGTTTGTAATGATAGTGAGAATGTCTGAAGGGGGAGGAGGTGCTTTATATCATTGAGAATCATATAATGGTGGATGGGCTGTCAGATTGCAATCACCAACTTTTCTGAACTGTTTTTCCTTGGCTTTTACCAGCCTGGTGTCTCACAGAGACACACACATGCTTGGCTTGATAGGCAACCCATGTTTCTTTCTTTCTGGCTTCCAGTGTAGGCAATTGGCATGTATATATTAATTGATTTCCCTAGATTGAGCCCATGATGTATGACTATATGCATGTTATAACATGCCAAGTGTCCAACAGTGTGGGACCTCTGCTTAAATGATTGCCTCAACATCATCAATATACTCCTCTAATTAAGGAGATTTCTGTAATGTTGAATCAGTGATTATCAAAATTGGTCGGTGCTGCCAAAATTTTTTTTTTAAAAAGGTCTCGGGCTACAGTTTTTAACATATAATTGTAGATGGGTGTTGATATATTCAATTTATTTTACGGTCACGTTTGTAGTCTAGAAACGGTCCTCGAACAGCACATATAATATGATAATGCAGTATATAATATTGAAGGTTGTGATCCGCTCCACGAAGTGCATCAACATCATTCCAATACACAACAAGCGTGAGCCTCTCACCTTTGTTGATATGATTAAATTTATGTCTATTTGTGTAGAAATTAATTTATTTCCGGTATATAAAAGTAGAGGGCCGATTATATGCGGCGAATTGTGGGTGCGGCAGCGATTACAGGCTATCGATTACGGGTCCATCGCATCCGACGGTCGATGTGAATCGCATCCGACCGTCGGATGCGATGGACCCGTGATCGGACGGCCCGTGTCGCGGCTGCACCCGCCGTTCGCTGCACCTAATCGCTTCACTATAAAAGTAATTGTTTTGTAGAACTTGATCTGTATGTTTATTTGAAATGGTACTTGATAAAATATTAGTGTATTCATACAAATTTGTAGTTGAAGTTCATTTATGTCTTTCTTAAATTTTATGGAATTTGATGCAGGACGACCAAATAATGGCATTATATAACGCTTTTATGCAATTATTTTTAATTGACAATTTCGTTATATATAATGCTATTGATTATAAATATTTGTAAATATATTGTATATAAGTTATGTACACTATATATGATATCATATTTATGTAGACTAAATATTATATAAGCATACAATTGTACCGTTAATTATTACACAAATTAACAATAAGGGCTATGTTATAAAAAAAAATTTGATGTATACGGTAAGCACGAGCCTTAATTGTATTTATCAAAAGGTACAAAATGGTAGAGGAGAGATCTACCAACAATACTCTAAAATCAAAACAAGACTTTTTCTTCAATTACAATTTTCCCACCTGGAAAAAAAGCACCCTACCCTACGAGCCCCTCCATAGGCTTGACCATAAATGTATTACCATGTTCAGACATTTTCAACATACACCTTATAATCCTTGAAAATGTGGTCTGAGTTAAAGTGCCACTAGCATGCTCTTTTTTATTTTTTTATAACAATGACATTCTAAGGGTTATGTAATACTAATATAAGATGTGTGTTGCTTGTTGGCTGTGTCTACAAAGACTATGGGTTGCCAAGACACTATTCGCATCCTAGGATTGGCCTCTCGGTCATCTGAATGATTTTATCAAAAAGCAAAAAGATGGAGCAAGAACCATCCAAACTACAGCAGGAAAACTGAAAATCTTGCTTCAATTTCCCTTCTTTTTCAAACATTTTTTAATTCATCTATATGATAAAACATTCTCTAATGTTATGTGCAATTAATGATATTATATTGAACTTTACATAACAAAATGAAACTACAAAATTCACTTATTGTAAAAATAAAAACTTAATGTATATAACACAACAATGAAACAAAGAAAAGCAATAAACAAACAAATGATATCCACAACTTTACATAGAACGAAAACTATTTGAATGTGAAACTTCTAACACTTAAATAAAAGTCTAGGGTGGAGGGATGAATATAAAGATGAATTTTTTTTTAACCTTTCTTAAAATAAATAAAAAAATCAAGTCAAAACTAAAAGTTATCGCTATTTGAATTTTTTTTTTATAAAATATGAGAGTTACAGACCAGTCTTGGCCTTTTATAGAGAAAATAACCAAACTAAAAGATAAAAGGTTATCCACAAGAATCTCTGTCACCAATAACTTCAAGATAATTTATCTCTATTGGATTTTTTTTATTATCATCTATCTAGTCATAATACCTGTTTTATAATTTACAAAGAATGATATCAAATACATAAGATAAGGTCATCCACTATTAATACCAAAGAGGTTGGGTCAATATAGGATTAGAATAGTTTGTGGATCAAAACTCACATGTATGATATGAAAACCAAAACTTTAAACCCTCAATTTAGATAAAAGAATTATTTTATTTGATAGGTAATTATATCAATGGAATAAGTCATTTTTTGTTTGGATGATTTTAATTATTTTGTGGGAAATGTAACAATAATTTTTTTGTTGTTTGGTCGACATAGATAATTTGTAGATAAAAGAAAGATAAGATATGGATAATGATTTATAAGAGATGAAAAAAATAATTTAACATTTAAGCATTCGAAATTATAATAAGAGAAAATGTAATTTGACATATGAGACCACCTTATGACAGTGTATAGATTGAGTATAATAACTCATTTACATGGGGATCCAGAATACCAATACCACTTTATACCCTCATATTCTGACATATCAATGCACCTATATTCTCCCAATCCAAATAGCATTTCCCCTTTATTCTACCGTATCCACTGCTATTCACTGTTATTCTTCCATCCAAAGAGTGGGAGCATTTGAAGCATGATAAGTGATGAGCGTTGTTACACACAATTTTTTTTACAATCTAAAACACAGTCTACACATGTTTTCATTTTTTTAATAAATAGTAAAAATTGTCAAATGAGTTATACAAGTGTACATTGTTCAATTTGAGTTCAAGGAACCCATTTTAGTAAGTGTAAGAAAAAATTTAATGAGGTATATATCGTCTAATGAGATATATATTTTCTAGATGATTAACGAGAGACATAGACTGCATTTAAAAATGTAATAATGAATTATGTGTAACATAGCCAGATTGATTTGATTTTGCGGTGGCCCAGCCCAACGGGTTGTGTTCGTTTCACCCCGTCACACAATTTTGTTGTCAGAGAATGATATATCCAACCCTTTGCCTGTATAGTTTTTCTTATTTTATAAAAGGATATGCTCTTCTATTGAATTATGTATTATTATATGAAATGGAGTATATACTTCGATACAGTAGTATTTTTTATTTTTATTTTTTAGAACTCTTTATATTATGATAGAATCTCACACAATAATATAATAATATATACTATGTTATCATAGTTTATGAGACTGTAAAATGAGTTAAAAAAAAAAAAAAAAAACTAAAGTGTCTCAACAGTCAGCACTCTTTGGTTATCCCATGCTAGCATGGGCTCTTTCACTGTCTGAGCTGGCATGACAAGTCATGCAAGGGAAGGGGTGCAGTGCATCGCATGACATGACTCTTACGAGAACCAGGCCCATGCCATGCAGGCCCGACCAGATCCGTCCCTAAGAGTAGGCAACCAAGGCAACTTATCTCAAACAAGACCCCAAATCCTTAAAAATAAAGATTGCATTAAAATTATTTGAGTACTTTTAGGATTAAGATTTAATAATTTTTTATTTATTTTAAAAAATCATCGTTTTTAACCTTTTTTAAGTTTTTGGTAACCTTTTTTAATTTTTCCATTTTTATAGAAATTAAGTTTTGCATTTGAATTTATAAGGAATGTAATTTTTTTATTAACAAATCTCTCATTTCAAGGAGCTTATTTTTGCTTTTTTTTATTGTTCATGAAAAAGGAAAACTTAATTAATAATCATTCTTTTTATATGGTAACGTGATTTTTATTTTGTTTTTATTTTTCTTATTTACTTCTTTTAAGATTAATTGTGTTGTTACTTACTATATTTTTTATTCTTGAGGCCCCATTTCATGAATTCACTCTTTACCCTTTTACACCGTGGGTGGGGATAAACCCACTACCAGACTACCTATTTTACTTAGCCCACCACCTAATACCATCTATCTTTTTAATTTTTTCCAAACCCACAGCCCTATAAATATAACTATGTTATAAATGTAAATAAAAGAATAAGATTAAATATACCAATCAAAGTAGAAATATGGGAGAGGGAGGAAGGAAAAACTCTGTATTTTCTATCTTCTTAATTGATATGGTCAATTAATACAATGCTGGCCTATATTTATAGGCATTAGAAGATAATAACAAACAAGATTTAGAGGATTTGATTTTATCAATCCTTTATAAAGATAAAAGGGTTAAGTCCAATCCTTTAGGATAAGTGATTACAAAGTCAAATGATTGAGTCTAATCCTTTAGGATAAGTGATGACAAAGTCAATGGACGTCATCCATATTACAACAAACTACACTAAAACAATCGCATGCAATAGTGATCGGCCAGATTTTCAATGTGGGAGAGAAGCATCAATAGTGATCGGCCAGATTTTCGACGTGGGCGACAACCTTGGACAGTGGAGAACAATAGCATGCAAGGACAAAGAAATGGTGGCAGTTTTTATTTTTATTTAGGTGGTGGGTTTAATTCATTTCAAAGAGAAAAACCTAAACCGGGTTTCTTGAATATTAGGTAGTGAATTTAATGAACTGGTTGGTGGGAATAACCAAACCCTTACAGCTTTTTTTGCATTGGGATACTGTTAAACACAGTTTTGTTTGCAGTATTAAATACAGTTTCATATACCTCGTTAGTCATCCAGTGAAGCATATATCATTAACATTAATAAAAGTGTTTTCATATAACTTGAAATAGAAAAATATGTATTTTTTATTAAAGCATATATAAACCTTATTAGACAATGTTTATTTAAAAAAAAAATGAAAACAAGTGTGCTCTGTAGTATGCATTTTGGACCATTAAAAAAAAATGAGTGTCACATTTTCCTTTCATTTGGGTTTTTCTTCCAAGGATTTTGTAATTCAGACTTCATTCTCAGCATTGCCCAAAAAAACATTCAAGAGAAATGCAGCTCCTCAAAGAAAACTTTTTAATTAGTTCACAGATGAACA
Source organism: Acorus calamus (assembly GCA_030737845.1). Lineage (NCBI taxonomy): Eukaryota > Viridiplantae > Streptophyta > Magnoliopsida > Acorales > Acoraceae > Acorus > Acorus calamus. Next base: position 5,840,166 of record CM060871.1, on the reverse strand, counting down.
AATCCATGCATCAGCCATCACCTTCAAACCAAAAAAAAAAAAAAAAAATACAAATGTAACAGCAGGAGAAAGCAAAGACCAAAACAAAAGAATCATGTGTACTGGGAGATCTCAAATGAACCAAAGGGCCACAGAAACCATAGCAGCAACAACTGCAGCAGGCGCGCCGCGAGTGACCCCCGTGTTCTGCATCGCCGGAGATGGCGCGATCTCATTCACGTCTTCCACCGTGAACGCGCCAACGCCGCCAAACACGGCCATTGCGTAGACGACGATGAAAACCAAGGCCAAGTTCAGGCTCTTCATTTTGTGCTAAGACTGAAAGGACTTTTTGAGAGGTTTGTAGTGATAGTGAGAATGTCTGAAGGGGAGGTGCTTTATATAGTTCATTGAGAATCATATAATGGTGGATAGGCTGTCAGATTTCAAGCACCAACTTTTCTTTCACTGTTCTTTGGCTTTCACAGCCTGGTGTCTCACACACATGCTTGGCTTGACAGGCAACCCATGTTTTCTGGCTTTCAGTGTCGGCGTGTATATATATTAATTGATTTCCTAAGATTGAGCACATACTGTATGACTGTATGGATGTTATTAACATACATATAATATAGTCTATTAGTGTGGGACCTCTCTACTCAAATGATTGCCTCAACATCGATACCCTCCTAGGAGGGTTTTTAATGTACATTAATGATTATTAAAACTAGACCGGTGCTGCAACCTTTATTTATTTATTTATTTTTATGAGGACCTTCAATGGACTACGGAGTTCTTAATGAACAATTATAGACCACTACTAGTATTAAAGAGGTTGGGTCAACACGGGATTAGAATAGAGTGTGAGAACCATCTTAGAGGGTTGTACACATCCTTTTTTTACTATCGAATCAAGGATAATGGTCAAAAGGCAATGTTCCTTACTACTGGGTCACAATCCTCGTCACTTTTTTATTTGTTATAGTTGATTTGTTCACTTTCATTTTTTATAGGTCAGTGTTTTATGTTTTCAGTATTTTCTAGTGAAATTTTTTTCCTATTAATAGTAGTAGTACATAATTCTAGGATTCTTAAGTAAAAAGGGGTTTTTTTTTCTACCAACAAGGCAAAGTATGGTTCAGTATACTGTCATTAGTTTTCACAAATGGCATCCTTGAAGAAGTTTCTTTTATGCATGTTGGAAAAGTTAGTTCAAAACATTTTTTTTCTTTTGATAAAGCCCGTGGACCACCACAACCTTTGAAGGCGTGTAAGGAGAATTGGGTTAGATTGTTTCATTTTTACTAATTTAATTCATAATTCTAGTTCACACATGTTTTGATTTTTTTAAAATAGTACATCGTCTAATGAGATATACATTTTTATAAAATTATACTTCAATGAATTAAATGGATCTAATTATAGAAAATGTGAATTTTTTTAACAATGTATATACTTTGTTAATGTGAGCATATGACATAATCGAGATATATAAGACTAAAATTAAAGCCCTTAAAATCGGAGCTAAACCAATAAAACACAGAATGTCACTTGATATGTGCGAGGGAGCATGGAATTCTTCTTTTTTTTGTAGTTATTTTAAATGGAAAGCGGATAACGAAAATTTTTGTTGTTTGATTGAGTATGATAAGTTATGGATAAAAAGAAATTAAGATGTGGATAAAAATTTATGAAAGGTAAAAAAAATGATTTGACATATGAATTCTCTTGATTTATAATAGGTGATAATATGTGATTTGACATGTAAATGCCTTATATTAAGGAATAGATTGCGAGAAATAACAGTACTTCATACCAATATAAATATATTCTCACCTATTATTCAATTATTGTATAGCTATACTTAATTCTTTGCAAACACACAAGTTGTGTGGTGCAAACACACGGGCTTTTTTGGCCTATTCACCCTTATTTCACATTTATTTTTCTACCAAACAACAGTGTTTTAAAACTCACAAATTGCCTAGATTGATATCCCGTTTTTGAAAGACATAGTTCTCTTGTGTTGACCAATCAAAACTCGTCCCATAGATGACCTAAAGAGGGTTAAAATGTGCATGCATAGTTTTCTGATATATAGCAGCACAGGGGATGACATTCTATCAAAGTGGCTTTTTTCCTGCTGAGGTGGCATGCTCCCATTGGACAACACAAATGTTTATTGTGTTACCACAGAGTATCTCATCCTAATTTGCCTTTGGTGTTCTTCCAATGATTTTGTAACACAAACATGCCTCAATTCAGCATTCAGTCTCAGCATTGCCACAAAAAAAAGACATTCAAAAGAAATGTAGCTCTTCTCAAAAGTAAATTTTAATTCACAAATGAACAAATCCATGCATCATCCACCACCTTCAAAACCAAAACAAATACAAATGTAATAGAAGGAGAAAACAAAGACCAAAACAAAAAGAATCATGTATACTGAGAGATCTCAAATGAACCAAAGGGCCACAGAAACCATAGCAGCAACAACTGCAGCAGGCGCGCCAAGAGTGACCCCCGCATTCTGCATCGCCGGAGATGGTGCAATCTCGTTCATGTCTTCCACCGTGAACGCGCCGCCAACTCTGCTAAACACGGCCATCACGTAGATGGTGACGAAAACCAAGGCCAAGCTCAGGCTCTTCATTTTGTGCTAGGACTGAGATAATGCAGAAACTGAAAGGATTTTTTGAGAGGTTTGTACTGATAGTGAGAAAGACTGAAGGGGGGGTGGTGCTTTATATAGTTCATTGAGATTCATATAATGGTGGATAGGCTGTCAGATTGCAAGCACCAACTTTTCTTAACTGTTCTTTGGCTTTCACAGCCTGGTGTCTCACACACATGCTTTATAGGCAACCCATGTTTCTTTCTTTCTGGCTTTCAGTGTTGGTCATGTATATTTAATGGATTTCCAAAGACTGTCCCCACAATGTATGGCTGTACATATTCTCCTCAAATGATTGCCTTAACATCAGTATGCTCCTCTAAGAAGGTATCTTTAGTGTTAATTAGTAATTAATATCGGTGGTGTTGCCGCCGCCTTTGTATTTGTTGTAGTTTTCTCCATTTTCATTAGATTATACAAAGGGGCACTGTTATATGCATTCCATTAGTCCAAGAGGGGTGCTGTTACACGCATTCCTTATATGCCGTCTCATGTACAGGTTCATTTCACAATCTATTGGACTATCCCTTAACATTATCCTTGCCCAATTGGCATCCTCGAGAGTTTCTCCTGTGCATCTATGGGACAATTATGTTCCAAAGCTTATTTATTTATTTATTATTTTTATAAAGACTGTGGATCCCACCACAATCTTGGAAGACACGTATGAACATTAAGGAAATTTGAGTCAAATTGTATTATTTTTCATTGAAATTCACTTGATATGTTCTGTACTTCTTGCATTTCTCTGCCAAAACTAGATCAACAAGAAAACAAGAAACCCTGTCTTTTTCTTTTCCAATAATCAAGTTGTCATTGCAATCATAGGCTAGTCCAATATCTAGATGTTCATTTAATTGGATGATTCATCACTCTCTCTATAATAATAAATAAAAAAATTATTATCTATATTCACTCGCAACATATAATTTTTTTTTTGCATGTATTTTCCATACTAATGCAGATTAAATCTAAAAATTAGTCTACTTATCTTCATATGTCAATCAAACTCATCATGTATAAATTACAAAGGCACATGTAAGGTATCAAATGGAACACAAAGAATATCTATTCTACACAAACTTTGTCACTATACAACCCAGCTAGCCATTGGGAATTTTATTTCATTTTTTGGGCCAAAAATCCCCTCCACCCTTTGAATAAATCTATTTTAATCAAAGTATGAATGATACAAGGTTTCATATAATTTAATTTTTTCACTAACAAAATCAATTTGGATTGCAAACATTCAGACATCACAATCTGAATTTTTTTGCCCACATACAATCCTTGATCTATCAAACTTTAACAACCACATACAGCACCAGAAGCCGTAGTTCTATCTCATTTTCCTGTACTTCTGAGAAGTCCCATCACATTCCCACCATCTTCCCCTCTCAGCCACCTGTTCCCATGTTCTTTTTTGCTGAGGCAAGTCAACAGGTCAAGATAATTAGTCAATTTCAGTGTTCACAATGCGCATCGTCAAATTTACTCTAAGGTTATCACATTGGTGATAAAGACAACTCCAATCAATAGATCATGCGTTAAGAATGCATGTTTCAGAGATATACCATAGAAGAAACTGTATCTACTGTTGATCTGTCTTTGCAGTTGTTGCTTTCTCCAGCAACTTCTTCAGATATGCCTGCTTTAGTTTCTCCCTGCGTGCCACTGCCTGCTCTTCCCTGCGCAACTTGACTGCAGATGCCTTTACCCTTGCTTGACTTGCTTCTTCATGTATTTCCCTGCGAATATAAACTCTTGTGAGGATACTGTGGATAACTTTGTCGCAGAACCCAAAAAAAAATTATACCACAATGTCAAGAGGTGTGCAATTGACAACTTGGAAAATGGAAAAAATTTGTGAACAAGTTTTGATGGGTAAGTGATGAAAATGACACAATAAATCAGCCACAATGAGTAATTTTTACATTGTGTGTGTGGATTAGGGACCTGTTTGGAACCAATTTTTAAAATCAAAATTTCCCATTTGGAACCAACTGAAAATTGATTTTGCAGAAGCAGAATTAGTTTTTGGTTCAAGGCCTAAAGAAATTCAATCCGAGATTAATAGATGGATTATGCTGAAGATGTCCCATAACTGATCAACTCAAGACATACCTTATAAAGCGTTTGCGTTCATCATCATCTATCGTCACGCTTGTCTGACCTGGTCCTGCTGGCTTTGCATTTTGCTGTGCTGTGTCATTGCTCTCGTACTCATTTTGTGGGGACACTCCAGGAGAAGTATCGGGTTCTTTTGGCTGATCAGATATGTTATCTGAAAGGCTCTTGTGAAAGAAATCCACACAGTATTTTTCTCTATCTTCCTCATCTGAAAGCTCTCCTCTTGCTAATTTCTCATATAACTCAGCCTTTTTTTCTAAAGCTGCATAACTAACCGAGCCATCATTTATTGCTTTCAGCTCCAGCTTATCCCTGATTCATCATAACAAGACGCACCTTCTTTAGATACAACAAATCTGGACTAGTTATCAAATTTATATCTAGTGCTGAAACACAAAAAATTAGAGAAAACATTCAAATAACTTGATCACAGAAATCTAAAAGTTGAGAAAGCTCAAAAATTATTAAATGATTAAAAGAAGCATCTTTTAGGTGGGATTCCAAGCCTTTGTAAAGGTTGAATGGTATGTAGGACCTGAAACAAACAGTGAAAGACCAAAAAAAATGGTTTTTGATAGTTCCTTCATTGCATTTCTTTGATAATTATGAAGAATTATTCGTCATGCAAGACATTATTCTACCAAAATTCAAATCATAGATTTTCAAAAGATAAATTTCTTGGATCCAAGGTCCTCAATCCTCTTTGAATTTCAAGTTGTGGTCAGAGTTAACAACTTATGCCAAATCAACATGATCATTGCAAGCAACAAGAACATGTTTCTGTTCAGAATCATCAACTGTGGAAGCCCTTTATCAGGCCATGAAAATAGTCCTACAATGATATCTAAATGGATAAAATTTCGATAATATTTTTTTTGAGAAAAATTTTCAATGATCACAAGACCCAAGAAGAAGAAAAGCTAGAAGTTAAATCAGTTATGGGAATACAATCAAGAAGAACCATTCATTATCCACAAGTAAAGAAACAAATATTATCCCTGTTAGCTGTAACACTTTACAACTGCTCAAGCAAGGGGCCCTCACTATCTAAGGCAGTTCACTATATTATCCATATATGAGAAAAGACTAGCAGCGACAACACCTAAAAACTTGTCCAACTTTTTTTTTTGAATAAAGATAGGAACTTTTATTGATTAAAAGCCCCCAAACAAAAGGAGACGAGGTGCCAGGATTGAACAAGGGACACCTCCATGCCATATGCTAATGAATCAAGTTCAGGTTTTTGCATATAAAATGAAAGTGAGCTAAGTTAATTCATAGCTCAAAATTCATATGGCTAAGCACCAACATCCAGAAACCTTCAGTTAAATCTTGACAATTCTTCTCAATTCCCTTTTACTATCCTTTTTTTCTTAGTTATCCATGTACAAGGTATACATGAACTGCACAGAAAAATTTTACCTTGCAAATTGGCATCCAGGGCACGTTCATAGCAATTTTCCCCTGAATAATTTACTCCAAAGATGCCTCTAACATACTTGTTATTAAAGGAGCTCATTAACTTAAATACACATAGATACCCCTTTGTGTCCAATAAAAAAATCATCTTCAATTCTGCTAGTAATCATCATACTCACCTGCAGGCATGTGGCCACCTCATCCAACCAGATTTAAATCCGGAAGACATCAATTCATCAGTCACCCCATCACTTGGAATCATTGAACCAAATTACTCAAAAGCATTTTATCAAGTTGATTCAAAATAAAAATGAAAGAAAGAAGAAAAGGCTTAACAAGACAGTCTTTACTCCCATTCAGAGTTAGAGTTCATTGGATCTTCCCTTTGGTTGTACCATCTATGTTTTACTGTGAAATTTTAATCATACTGTCCCCTTTTGCAACACAAAGAAAAGGAGTGCTCAAAGTTTCAACTTAGAATTGTTGCCTACCCTGTCGCATCAACCAATACCATAACATCCAAAAATAACCTCAACATGCATGTGAGAGGCTGATTCATGTATGACAACAGTGATCGATATGTGCTTCAAGCAAACCCTAGACAAAGATCCATGGTGGATGAAAGCTCCCCAATTTATTTAAAAGTAGTTACCACATAATGCGACTCCCATTGATCATTTCTACCACAACATCCAAGAAACAAATTCATCAACTACCGTTAATCTTCATCAACTATCTAAGGAAGCAAACAGATAACTTCCATGGCTGATGTCACGGGGTGAAATTCACACCATGAAATTTCTCCAGTGCAACACTAGTGCTTCATACTAGCTCAGCATTTCCACACCAGTTTAGCAAGGGAATAAAATTTTCAAGATAAGTTACCAAAGTGTTACAGGATAAAAAGTTTCACATTAGTTAAAATCAGGATAAAAACGGGGGACAAATGTCATTCTAGCCTTTTAGTTTGAACAAAAAAAAATCCCCATTTCCAATTCAAAATCGCAAAAATTGTCCCTATTTCATCCCAATTATTTTCTTTACCAAACAGAATAAGTTGTTCTCCAACAATCCATCCCCCCACGTATCCCCTTATCCCACCACTTAACTTCTTACCAAACTGGCCCTTATAGAAAAACTTTTTTGATCTTTTCACTCACCCACTCTATGAATACAATGAAACTATGCCTCGTAAGGAATCGACTGAGGAGGGAACAGACCTCCTCAATGCAAAAACATATGAGCGTTGTCCCACAGGGACAGTCCATATACCTTGATAGCCTTTCTATATACCTCGCTTTTCACATTTGCTAAAAATAGATCCAGTCAATTCATCATAAAGATATATACATTTTTTTTTATCAAAATATATACCTCATTACAACATATTTACCATTTTTAAACAAATGGAAAAGACGCGGCCTGCTCGCAGGACTGTCCCGCATACTATCCCTAATGGCCAGTTATTGCAGACTGGTGAAACGATGTGGAACCCTTCATTGACATCGATGGGCCAGTTTATCTAGCTTTATTTCAGTATATTTTATTTTATTTGCTCCGTCTCCCTTTGTACCCCCTGAGCTCTTCTTTTGCTTGGGCATGATTAATCTTCTCTACCCTTACTCTGCTTTCGGACCCCTTGTAACGGTTTCGTCAAGTTATAAAAGGCCTAACTTCGCTCAGAAAAAATATTCAAAGCATATCGAATTAGGAAATTATTCTCCTTTCCACACTACAACCCACACAATTCGCCACTTTCTTCGCCCTACGCATTCAATTGAAATCAAGAATTCAAGATCAAACATATAAAGGAGGAGAGATTGAAGGGTGGGGCACCTGTGGGCACGGGCGTCGACGCCGGAGTTCTTGAGGGAGAAATGGTTGGTGGGGCCCTTGTGGGTGAACTTCTTGGCCCGGAAGTGTTGTTGAGAGGCGGCTGAAGAGGAGAGATTCTTGGCCTCCTGTTGAGAGCGGTAGAGGTGGGCCTTCAGGTCTAGGATGGAGGAAGGACCGACGCCCTCGATGGACCTCTGCTTGCGGGGCATGATGGTGGACTCCGTCAGCCATCCCAGAGACCCCATCCCCTCCTCCGCAACCCTACTCCTCTTCTTCTCCGTCTCCCTCTTTTGCTCCGAATCCTCTCCTTCCATTTCCTTTTTTGGGGACTCTTTCAATCACCCTCTCTGTCCCTCGCCCCTTTATTTTTCACAAGAGGAGCTCCGCCCCCATGGTTTTTTATTTTTTTAATCCTTCTAGACTAATAAATTGAGTGAATAATCTCTAGATTTAAATGATGATTTTCTTATTAGTTCCTTGAAGAATGTATCACTGAATTATTTAATTTTGCTTCTAATCTTTGGGAGGACTAAAAGGAACATATTCTATGAATATGGAGACTTAAACTAAAATATGAAAAAGTGATGTATCGATCAATAAATCATGTAGTTTATGGGGACTTAAAAATAAAAAAACCTTTTTATTTTTTTACATTCTAAAATATAACGCTATTCACTTACTTTAATAAAATACAGATGTCGATAAAAAAATTTATGAATGATATTATTTAATTCAGTTCATTATATATTTCTTTATAAAAATACATCACTTGATAAGATATATAATTTTAAAAAAAATGAAATAGACATATTATATTTTAGACTGTGAAATAAATAAGTGTGGCATTTTCTTATTTTAGGTCTGTATGGATCCCTGTATGAGTGGATTTTATCAAAAGTTTTCCAAATGCGCACCTTTTCAAACATCATTTTTGTCATATTAAAAGAGTATATGCAAGTGATTGGTGGCGTGTATTTACCTTTTTCAGAACAAAAAAAAAAGACTACTGCCCTTATAACAATCGAGTTCTATTATACACTATTTTTTTCAGTCTCAATTTCAATCTTAATATACACTCTTTTAAAAAGCATATATATCGTTAAAAAAATTTATATTTTTTATAAATAGGTATATACAATTTATTATAATATATATTTCAAAATTTTATAAAAACATATAACTCAGTATACTTTTTTTAAAAAATCAAAATATGTGGGTAAGTAATGGGGATGAGATCCTCTGTAGTCTTCTACGTGAAACTATCATGTAACAACCAATAAAAAGGCATCACATATGTCTAATGCACTGTGAAACTTTCAACAAAAACAAAACAACTCTTAATTGTAAGCGTTTATTAAAAAAATTTATAATTAACCTTTTTCTCATATATTATTACAGGGTATTCCAATCACAGACACAGAATCCAATCCCGAGGGAATGTATTTAACATTTTCCATAACAATTTAGCAAATTCAATAACCATCAACAACCACTACAAAATCAGTAAATCACACCAACATCTATATTCTCTTCATTCTATGCTAAGTTCTGTACAATATAAAAGCTCTCCATGGATAAGCTAAAAGAGATTATCGAGCTGTACATATCCGATGGATATGGCCACAGCCAGTATGACGATCGGAGGAAGGATGACAAACGCGCCGATGGTGGCGAAGAATCGGCTGTCGTTCCTCCGCGAGACCTCGTTGAGGTAGTCCTGTCTCTTGATGTTCCTCTTCTGTGAAACCGTTAAGGATTTCTCGCTGAATGCCTTCAATTTCTTGCCCAGTGGAACCGTGAAATCGTCGTCTCTGTCCGGTACTAGCTCGCAGAGTCGGTCCCGGATGGTCGGCCCGCGCGTGCTTCCATCGGAGTCGTAGCCTGCCAAATCAAAGCAGGTTTAGCTGAGTTGAATTGCTGATTTATCTTTTGCATGAATCATATTTAATCTAAGGGTTCTTTTCTTTTTAAGTCCCAATGAATTATATGATTTAGAGAGTTCGATCTTTCATTTCTTTTTATTACATTTTTGAGTTTTTAGATTTAAATGATATGTTTTATTTTAGCCTCTACTAGGGCTAATAAGAAAACTAAACAATTTAACAATAGGACTCCCATAGACTAATAAAGAACATATTATTTAAACTGTAACATGAAAAAGTGATAGATCGATCACTAAATCATATAGTTTATTGAAACTAAAAAATAAAAACCCTTTTAAAACATGTTTTTTAAAATGATGGTGGTTGTCAGTGTTTTTTTATCATTACATAAATAATGAAAATAAAGTGTTCTTCAAGAATTTAATAAAATTATGTTTATACAGCAGCATTCAATGGAAAAACTCATTTTCAAATGAGTTTCACACGCAACTTCAAACTAAAAAGGAAAATGTTACACCCAGTCTATTTTACAATATAAAATGCAGTCTGTTTATGTTTTTATTTTTCTAAAATTATATATCTCGTTTAATAGAGTATTTATTTTTATATTTCAACAATATATATACATCATTAAAGTGAGTGGAGGGAGCTAACGAGGTATATAAAAGTGCATTTAGTTAAAAAGGACTGAGTATAACAATACTCAACTATAAATAACCCTTATCATGTTTGCATTCGAATTAAAATATTCAAATAAATATCCAATTTTTTAAATTCAAAAATGGATTCAAATATCGTATATTACATTCCAACAGCTTCAAATATTTGGATATCACTTCTCAAAATTATCCTAACTGATGATAATTATATTATATTATATTATATTTTTCATAAACTTATATTTTATTATAAACATGGTTTTATGAAAAGAAAACTGTATTAAAATTTAGATAATTCATATAATTATCCAAATTCAAATTAATATTAATTAATTTCAATACAAATATTATATGTATTTTTTTGTTTTTGTGATATCGGATGGATCCCTCCGTGGCTTATATTAGCCAACAAACAGGTGAGTAAGTCAGCGTCAAGACTCAAACCCAAAACCTGTCGGTAACACTGCTAAGTCCTGAACCGTTGCGCTATGACCACTGGAGACACAAATATTATATGTTGATAATCCACAAATACATAATTGTTTGGTAACAAATCTGAATAATTTCCATATCCAATACGTTGATAGGCCTACCTCCAGTCTGCGAGCTGGTTGATGTGAGTTGTTCCAAGAGATCCAACTGACTGCGCGCAGAAGAACCTTTCATAAATAAATAAATAAATAAGTGGTTAAAAACTTTCTCTAAAGAACAAGAAACTATACAACACCACCAAGAACAGATAAAATCCTACCAGTGAAACTGGTCTCCTCCTCCTCAGTGAGCCCCTCTGGTTGAGCAGCAGCTCTGCAGGTGCTTGTGTGCTTGATGAGAGTAGTCCTTGTTCTTGCTGAGTTTGGGAGGTGGAGTGGTGGTTTTGGGAGAGAAGGTGAGGCAGCTGAGAAATTTAAGGCCATGGAAATCTCTTATGTGAAGACTTGGGGACATGGCCTTCCTTTTTTTTTTTTTTTAAGTGTTGATATTCAGTGCATACACTTGATGAAAAAACATTGCAGCAGCACCACACAAGAGAAATATATTGGGACACATATTTGTTGGAATTTTGTGTGGTGTGTGTGAATGATGTTCCCATCCACAAAAAATGAGATTTTTATTTTTATTTTTATTTTTATTTTTATAATTCACTGGTTTATACTCTAGTACCAAGGCCAATTGTTGCATTGGATTTTTTTTACAGTTTTAAATATAGTCTCGTATATTTTGTTAGTCTCTTGCTCTCACTGTAATAATGTATATATCTCGTTAAAAATTTGAATATATATTTTACTTTATAAAAGTAATTATCTCATTCTCTCCCCTCTTCGATCCCTTTCAGAATTTATAATTTGATACTCAAGAATGAAATCGGGTAGCAAATATCTACTTTTCTTTAAAAAAATATATATTTATCTCATTAAATAAGTTATATGATATTTTAAAAAATAAAAAAAAGGCTGATTGCGTTTGAGACTGAAAATGAGATGTAACATTTTCCCCTTGAGATGAAAATATTCATTCTTTCCTGGTGTCATTTTGTGGTCTTGATATGTTTTAATTTTTTTTTAAATATATATATTTATTAATGAAATATATACTTAATATATATATAATATTATATTTGAATCACTTAAATGCTTAACTTCTTATATTTTTCTTAGTTGGATATGCATTTGCCTAATAGAGTATATATACTATATTATAGATTTTAGGGCCATTAGCACTTTTAACCCTTGAAAATTGAATATTTGCAAAAATAGTCCCGTCTGTCAAATATTAGCAAAAACTAGTACCGGTGAGAGATTATATAGAGATCCCAGAAGGAAAAAATGGACAGGAGACGGCATGTATATATGCCGTCTCCTGAAAACGGCATGTATATATGCCATCTCCTGAAAACGGCATATATACATGCTGTTTCCATGAAGAATTTTTTTTTATTTTTTGTTTCAATACATCATAAATCATGTTTTAACAACTTAACTGAAATTCATATATACTTTTCATATATGTTCAATCACTATATTTCATTACATCGCTGATTTAGTAGTCAAACCTTCTCAACTTTCTGAGTGAACATTTTTCAAAGACTGAATCATTTTCTGGTGAATTATCAACTACTCATTATTCATGTACGTAACTAATTCGATCTAAGTAACGAATTCCTAGGCTCCTAACAAACTCAAAACAACTTAAAAATAGTAAAAATAACTTTCAACCGTCGATTTGACATCCAAGACGATTTCAGAACGCTTCAAAAAATGGCGTAGTGGCATAGTGACTATTCCTGTAGGGCTCGTCGATACGAACGTGTGGACATAATAGTGATTCTGATCTACGGTTCAAAAGTTATGGCCGTTTGAAGTCACGGTGCTCCCGATCGATCAATTTTTTTCTTTTTGTTCCATTTAATCTCGGCCGTCCATATATTGTATGGCTATGATGTCTGCATCCTTAACTTTAATTTCAACACAACCATCTTTTACAAAAAATGACAAAGCAAAGACATTCTCCACCGTCTATGCAAAAGAGGTTTGATTCAATATAAAACAAACATTCAATAGTCAAGCCTTAAAGTGGAGACGGTATATATATATACCGTCTCCTGTATGTGTATTTTTTTAAGGAAATCGAGATCCCAGGAGGAGAAAAATGTACAGGAGACGGCATGCATATATGTCGTCTCCTGAAAATGGCATATATACATGTCGTCTCCTGTGCATTTTTCCCCTCCTGGGATCTCGGTTTTTTTTTTAAATAAACACTGAAGACGGATTATATATATATAATCCGTCTCCAGTATAATCTCTCACTGGGGCTAGTTTTTGCTAATATTCAACGGGCATGGCTTTTTTTGTAATTTTTTAAATTTCAAGGGCTAAAAGTGCTAATTGCCCTAGATTTTATATACTCAATTATAATTGCATGAATACTTGAGTATATTAGGGCTCTTTGGCAATTAAAAAAAAATTGATATAGTTCATTGTGAACATTTTAAAATTGCGAGGACTCCGCATCTAGTCATCGAATAAAAAAAACTATTTATTTAGATAGAAGAGTAGATGTGGAATAATGGCAGAATAATAGTGAATAAATTTTAAAAAAATTATTTAATTTTCAAGGAATAGGTGAAATAATTTCATATTAGTATTTCGGATCTCTTATGAAATTATATTATTTTATTCAATTTATTCTACTAATATAAATGAATTAACACATCAAATCATATGTCATCATGGTCTACGTGTCAAAATTATTTTAAAATTTTATAAATAATTATATATAATATTATTCATATTTTATATATAATGTATTGATGATCATCCGAATAAAAAATTTGTTATTACTTTTGGAATGAGAATGGCTATAAGGCATAAGTAAACAGGGAATTAGAAACTTTGCAAGGATCAAATGTGTTTATTCACAGTTCACAAAAAAATTGACTTTGGAATTCCTGTTAATAACACTCATAAACTGCTCGTCTCTGTCAACGGCTGGAACTTTTGACAATCTTTCACAAGAACAATCAAATCGACCTCTCTGAGAAACACTGGGCCCCTGTTAAAATCCATTACGACCATCTTGACCATGATCATCACCATCACCATCATGGGTACTAAACATTCTTCACGAAATCCATTACAAAATCTCTCGATTTGTTGTTTTTTTTTTCTTGAGCCTCACTTGCATATTTTGTGTTGGATGTTGATGCAGGGGAAGAGGATGACATGGGACAACAAGAACAACAACAACAACAACATCATGGGTGGGTGTGGATGGGAGGTTGTACCATGGGTTAGCCCCTCATGAGGCTTCCTCCATTCTCCACTAGGGATTTCAATGAGTGGGCTGGGTGATGTTTGATCTTTCTCTACCAGTTATTTTTGTGTTGCTTGGGTCATAGTGTGGGATTTTATTATTGAAATTAACCTAGCTTGTTAATTTTTCAAAAAAATATCTGAATCTGTATCTAAAGAATTAGAAATTATCCGATAGTCAAATATCTGGAATGTGGATGCGGATATCAAGGCACGACAAATTATTTTTTAAAAGGAAAAGGTAAACTATATAACTTTGAATTAAGAGGTTACACTAGTCTGACACTTGTCTCAAAGCAAGAAGGGGAGGAAGAGAGAAAAGAAAGGAATAAGAGTACTCACACAAGCTGTGTAGAGCAGTCCATCCCCATCATAATGAAAACCCCGTAGGAACTACAATTTGAAAGGGGAAAAAATCAACGAAGCCCCGATTTTAAAATTGAGGTTTTCTGATGCTACCTGATCATCCCAATGGGTGTTTATATTTAAAAATGTCAACTATCTAAAAAAAAAATTTGTATTCTCCCAGAATTCAAATATTAATATCTTATCTGAATGATTTAGGAGATGATACAGATATTAAGGTGTTCAGTTCACATTTGATTCGCTGACAGGTTTAAATTCAGCCTTGTTGGTGTTTTCTTTTTTGGAGGGTAAATTTAAATTTTACATTGCTATGAAATATACACATATACAAAAAGGAGTGAGATTACAAAACAATTGAGTATAGGGGGAGAGGAGAAAACACATTGCTAGGTGGGAGATGTAGAGCAAGCTACACTGCATCCCCAGCAATGCATCAAAGCTTCTTCATAGAACCTCAATGTTGCCACAATTCAAGTTCAATATGCCTTGTCAAACTGACTTTTTCCTGGGGTACTCTGTTCCACCAGCATCTGAACGCATAGCGCTGCTGAGTTCCTGCCATGCGGACCCCGCAGGTATCACCATTTCTCCGTTCATGTCCGCCGTTGATTGGCTTCACGATGTGTGTTTGTTTTGTTGGTGTAGTTAATTTTGGAAATTCATTTTGTGTCATTTGTGTCATCATCATGCTTTAATTGACTTTTGGGCTTACTTCACCTTCAGATGTCAAATAGTTTTCAAATTTTTTTATGTTTGATTATTTCGAATTAGGTTCTTGTCATCTTATTCACTTAGGTGGATTGGCAATGAAAAGTATATATTTCTTTTTTCGCATTTTGATCTAGTGTGGTGTACTGCCCCTCAAATTGAAACTTGGGGTCCTCTTTTTTGATCCATTTGATGATACTAGCCAGTAGGTTGGCAAAACATAGTATTACTCTTGAGATTATGCATAACATGTATGTTTCTTATTGATATGAGGGGTGTCTGGATGTGCAATTATCAACTTACTATGGTTTTTTTTCACTTTTTTGTTTAAATTTTACTGATGGTCAGGATCATTTTACATGGGTAAGTGATCTCAGTTGGTATCATTTCTCATACATAAATCTTATAAAAAAAGTATGTATTTTAAACTCATTTGTTCACCATTGTAATTGAAATGTGAAAAAGAAAATAAATGTTGACCTACTGTTGTCGTGATTAAAGAACTTTATTATTTTTTAACTCATAATTTAATGTGGCTCTTGATGTGTTGAACCATCGTCTTCTTGCCATATATGGATTTCTGGGACTAATGAAGATGGGTTAGGCATTTCATTTCTTCCAATAAGTTTGTGTATATTATGAATAGCTTCGGATAATTATTTAGGGTGTGTTCAAATGTTATATGTGTGTATATGTATATTCATATGCATATTGTGCATACATACTTGTACAAAATGTTATTTTATTTCTTTTTATAAGATATTAAGAAAAGTCATTTGTTGCAATGTCACTACATCATTTGTTAACTAAGACAAATTATCTTAATATATTGATTTTGTTTCCATGCAGAAAGATAGCTCTGATGCTCGCACTATGTCAATGTTTATGTGATTGGTATAGCTTTGCTGCAGTAAGTCCAATCTGGTGAATTTTCATATTTATGTCAACTTGTATTATCTATGCTTGTTTAAAGTACACCCTTGTCACTTTATCAGTATGATTAACTGCATTTTATGGAAATTGGAAGGCATTAACACAGTAATGTCTCTTCAGTTGATGAATAAGTTTGTGCTAGTTTCTGAAGAATTATGGCTTGAGTAGCTATGCTCCACTAGAGTACTCTTATCCCATGGAAAATGCTGCATCTATTACATTTTCCTAGTTATCAATTCTTTGTTATCGGCTTTGGTATGTTCTTCAAACTTCCTGACGTATCCAGATAATAATTAATAAGTAGTGATCTCTTTTATTAGATTTATAATAAGAATTGGCTTCTACGGTTCATTTATTTTGGATTTCTACATTGAATGATGTTAGTGTCTCATTTCAAGGTATCGGAGGTGACAGATCATGTCTGTTGCTTTCTGAGTGATTGTATGCTTTGATGGTATCAAATTCATTTGAAGAGCACCTAAGCAGCTCATTGTCCTTCTAGCACTATATGAGTGCATATAATCAGGACACTGTGGTGTATTATTTAGAATTGTTTCCTACAAGGCATAGCTGGCATATTTTTCAAACTCGATGGATTGAAAATGGCTAGCAATTTTTTTCTTAATAAAGTAAACATTGACAACCTGCCACAATTTTCTTCTTCATAGTTTTTAGCTTGGATAGCTATCAAATGTTAAGGTGATGCTCGCTTTTCAGTTTTTTGTTCTTAGTTTAAGAGCAGTACTTTTAGAAATTATTCAGAAAGTTATGTCACTAATGAGTGTAATAATATGAATCCATGTTGAGATGGGTAAAAAAGTACAGAAATTTGAGGTATATTCCAGATTTCCTTGTAGACTTCCTCTCCAATGACTTTGAAATATTAACATTAGAACTTCGTGTTTATGTACAAATATCAGTAACCTCATATTTTATTTATGATTGGATGCCAAAGTCATTTTGAGATGAGTAAAACCATGTGCATCTGTCCGTGTTCAATGATAGAGCTATTGTATCAAGTTGAAAAATAAAAAGCATCTTACCAAACTCACCAAACTTTGTTGTTGAAATAAAAAAAAATCGGCATCTCATTTTATGACCCCATTAATCCAATGATATCTTTAGATCTGAATTTTATGATAATTGGTTTATGTAGGTGAAGCATGGAGTTGGGGTTCAGGAAATTGTGAATCACATGTTACAAGCTTGGGAAGCAGCAACCAGGAAGAAACATCAGTGACCTGACAAGGTTTTGTTTCTCAGACAAGATGCCTGAATATGATAATATTACTGAAAATTGTGTTTCTTCCTCGTAATTATATTCAATGTACACATATGTGACATTTTCAAAAAATTTGGATATGAATGATTATTCTTCAAACCACTCGAAATGCTGAATTTATTCTTAGAAATGTGCCCACATCAAATATTAGATGAAACATAAAACTATCACTAAAAATCCACAGTCAGTATCATACAGTAATGCTCAGCAGATATGAAATTAAAACTACAATTATATCATGCCAAGCTAACAGTAGATGGGGTCCTTCAACAATTCATGATGAACTCTTTGAGGGTGGTTCTCGGAGACATCTGTGGCGCGACCGGCTCATTGCCTAGGATCACACCTTGTTTCTTCATGTAATCATATCTGTCTTGGAAGAGATAGACGAAGGTGAGGATTGCGATTTCTATGGTGAATAAGATGCTCCATGTCCTTGTGCTTCTTGATGTCTTTGTTTGGTAGCCATGCAGACCTATGTATATGTTGATGATGGCCACTATGGTAACTCCAGTGCCCAGAAACCAGTGCACGAAGTACCACAGGCTTCTGATTTTCAGCCCTCTGCAAAGGAAGGGGGAATAATGTAAATTGTATGAACATGAAATGTTTTTATGTCATTCAGGTTGAATAACAATTCTGGTAGGTTGTCATACTTCCACATTTTGTCTGTGATATCACATTCTCTGTCTTTTTTTAACAGTATACAGAAACTCTATGAAACAATGAGTAGATTGGATTTAAAGTATTTAGTGAATTTGGATTCTAGCTGTTTCCAAATGCTGACTTATTAGGATATTTTAATAAAGGACATGTTATGCACAATTTTGTTTACAGTCCTTTGTGGAGCATTATTATTAGAATGTAAGTGAATTTTTATTTTTTGATGTAAATGAGTGTATAAAATTGATTGGAGTAACTACTACTTTTTTCTATGTATAAATATGCATGTCACATAGATATACACACACCCAATATGTGAATTTAGTTGTCCTGCAAATTGATTAATTAGTTTAACCAAACTATTAAACTAAAGCTACAAAATACATGAGAGGAAGAAAAATCATCACCTGTGGGGTCTGAATAACCCAATCAATGGTTGCAGCCATAAAAGAGCATAAAGTGCCAGGCCCATTCTTTGATGTGTGTTGTTGAAGGAATTCTCAAAATTTTTTATGGATAGAATTGCCCCTGCTGTTGCCATGAGAACAGCAGCCACCTGTATTTCACCCCCCAACAAAGTGAGCTGCCATCAGCATGATGCATTGTTCATCTTAATGGATCTTATAATTTTTATGGTTTGATTTATGAAAAAAACCATTTGTCACAAAACAAAAAGTTATTAATTCATGGAACCATAATCATGAAAAAATTATTGTGTCTGAATTTAAAAAATTGATTTATTATATTTTATTTGGCTCTGATTATAATATATGTCACTTATTTAAAATCTTGACTCCCTGTATTTATCTCAATCATGTTCGTATGCTCTGATTTTTTTTTTTAAGTGTGTATTTCTGCTCGTAACATATAAAATACATATTCTAATTATGAATTATTCATACTGGTTATGTAAAAAATTATATATTTTATATAATGAAGCATATACATATAGACTGATAATTTCATTAAACATGGTTTACTATTCACTGCCGAACTGACACAAATGGAAGTTAATCTAGGACCTTGAATAAAGTTGAGACAGACATGAAGAATCAAAGTTCCCCAACAATAAAAAAGGAAAAAGGAAGAAGAAAAAAAGAGTCATGATGGGTATCTAAATTAATTAAGAGTTAAAGATAAGACATGGAATAAATTTTCAATTATGTATGAAACACTGAAATGTGTTAAAATTCAGGAGGACAACATTGTTTATTTAATGATTAATGAAAAAAAAATTCAATGGGCCATTAAGTTTACCTGTAAAGAGACATGGCAATGGAAGAGAAACTTAAGCCTTTTCCCACACTCCACCCTATGGGACATTCTGATTATGATTATACCAAGAGGCATGAATAACCCCATTGATGCCCAAAGTAGAAATCCATGCACTGTCATTTGTAGTAATTTTTGGGGGCTCACCTGTAAAACCCAATTAAATGAAAATAATAGAAATAAAGGAAGATTGAGCCATAGTTTTACTCAATGTTTGGAAATTGTCATAAATTCATTCCCCCCTTATTGTTATTCTAAGATAGATACCTATTTATATAGAATAAATAAATTTTGTTTGATTGATTTTTTTTATGATATTCTCGATTAAAAAATGTAAAATTCTTTTTTTTTTTTGTCTTTTTGTTAAATTGAAGATAAGTGATTAATAAATAGTGGATAATATTCATAATAGCTTTTCAAATAAAAATTATATCTAATTTAGTTTTTTTTTGTCTTTGAGGACGTGTGTGAAAATTTTAGGTAACTTTTTTTAAAACAATGACACGGAAAACTATAGATAAGGCTTGAAAGCAGTTTCATAACCCCACCCTTGGAATACTAAATTATTAAGGCATAAGTATTGGCATTGTACATTGATATAAAAATTAACTTGACAATTATATAATGCAATTGACAGAAAATCAGCATTGCTTAGAATGCATGAAAAAATAAAACAGTTTTCTTGTCAGGATTCAGGATGACATTAATAAAAAAAATCAGAATAAAAACATGCATCTCTATCTTACCCAAAAAAAAAAAAAAAAACACAAAAAAACAGATTGATGTGACTGTGTGATTTTTATAAATTCCTTAAAAAAACCAAAATAAACATCAATGTGTCTGAATCCAAAAATCAAAACAAAAAAAGCCATTAAAAACAGCAGAGTAGCTACTACCTTCTCTGAATTGCTTTGATTCTCTCTGTGAGCATCACCATTGGATTCCAATGGCTGCTGAGATGATACCACCGATAGTGGAAAGAGAACAAGAGAAGCAATGCATGCATGCACCAATATCAAACCTGAATTCCTCTGAAAACCTGTCATTTTCCACCTTCCAAGAACAAACAAGGACAGGAGAGAATATGCGAAAATTCTTTGCCTTATACGACGTTGAGACTCTCAGATTTCCAGTACTGATTCACAATGACTGATCTTACAATATGTAAAGAGACCAGTCAATTAAAAGATGTTTGTCTTCCCCAAGCTTCAACTGTCTTCAAAGTCCCACCTTGCAAGCAATTCCATATCTTTTGAAGCTCTTATATGCAAAATCTCATAAAAGTAAACCAACCCAGTTAAGTATCTTCAATAGAAAATTAGACCCATTTGAGGGAAGTTGTTTTGATGAACAGAATTTGCTTTTCCCCCAGCAAAGAAGATTGAATAAGTAGGCTTGTTTGTGAATAAACGAATCCCAAAAGTGATGGTTTTGGTGGGAGGAGGTTTGAATAAAATAAAGAAGTGGTGGGGTTAAAGATTTCAGCTTTTTTTATGGGGACAGTGCAGCTGCAGAGCATTATAAGATTTTGGGTAGACATTCTCTAGATCTGTTGAAGGTCAAGGAGAGAACAAGATACAAAAGACAATGGAATGGCACATTATCTTCTGCTCTTCCACTACTTCATGTACTACTTCAACTCATAATGAAATTGAGAGAATAACATTTCATTTATTGATCATCAGTTATGGCCACCCAAT
This sequence comes from Acorus calamus, assembly GCA_030737845.1. NCBI lineage: Eukaryota > Viridiplantae > Streptophyta > Magnoliopsida > Acorales > Acoraceae > Acorus > Acorus calamus. The sequence goes on along the minus strand of CM060871.1, from coordinate 5,818,850 downwards.
CAAGATTGGATGGTTTTGATGATGACTGAGAGTACTTTTTTTTTTTTTGTGGAGAAATTTAATACCCACTGTGTATTCTGTACTAGGAATGGTATTGGTATGATCTAAAACTTTGACAAAACTGACAATTTTTTAGTGTATCACAATCTTATATAAGGTGGTCTGACTCATACATTCCTTTTTAAAGCTACATCACAAAGGTCACACTCTTGTTAAAGGAAGACCTCTTCTTTAGAATATCTTTTATATTGATGTGAAAAAAAGTAGTTATGTCTATAAAAGCAGGATTAGACAAATTTGATGTGTGTGTTTGTTGTGCATGTTCATGTTTGATATGTATTAACAAGGGACATGACACAACACACGTTGCATTTACGTATAGTATCCCATTCATTTCCAAAATTTAAACATATTTTTTAAAATTTCAGGTATGCATTGGATGTAGCATGGACACAACACGGACTATAATTTTTTCTAAATAACTATTGTACAATTTATGCTCACATCAAGTTAATGATAATAAATATAAAACTATAATATAGTTGATAGTTGACATATCATTATAATTATACCAATTTTTTTATGATTTATGGTTTATGTTTCAAATTTCCATTATATAGTAATTAAATATTTATTTATTAATGTCTTTATTATTTTTATATTCGGTTTTTCAAGATTTATCATGTAATCCTATTTGAATCACATAAGTCCATATATGTCTTGTGTCCGTGTCCATGCTCCATGGGATTTAATATTATGATGATATGAAATCAAAACAGCTGAAACTTTCATGACAGCCAACCAAATAAAATGCACTGATATTCCAAGGTTCATGAACTCTTAAAAAAAATTTCCAAAGGGTTGATGAGATGTTTTACTATTTACTTTTAGAACTTTACATGAACTTGTGCATGATGGAAGTGGACCACTACAAGAGGTGTTCCAAAGTCCAATCAATGGTGAAATGGAAAGTTTGACATACAGGTCCACTATTGACAGTCGCCCTTCATATGGCTTGTGTCCTCCATTCTAAACACAAAAAGCCATGAAACAGGTCCCCTTTTATGCTTGCAGTTGATAAATCACATGCCTTTGAGTCCACCATGAAATCATGAACCCTAACCTGCCGGTCTGGGAATTGCTATAGAACAGATATCTATATATAGAATTAATATTTTATTTGTTTGATTTACTTTTAAACAGTTAATTTTAGAGATATATTAAGATGAGTCATTTTTACAGCCACGTGTTTTTAACTTTTTCTGAAGTATATTTTTATCTAATGAAATAAATACTCGAATAAATTGAATGCTATATTTTTATTTTTATTTTATAATAGAATATATATTGAAATAGTAAGTATATACTCTATTCAGGATAATGTGGCATATGTAGAAGTGTTTTGAGTGTATCAGCATCCTATTTTTTATATCTGGATTCAACTTTAATAAATTGAAGATTAATGATGGATAAGAGATAAGATAATAATTTATAATTTTTAAATGATAACTCTTTGTTTATTGGGAATATGTGAGTTATGACAAACGTGGTATGTTTTTAAGATGTGTGTAAGAGTGTTATGTGATAGTTAAAATGATGAAATAATATATTAAATCATTGACATAGATAAACTCATATAAACCATATAAATGTTACAATTCCTCCTTAGAAAGGTTATCATGGTATATCTTAAATTATCAAGACTTTAAAATAATTATTAGGGTCTATCTTAGATTATCAAGACCTAACTTTTAAATTCTGTGCTAATGAAACAAGATTGTGACCTATCCTGAAGCTGTATATGTAACACAATCTTTTATAATTTAAAGCATAAAGTGAAGAAAGTAAGATTATATGAAGTATTTCCACCTCTAACTTTCTGGGGCCATCTGTTATGTTTTGACAATTGATGTAATGAGTAGAAGGCATTTCCCTTTCAATTAAATATGAATTTTATGCATTCACAGATAGGTTGTTGGATGATCAAGGGAAGAGTTTGATTTGTTGGTACACTCAAGTATTCACCAACAACCTCCAAATCACTAATTAATAACACAAAGTAATATTGATAGCGGTTGATGTGAAAATCCTTTTAAAAGACTAGTACTTGAACATATAATTATCATGCATGGTATCTATTCAAAACCATGGGCTGTGTTACTGTGTACAGATTGATAATGGTTTGAAAATAAGAAAAGATGGTTTGAAAATAAGCAAAGAGAGAGAAGAAAGAGACATTTGAAAATATTTAATTCCACGTGTGTATTCTCATTTTTTTCATTTCTCCTCTTATTTAGCACACTATCCATGGGATTCAGTTTATACTTCGGATGCGTTTAATTGCGCGATTGCAAAACTGATTCTGTAAGAATCTAAGTTTTAAAACTGATTATGCAAAAAGTTTAACCCTTGGCCCCCTCCCCTTGTTTTTAAAATGACAGCTTTTGAACACTATTAACCTGAAATCTGTCTGTATGAAGCTGTTACATTAAAACTATTTAATTGCAATATTATAGAATTAAGCAGCTTTTTACGCAAGCGTAAAAGTTATCCAATCGTGCAACTAAACACTGCATTCAAACTCAATCCCTTCTCTTATTTAGCATAAACTAAAGGAAATGATAGAATTTACGCAAATATAATATTCACAATCTAACTTTCATACTCAAATGACGTAAGGGATGAGATGTGTCATATTGCCTTAGATGATTTTCTTTCATGAGTGTTGCAGTATGTTTTAGTCTAGAAGTTGTTTCCACATTTACCTGTGTTCTTAACTCAATACTTGGGTGCAGAGAGTGTATGAATAATTACATATATGAATCACATTAAGTGTGTATAAACGAAAAATAATGGTATTAATGTTCATTTATTTAAACCTAGTATGTGAATTTAAATAATTACTTTAAAGGTACATTATGAACTTGGCATGTATATCTTTAAATGTAACATATAATTCATGCATTCAAAATATCAAAGAGTAGGCCTTTTGTCAAAATTTTCTGGCGGGAGGGAGAGCATCCCTCATGTTCTTTGTACTCCCCCAGCCCCTGTTTTGTTGTTTTTTTAATATCCCCCTATGTTATTCCTCTGTAATAGGAAGAAGGAGGTTTACCTAGTGCTCAATTGAGAGCTATGGGCATCTTCCCTCTACTTCAATAGTTCGGATCTCTTGTAATCGAAGTTCGATTTTATAAAAGGTCTACCAGGTTTACACCCCTTCAAAAAAAAAATCAAAATATTAAATTTTCAAACTAAAATCTAGGTTCAAAGTAATTCATTAATTTAAATAACTCTAATACATTGTTGGGGATGAGATCATTGGCGGAGCCTCCTGAGGCCCGGGGGGGTCCCATCCCACCCCCCCCCCCCCCCGAATTTTTTTAATTCTTTTTTTGATAAACTAATTTAATTAGATAAGTTACGGACAACCCTATTTTTAGCTCTAATTTTAATTTACATGTATTTTAATTTTTTTTTAAATAATATACTTCATTTCAATGAATTTTCATTGATGCATATATAGAAAATGTAAAAAAAATTATCGAATGATATACCTCATTAATATGAGTATACGCGCTATTAATTTTCTATCAATGCAAATGAAACTAGAATTAGGGTTGAAAAAAATTAGTAACAACACTCTTTTAATTAAGACCCATATGTCGTGGGTCTCACCTGCATATGAAATTCCAAACAGCAACAAGCCACCACTAAAATAGATAATAAAAATTGGATTTATGTTTTGATTTTTTTTTTTTTTGTGAATCATCGATTTGAAATTTGATATATCGTTTTAAAATATAATAATTAACTTTTAGAATTATTCAGAGATATGTTTTTTTGTGAATGTCTTTATTTTATACATATTTATTTTTTAATCTAGGATATTGAAATTTAAAAAAAAACATAATAATATAATTTTAGAAAATATTTATATAAGTTATGAGACCCCCTGATCAAGATTTCATCAGGTGATTAATCAGGTGTGGTTAATATCTAATGAGAGAATAATTTGTAATAAAATCAATTATATAATAAACATGAGATTGTCAAAATAGTCTCTTACAAAAAAAAAAAAACAAATATGAGGGATGGAACTAAATGATCTCCAGCACATAATTCTTTTTCTTATACACATATCCTCTTTACACAGGGCGCAATCCGTACCCCAGTTACTAGAAACCCACCCCGTTTTTTAACAAAAAAATGTTTACAGTAAATGGAAACCCACCCCGAGGTCGCCACTCCCTCTGGCGACGGTGGTGAAATGGTCGCCGGAGGTTCCGGCGATTACCAACCCCGGTCGGCATTCCCATTGGCGACGGTGTTAGCGTGGTCGCCCGAGGCCCGGGGCCAAAATAAGAGGAATAAATCCATTTTTAAAGTTTCAAACCAAATGACAAATCATTTAAACCATAACAGACTCAGCGGCATTTAAAATACATTAAAATAATTCTTTTAACACCAAAGTCGGATGTCCATACGAATTACATAAATCAAAATACATTTTCAAATTATTTTTATGTATATTTTTATTTTTGAAAAAAGAGTAATTGTTTTTATTAGATAGGTTATTTATTTTTATATATGAAAAAATAAATCATGAATGGTTGTAGAATTTGAACATGTATTTTATTGTGTAGTCGTGAATAGTTGATTTGGAATGCGAATGTCATATTTTATGTGTTTTAAACTGTTATGACTGTCTGTTAATTGTTTAAATGTGAAATTTTTTCAATTTGGTTTGAAACTTGTAAAAATATGAATTTATTCTCTTTTATTTTGGCTCGTCAGGCCTTCGGGGACCAACTCAACACCGTCGCCAATGAAAATGTACCGGGGTTGAATAGCCGGAACCTTTGAGACCATCATTCACCACCGTCGCCAAGAGTGGCGACCTCGGGGTGGGTTTCCAAATGCTACAATACATAAAAAAAAATTTTTAAGGGGTGGGTTTCTTGACTGGGGGTGCGAATATTGGCGCCAGTCGCGTGCAACCCATCGTGTATTACTCACATGCTTGGATTTGTTTACAAAATGAATATTTAATGTAGCGAAATATATATTTTCATAAAAAACACAGATATATTCCAATAAATTGTCCAAACTCAGTTATAAAAATGTAAAAAATTATATTTCTCGTTTAATAAAATTAAACATATGCAAGACCACACAAGGCTACTAATCGAGATTGACAACGCCCTAACAACCAATGCATGATTTATCTAGTGTGCATCAAAAGATAAAATACAAATAAAAATTTGGGAAATTTGATAAAAATTTTGATCCAAACCAATGTGATAAAACACATTTTTTAAATGATAGAATGATATGTCATCTTCGCGTTAGTTTAAACTTTAAATTGAGTTTCGTTAATGTTTGGGTCACATATATTGGATCACTGAATAAGCACTCAAAAAAATTGTGCAAGTGCTTATGTCCAGAAGAGGTTTTCTATATCCCATCTAACAGAGAAATTGTCATGAAAATCATAGTGGTGTATATGGGAAAACAAAGAGTTAATACACACACTATTGTTCAGTTTTCTTTTTTGATTTAATATAATCAAAATATCATGTAGTTTATTTTTCTCTGTGCTGTAACTCTTTAGGTTAGTTTATTTTTCTCTGTGCTGTAACTCTTTAGGTTTTGTAAAAGAAAATTTTCAAATACTCTCACATTGATTAAAAAGTTTTGGTTTAAATGGTATATATAAAGGAGGGTGTGAGACACATATTGTTGATGAGTAACAAGTACAAGTGCACAGGGGTTTACACATACATTGCTTACATGCGTACATGTGTATTATATTATGATTATTAATACTTAGCACTTTTGCATTAGTCATATTAAATGCTTATAATGTTTTAATAGTACAATAATTTTTTACAGTTAGTTATTAAAACCGCTTGCAACTGTTGGAAACGGATGCATTGGGGTCTTTAAAATGGGATTGGATCTATAGAAAATCTCATCTTCTTCATCCTCCTCAAAAACTCATAAATTCATTTTTTTCAAAACCTGATAGACTTGCATTCATATTTGACATCAACCCAACTTTCGAGAGAGTTGATTTAGACTTTCGCTTTGTTGATCACAAGTCTAATAAGGCTTCGTTGTATCTGGGAGTGAGTTTATAGAGAATCCCTACAGCAACTTCTTTTAAAGTCAGAGTAAATATCGCTTAAAGAAAACATATTCGTTATGCGTGTCTCGAAGTCTCTAATTATTTTTTTCGGCTCCATTCATTATTTTCCAACAACTATTAGGTAGAAATGGTATTTAATTAGATAATGTAATCGTGATCTCCACAAATGATCACGATTGTCACATCCTTTCATTTCATTTATTCCACTTACATTATTTAATTAGACAATGAATAAATTCTACACTGCTAAATCTCAAATAATTTGAATCTTATTAGACCATTGAATTAATCAAATTAAACACTCATCAATGAATTGGATCCAAGAGGATAGGAAATACAGTTTTGTCCATACTTATTGTCACTTTTTAGAGGTGGTGTTTTTGTAATTTTCTTTTTCAAAATTATACATAAAGAATATCATGGTTAGATCAAAATCCAATTTTTATTGTACTAATTGGAACACTAAATATTAAGCTAATATTCAAAAGTCTAGAACTTTTTGAATTACTTGAAATAAGGTTAAAGGTCATAAATAAGGATTAAAGATCTTATGCCTTGGAAATACTGGGTAATTTTTCAAAATTAATCTCAGATGACCACAATCAATTCAAGTGTGTTAAATACTCTTGAAATTGAATGAATTTTCAAGAAGCACAGTGGAGTCCTATTTATAATTCACATCATGTTTTGATTTTTAAATTTATATATTTATATTTTTATAAAATATATAAATAAAGGATCCGTTTGTTTCACAGAAAAACTTTCGAATCTCTCAACTTTTCAGGAAAAATGGTTACACAATCACGTTTGGATGTATTTAAATCTCTAGTGAACAAAAAAGTAACTGCTTCGACTACCTCAAAATCCTGATTTTAATTTTAGAATCGACTTTAGAGGTAGATATCGTTTTCCGGGGGACTGAGAACTCCATAAATCACAAAACCTTCTCAAAAGTTACAGCTTATCTTCTCTTTTTCATATTCATCTTCTTCATTGCATTTCTACTTCAAAAAATAAAATAAAAAAAGATAACATTATTTCTTTTACTTATTATTATTTTAATTTCAAATATTTGCTACATAATATTTTTTCATGTGTACATTATTCGGTTGTTGATGTATTATAAATTAGTAGAATATTTTATCTCTATTGACTTAAAAACACATAAAATGTTTAATAAATCGGATAGTTTAGCATTTTCTAATCATTTTATATCTTTGGATATGTATGGACCCTATGGAAAATATTCTATTGAGGACTTCAAACTTGAAATAAAAGATCTCTTTTACATGAATATTACTTATTCAAATATTTTAAATCTAAATATTTTTAATATTCCAAGATGTAAAAATACTTTACAATGATAATATTTTATAAAAATAAATTATTTTTTAATTTAATAAATAATAATAATATAAATTCGAAAATTTTTATTAAAAAAATTGTGTCATATATGGAACCCATAATGTTGTTAGGTTACAATATCTAGATTTAATTAAATCATAATAGATTTTTAGATTTACAAAAAAATGCTGATTTTGAATTTGAAAGATTATCTAAATTTTAAATTATATTTTTTAGGATATAATTGAAAACATTAATAAAATGATTCTGTTGAGATATTTGGGGTAGAAATATAAGATCTTACAAATTTGAATATTTTATATCAAAATTCAAAAAATTTAAAGATGTCCGATGGTAATTTTAACACATAATATTTATCTCGGAAGAAAGTAAAGATTAATATATTCGGATCTCACTTTGAAAATTTGATTTCAAATTCTACATTCAAAAATCAAAATTTAAATTTAAATTTAAATTTCGGATTTACATCTAAATCTGAAAATGGATCGGTACATTAGCTTTTCAATCTTTTAAAACTTTAACAATGCACTTTTAATTATGAATAGGCCACCAAGAATCGATGTGCGTTCAAAATGAGTGCTGACACAATTTTTGGGTTTTTTTTTCAGTTTTTATTTTTCCCTAACTCAATGAATTTAGAATTCTTAAAACATATGCATTCAATATCAATTAATTGGAGTCTGTATTTTATTTTTATAAAAATACATATTTTATTGAGTAAATATATATCTTTAAAAAATTAAAAATATATTTAAGGATGTAAATGAATTATAGGCATGACTGACTAAAGAATGGGAGCCAATATATGCACCCCATTTTACCAGAAATTCACCTCGTTAAAAAAAATAAAAATAGTTTTCATGCACCGTTGTAGTAAGAGGAAACTCACTCCGAGATCGACATTCCCTCTAGTGACTGTAGTGAATTATGGTCACCCAAAGGTCCGGTGAGCTAGAGTTAGAGGATTTGACATGTATATCAACCCAGGTCGAAAATCACTCGGACGACAATGTTGAAGTATATATGATCGCCCAAAGGCCCGGCGAGCTAAAGTCAAAGATAATAAATTCACATTGTTACAAGCTTCAGACCAAACATGACAAATTTCACATTAAACATATAGAATAGACAGTATGGTAACATTTATAACACATCAAAATACAATATTAGCATTCTATAACCAATAATTCATATGACTACATTATAAAATACATGTTCAAATTTTAAAAGTCATACATGAAGAGAAAAGAGAGTACCATAAAATAATAATAATAATAAAATAATAATAATAATAATAATAATAATAATAATAATACGGAAGCAAGGAGGGGGTGGAGATGAAGCGGGCCTTTTCTTGTGGCCAAGTAATTATTTTTAAGTTTATTTTTATTTTTTGAAAAAATAGTAATTGTTTTTATTGGATATGTTATTTATGTTTATACGTGGAAAAATCAATATAGTCACATGAATAATTGGTTATGGAATGCGAACATCATATTTGATGTGTTATAAATGCTGCGATGGATGTATGTTCTGTGCGTTTAAATGTAAAATTTGTCTATTTGGTTTGAAACTTATAACAATATGAATTTATTTTCTCTTAATTTAGCTCGTTGAACTTTTGAGTTATCATATTTCAATACCGTCGTTCAAGTAGTTGCCGACCTGGGTTGGTATACACGTCAAACCCTCAGTCAAACACATGACATAGGGCATTCCTCTGACTTGGACGACCATAATTCATCACCATCATCAGATAGAATGTTGATCTTAGGGTGGGTTTTCTCTTACTGCAACAGTGCATAAAAATGTTTTTATTTTTATTTTTTTTGGGGTGAGTTTCTTGTAAAATAGGGTGCATATATCGCCCTCCCCTAAAGAATGGGCATATTCGGGTCCAATCCAACAAAATTTGGTAATTCAATTGGGCACACCCTTCAGTAATCCGTACTGTTTTTAGAGCGTGTACTGCAAATAAAATGATATTAGAGGGCGCACATGCAAAAACAAGAAGAAGAACAAACCACCTTCAAATGGGAACAAAAGCTAAAAAACCGACGGAACCGACAGAATAGTTACGTTAATTGGAACTCAGATTCACTACTCTGTTAATAGAGAGTGAATTTCGGATCTCTGCGAAGGTGATTCTTTTCTAACCTCAATTTTGTTTCATTCGTTCTCATCGAATGAATGTCGATTCTGTGAATTTCTGGTTGTTTAAAACCCTGATTAATAACTCATTGCGTTTCCCTAATTAGTGTTGTTTCCCTAATTGATGATCTATTTTTACATATCTAATATTTTTTCCGATTTAATATGTTATTTTGCTTTGATTCACAGTGGTTGTGTGTTTTGGTGGTTCCTTATAATGTGGGCTATATCAATCTTGGTTTTTTTTTTGTCGGTGCCCATGAAGGATAAAAAGTAGCCCTAGATTTTGGTGGTTGAAATTGGTACATCATCAAAGTTGGTGTTTGTTGATTGTTTCCTTTTTACGTAATTCTCATTAGCCATGTTGTTTTTTCTCCACTAAATTATTATGGAAAAATAAAATGCATGGGACAGATTGATGGCTATACTAAAGATCTTGTATGATTTTTAAAGTTGCTGTATGTAAAGGAGCACTTTATATATGTTAGAGAAGAAAAAAACGTTTTAAGATTTCGGTACCAGAAATCTTTTTTTTTTTTTTGTTATCCTTGATATTATCTTAAATCGATCAGTCTGAGCAATTTAGTAGTGGCTGTAATTATAATTATACAAGACAAGTATGGAATTGTCCAGTGAGGTCAGTCTGATCCTTGAAATATTAGCATATAATAGTTGAAGGGGGTCCAAAGGCGGTTAATCTGTGTTGGACTTACACAGCTTGTTGAAATTTTAAATATTATTGTTAGTTGGGGACAAAATTATATGGTCAAAAAGTATGACAGAAAAAGATTGTTCGGTTGTTGATGGAGAATCTAATGTTGTGAAAGATTGTAATGACAAACTCACAAAGTTTGGTTTAATAGGACCACACAAATCTACTTCAATCATTCAAATATGAGATGAAAATGAGAATCGTGTATGCAAGTGGAATGCAATACTAAATTATCTGTGAGGAGATGAAGCAAGTATTGTAGAGTATATATTTCCCACCTATTATGTCAGTCAATATTTAGCATTATGAAGTATGCCAAAATATTTGAGCATAAAACTTTACACAGACAAAATTCTGTGTGGGCATGGGTATGCAGAATTATCCAAACTTACCTTAAACAAACAAAATGAATAATAATAAATTATAGACATTGGACAATCGATGAAGCATATATTGCTAAGGTGGAGAAGAAAGATGAAGCATATATTGCTAAGGTGGAGAAGAAAGTATAACAAGCACACCCCTACATTCAGATCAATGCAGCCAACTCTCATATTTCTTTAGTTGTCATGGAGGTTTAGGAAGATTATCCTAAGCTATGGAATCCAGGTGCTTTCTGTTGGAGATGGAAGTATAATAAAGCCTCAAAATCCTTTTTTATTTTCTTCTTGTGGTCGCCCCTTCTGGAGTCCACTTTCTAGATTTACAAATTTTTCATCCTTTGATTTGAAATATTTCATAAAATTGGACAGGAACCAAAGGCTTTTCAATTGAGTTTCTCATTGTCTGAGGAGTTTGAATTGGTTGGGTGGATAGATATGGTGGCTTTACTAGGCTTGTTGTCTTTAGTCCTAATATGCATCCCATACCACACTGCATACAGGCTTGGGCCAGGTCAGCTGGTTGTGTTTGTATGTGTGTGGGACGAATTTAGGAATAGTTGGCATGGGTTAGGTTGCATCAATTGTTTGATGTATTTCCCCTTCACTTGTGTGGGATATGGTATTCTTTGACAACTGTCCTAAACAGTTTGGCTTCAAAGCATTGGCTCACGTGATGTAGATAGACCATTATCTGTAAAAACGATAAAAGAATTATGTGTGCAGTGTTATGTGCTTCATGCTTGTATGTAACAACTTTGGGGAAGGACATTGTATCGTCCTATCTTCAGACGGTGTGCACTTTAAATATAGAAATTCAATCTATTAAAACCCTTCTTTCCATCCTCGCCATCAAATCTGATATATCAACTTCCGCACCATGCAAACCTTCATCCATGTGTTGTAATATATGCTATGATTATGAGTGAACGAGCCCAGTTTTCACAATTATGATATCTCTCAGTGAGTCTGGTTAAATTCAAGTAGTCCTTGTATATGGGCTTGTTTTGAAGTTTTATGTAGTGCTTGGATTAGGTTGGAGTCCTTAAGGTTTGTGGATCAGACTTGTAAATATTGGCCAGATGATGAAGAAGAAAGTTATTTTAGTATTTCATTTTAACACTATCCTTTAGTGTCGATTAAATATGTGTTTTATTTCAAGAACCTGGCCAAATTGAACCAGATATGTCTCTTTTGTTATTCTTTATTTCTTCCTCCAACTCTGCTCAGGAAGTTAGCAGCCTCAATACTTACCTTATATCTGGTTATTTTTTTTAGTAATACAAAAAGAAAGAATATAATTTACTTTCAGCCCATAACACAAGGATAGTGTGTTTCTAATTCTAGTATAGGATAATAAAAATTTAGTTTTGATACTTCTCTTTGACAATGATTTTAGCATTTATGTTTTGGATTCCTTCTTAGTCCAGACTTATAGCAAATCTATCTTTGAAATGAATGTGCAGCCCATTTGAGTAGTAATTCAAGAACTTCAAATGCCTCCAATGTCCTGTGCAAATGGATACACAAATTCACATGGAAACAAGCCTCTTTTCTCCTTTGGGGTAATATCCGATGTGCAGTACGCCGATATTCCAGATGGTCGTTCTTTTCTGGGAGTCCCCCGCTATTACCGTCACAGTATTCTCGTCTTGCAGAGGGCAGTCAGAATGTGGAACGATCACAAGCACCTCAAATTTTCAGTAAATTATGGAGATATTGTTGATGGGTTCTGTCCAAAAGAGGAGTCACGAAATGCAGTAGAGAAAGTTGTGTTAGAGTTCGAGAAATTTGATGGTCTTGTATATCATATGATTGGAAATCACTGCCTCTACAATCTGCCTCGTAATTCACTAATCACCACGCTCAAGATGCCCGGCCGTGCATACTATGATTTCTCTCCAACACTTGGTTACAGATTTGTAGTTTTGGATGCATATGATGTCAGTGCCATAGGTTGGCCTCAGGACCACCCACTCACAGTGGAGGCCATGAATATCTTGCGAGACAAGAACCCAAATTCCGATAAAAACAGTCCCGATGGGCTAGTTGGTCTTGAAAGAAGGTTCCTCAAGTTCAATGGGGCTGTTGGGAAGGAACAGATGGATTGGCTGGATGGAGTTCTTCGAAACTCAACCGAGCAGAGTCAGAAGGTGGTGATATGTTGCCACCTCCCTCTGGATCCAGATGCAGCGACTCCGGAAGCGCTTTTGTGGAATTACGAAGAAGTGATGGATGTGATACATAGATATAAATGTGTGAAAGCTTGCTTCGCCGGTCATGATCACAAGGGGGGTTACTCGATCGATTCACATGGAGTTCATCACCGGGTTCTGGAAGCTGCTTTGGAATGCCCTCCTGAGTCGAATGCATTCGGTTATGTGGATGCCTATGATGACAGGTTAGTTTTGTTTGGCACCGATAGGATGGCAAGCACTGAGATGGTCTTTGGTCCAGAGGATATCGATTAGAGGTATATGTTGATTGCTGCTTATTCTTTTGTTTTGGGTCTTTTCAAAATGATATTCAAATGAAGGAACATATATACCAGGAAACGAAGTGAAATCTTACCTATGTACAATGGCAGATTTTAATAATTTATTACCTATAGGCAGATCATTATGATTCCCAGTTATGTCATGTGAACTATTTTGCATAAATAGATCCATTGGTTCTGTGAACCTTCTGTTATCATTTGCTGGCTCAGGGGATAGATTCTTTTGTGTGAATGAATGTCCTGCATAAATACTTGCTGCTGAATTGGTCATTCAGTTGCTGCTGCTGAATTGGAAGAGCATAAATATTTGGAAAATGCTAGGGAAAGTCATTCTTGCCGTCACTTTTGCAGTTCCAACATGTTTTGAATTTTTTTATATATATATTTGTCTAATGAAATAATATCTTTACAAGAAACCGAAGCATATACTTAAATTAATTGAATGCATGCGTTTTTTAATCTAGTTTATACTAGGTTAAAGAAAAGCATATGCTAGGTCATGATTGCAGGATTGACTGTATATAAAAAATTTCCTTCAACATTTGAAGTGATCACTCTAAGAATTTGTTCTTCAATGTTTGCAAGAACTTGTTACATCATTTCAAGCTCCTTCAAGCAGACACTTTCTTTTGCACAGCCCCAAAAAAAATATTCCAAAATCAATGTCAATACATGAGGGTACCACAAGATTCATTTCCTCTCATCTCTGTCTACCATTATGTTTTTTCTTTTCTTGTTGAGTCATCTCATTTAAAATTCTCACACACATCCCATAACATCACTTTTCACACAGCATCATGCATTCTCGAACATAAATAACTATTGTGAAGGTAGAATTTTCATTTTAAAAATTATAAATCTTTATCCATCTAATATCTTCAATTTGGATGCGTTTGGAAACACAGTGAAAAAGTATGATTTTGAATAAAATGGTTTAAATAAACTCGATTATGAAAAGCTTATTATCTGCACTTTTAAAAATATACTTTTTATACTAAAAGTTGTAAATAACTTTTAAATTAAGCTTGTTTTTGTTAATACATTTGTGTTTTTTGCTTTTTTTAAAGTTAAAATGTGTTTAAACGCTCTTTCAAACACCAGCTAGTGAAAGTTGCAAAGATTTCAAAAAAAAAGGGAAAGAAGAAAACAATGATGGATAAATAATTATGACAATAGTAACAACACGAATACTAACATTTTATTAATTTAATTCAAATATCAATATTTTGTCAAAAAAAAGGCATAAAAAAGATAAACATTATTTTCTCTTTTAATTATGGGAGATAAAAATTCTAATTTTGAGGAAAATGTGGACATTTTCATTTCAAATCAAATTCAAAACAGATCTTGTTCGAATAGGGAATGAGAAGATGCAGAATCAACAAGAGCTAACAAGGGAAAAAAAAAAACCAAATATCACCTCACACTAGAAATAGAACTAGTAGAAAAGATTTCTTCTCGATTTCGCCCGCACGAGAGATGTTCATCTATTCAATCATTGTCAACACCTCCTCATCAACATGGATGTTCGTTACCCAGCAAGTATGCGCACTTGAACGCTATCTTATTCCTTATTCTCTAGATAGCTTATGTACATGCTGTGTAGCAGGGTCATACTCATCTTACTCTTGTCACCCTTCTTCTTATAAACATGAAAAGAATAAAAAAATTTGACGAAGGTGTATATACCATTTGAAGTTTGGGGAGCTCTATAGTTTTTTCCCGGACATCTCAAATTCCATACTTCCAACATGTCATTGAGCTACATAAATTGCAACATTTCAAGACATTATTTGAAAAATGTTAAATGATTCTGAGCTACATAAATTGCAACATTTCAAGACATTATTTGAAAAATGTTAAATGATTCTGTTTACAATCTTGTTTGTTTGTAGTTCACACACGTCTTATTTTTTAAAATAAAATATTTGATTCAATGTGATATATACTTTATAAAAAAAAAGGTATATGATTTAATAAACTGTATGTCCCCTTTTATAAAAACTTTAAAAATTTCTTAATAAAATATATACAACATCTAATGAGGTATTTACAACATTTCAAGATTCATGAGACTGTAAAGAGAGTTGTAAACGAGATGGGAGAGGGGGGTGAAGCCGGTTATTAAAAAAGAAAGATGAACATCTGAATTGAATTGAGATTGAGGATGAGTTTCTATTGTCGAAACATACCCATGATGGAAATATATCAGATATTGAGATGGAGGACTGGGGACGGGGTTGGATGGGGTTAACGTTTGACCAAAAATTGATAGAGTAGTTTATTATAGGGATGAGATAAGAAATTGTTTATAATATATGTCAGATAACTATTGTAGAAGAATAGATATTGTTTATAATATATGTCTGATTCATATTTTTTGTATCAAATATTTCTGATTTTTTGATATGAATTTGGATTGGATACACAGATATATATTTTTTTATATATAATGGACATGTTTAAAATCAATCTTGGATGTATAACTATTTCTATATTTATCCATATAGATAAAATAATTTTTTAAGGTTTTTTTTATAATTATATTAAATATTGTTCATATTTGTTATCTTGTATGATTAATCACGATAATGATATATTATATTACTATTAAATTTTTAATGTATGATATATGAAAGATATAATAAGCCTTATAATTTTAATTTTCATATCTTTTTAATATATCACTTAATTATGCAGGATTAGTGTTAATATTTAAACATGTCAATTATCCGAAAAATATCAATATCCAATATGTATATGAAAAGATTTGAATTTAAAAATTAATATTTATATCTGAATTATTAAAATTAAGTATGGATATTAACATATTCGATCCCCATAAGTTGACAAACTTAATTTAAACATGTCAATGGAACCGGTACGGATCGGATAGACTTATATTCATATCTGAATTAGATATCCGAAATCCGTATCTGATATCCAACAGATATTTAAATTAAGTTTTCATATTCGCTCTGAAAATCTAGATTCAAATAATTATTCAAAATATCCAAAAAATAAAAATAATATCTAATAATTAATTAATATAAAACATAAAATTATAAAAATTATAAGTATATTATATGGTTTAAAGTATAATAAATAGTAAAAAAAATCATATTAATCCTAAAAATATAAACATATCAATATGATAAATAATAATATAAAATGAATTTCGGAAATTTCGTATACCATTATCTCCATATCTGGATCCAAAATATTTCATACACATTCAGATATTAGATCATTTTTAAAATTTTAATTGATATACGTCGCTGTAAAAGTAGAACGGATGTCTATAAATAAAAAACAAAAAAAAACGAGTTCGGGCAAGTTTAACTCGGCTGAGTTATCCGAGTCTGTTGGCCTCGTAAGACACGAGAGAGAGAGAGAGAACGCAAAGGCGATCCGAACCCTAGATCTTCTGTGAGAGAAGAACCCCCGGCGATGTCGTCGGCCTCAGTGGCTTCCGAGTGGCAACTTCTGTACAACCGATACTACCGTAAACCGGAGATCTACCAGATGCGTTGGTCTCGGATGGACCTCCGCCGCCACCGCGTCGCCGCCGCCCCCTTCGGCGGCCCGATCGCCGCCATCCGCGACGACTCCAAGATTGTCCAGCTCCTCGCCGAGTCCGCCCGCCGCCGCCTCCTCCTCTTTACCTCATCCGGCGAGCCCATCGCCTCCGCCGCCTGGGACAAGCCCGGCGGCCGCCTCGTCGGGATGTCGTGGACCGACAACCTCAACCTCGTCTGCGTCGTCCAGGACGGCACGGTGTACCGCTTCGACGTCCGAGCGGAGGCGGTTGGGGCGCCCTTCAACATGGGGAAGGAGTGCTTCGAGGAGGGCGTCTCGGAGTGCGTGTTCTGGGGGGGAGGGTTCGCCTGCCTCACCGAGGGGTTCAAGGTGTTCTGTGTGGCGGACCTTGAGGCGCCGAGGCCGGTGAAGTTGGCAGACCCGGGGTTGACGGAGTACCCGCTGTGCCTGGCGGTGATCGAGCCGCAATACACGATGTCGGGGAATGTGGAGGTGTTGCTCGGGGCGGCGGATGGTGGGGTGGTCATGGTGGAGGAGGAGGGGGCGCAGAGGGCTGGGGAAGGGGCGGTGGTGGGCACATTGCAGAGGATGGCAGTGTCGCGGAACGGGAAGTTGCTTGCTTCGTATACCCATGATGGAAAGCTTCTAGTGCTCTCGACGGATTTCTCGAGGGTCATTTTCGAGTATGATTGTGAGGTAATGTATGATTGTGTATGATTCAGTTTCTTTTATTGTAATTCCAATGAACAAATCATACCAGTTGATTGGGTAACTCAATTAGTGCAGGATTCCAAGGATCTTCTAAATCTTTAATAAGAGTGGTACTGTATATTGTACCTTTAGGCCCCCTTTTGTATCTAATTATTAAAAATTGAATGTGTGGAGAATCACTTAACCGAACCAAAACTTCAAAAAGCTGCTCCCCTTTTCCAGCTTTTCCAAACAAAAAAAGGGAAAAATTGATTTGACATCTTACATATGAAAACTGAAATACTCAAATTACAGATTGGGACTGATTTTTTGGGGAAATCAATTTCTCGGAAGTAGAATCTTTCCATTAATCAGTTTTGGGATTAATGATGAACATATGTGTTTTACTTTGCATGTGATATTATTATGTAATCAATTTTTTGATGGAGATCCGTCGCCTCCTTTTTTGTTTGGGGCACCTTGAATTAATAAGTTGTTCCCATCTTTTCTACAAAAAGAAAAAGAAAAAGAAATCAATTGTTTCTTGTGCATGATAACATCATGACTGTTATACAATAATGCCCGTGTGACAGGCGAAGGTAGCCTACCCCAAGTCGGCCGTAAGGCCAGTTACCGGGGGGGGGGGGGTCCCTCCGTTATCAACCAATAAAAAATTTAAGCCCGTGTGCATTGAAATATTTTCTTTTCAAGAATCAACAGGTTATAGGATGTGCTAAAGCATTAATGTGTGTCATTGCCCATCTAAATGTGCTTGGTCATAATGTGAATTTGTTTACCTAAATTCTGACACTCTTACCCTGGATGATTTATGTTGGCAAGAATTCCATTAACAGAAAGTGCCTTGAGGCAGTTTGTTGATTATTTTAAATGTGATTTTATTCTGGTTGTAGTCGGCCCTGCCACCAGAGCAGCTTGCTTGGTGTGGAATGGATAGTGTACTGCTTTACTGGGATGAAACACTGTTGATGGTGGGACCATATGGGGAGCCCGTGAGATATTACTATGATGAACCCATAATTCTTATACCAGAGTGTGACGGGGTGAGGATTCTTTCCAACACAAGCATGGAATTCTTACACCGTGTCCCTGATTCCACTGTCTCTATCTTTAAAATTGGGAGCACGGTACCAGCAGCTTTATTATATGATGCCTTAGATCACTTTGACAGGAGGAGTGCTAAGGTACGGTTGATCAGCATTGATCATTACATAGTTTATTTTACCCACTGCTTGGAAGGTTTTGGTTCTCTGATCTCATTGGACTGTAATTTTTGCTTGATTTAATGAACTACCATAAGTTTTCGTTTTACAATTTTTATATATGTGAAATTTATTAGAATGTATTGTAATACGGTAGAAAAACATTCTCGCATTTTCTCACTTTTGCTCCATAATGTGGTACTAGGACCTCCATAATGTGGTACTAGGACTCGCTAGTTTCCAATCAGGAAAGTGCAATAGAATCCAGATCTTAATATTTGATATTCCTTCTCCTTTTTCATCTGTGTCACTTGCTGGTCTGTGAAGCCACCATAGGGAAAATAAATATGTCAAAGAATTTGAGTGCTTTGAGTTAATCAGAAGTTCAGAACCAGTTGTTGATGATAGCTTCATTCATACTCAGCAGAGACGAAAGCTACCTGTACAAAGTTCTTATTTATCCTGTCATTTCATTCTCTGATGTAGAACATGATGATCCTTATGGAATATTGTAGGCATAGTAGAACCCCCTCCCCCCTCCAGAATAAGAATACAAACATTTGATATGATTCTATAATTGTGGAAAGATTCATCTCTTACAAAATTTGTGGATAAAACCTTGTCCTATGGAAAAATATTCTGTATGCATCCTCTTTTATATCCATCCTACTTCAGGATTCTGACATATTTGCAAGTTACAGAATTAGTGTTGACTTAAGCAAAGATGCGAAGGCGGCAATCTCAGTTTTACTAAATTTCTGCTTGAGAAAAATCTATGGATAACAAGTGAAAGACCATGTTACTGCTGTATATGTGTCTTTTGTTCTCTTATTGTCATTCTGAATGTTATAACTCAAATTTTTAAGTGATTTTTATCATCACTATGTTTATGACCATTACAACTACCTTGCTTAAATCTAGCATGCCTTTCCCAAATGCGAGAAAATGGTTGCCACAGAATGCGATTTGCTGTCTTTTTCTGTATTCCTCAAATGGCATCAAAACTGTAGGTGAAAAATCATGAACACCTCTGTTGAAGATAGCCTTTTGTCTACTTCTTCCTAAACGAAGAAAAAAACTCTTAAGTGTTTTTTATTTTGTTTGGGCAGGCTGATGAAAATTTAAGGTTGATTCGTTCTTCTCTGCCTGAGGCGGTTGAAGCTTGTATTGATGCTGCAGGACATGAGTTTGATGATTCTCGTCAAATAACACTACTGAGAGCTGCCAGCTATGGGCAGGCCTTTTGCAGGTTGGTTTCTTATAGTTGTACTAAAAATTGTGCATAACTGAAAAGCCATTTTCTTCTCTACATAAAACTATCTAAAGGTATGCTCTCTTATTTAGCATGAATGAGAAATGAAATCCCAATTGAATGTAATATATTGTGCTTTGTAATCTTGTATACTGAATGAAGTATTGTTAATTTACTTTATCTGGCCTTCAGAAAGCATGAAATAAGAATCCGTCAACATTTTTCATTTACTCGTATAATGCATATTTTTGGTACTGAAATCTCAGTATTCGGTAGAATTCCATCTTTTCCACATATTGTATTCATTTGAATGGTACTGTCCAGATATTTGAAAATTGATTCTATGTGGGAAGAGACTGCAAATATGTTCAGAAACCAAATTCCTGGACATCTAACAGTTACAATACATCAATTGTGTCAATGAATTGATAGAATTCAAGTAAGATTGAATTTCATGGGCAATTGTGGGAATTATCTATGACAATTCTGGCAGCAGTTAACTTATTTGGTGTATAATTATTTATTCTAAACTACATCTTTTCTTAATTATCAGAAGTTGTAAATTCTTTTGTTTCTGGTGTTGGTGAAGTATTCTTGGCTTCAAGCCTTTGATTGGTTAACAGGAGTTTGAATAAGAAGTTTGAGGGGGCTACACAATCAGATTGCACAGGAAGGGATGATCTGCCTGCAATGGCATGCTTTTTTTTTTTTGGGGGGGGGGGGGGGGTGTACTCGTTAAATGAAGCATATATTTTCCACTTCTTTTAAGTATACAGCGGAGGAGAGGCAGGGGTTGATGGGATCAGCCTCCAGTCTTTTTTCGTTTTGTAATTTTTTTTTTATTTGGGTGGAGACAGCTTTCTCTTGTCTTTTGGATGTTTAACATCTCTAATAAAATTTGGTGGCACCCCACCTTTTCATGGGAAAAGAGAGCTAGAATGAGATCTGTCACTTTTGTTTGATTGTCTGGAAAACTGAATTACAATTCATTTTTAAAATGGAAAATTTTTGGATAGCAACTTTAGGGAGCAGATCCCTCGTCTTCTATCCGGGGGTTTCTTTTTAATAAGATTCTCCCATCTCCTTTCAAAAAGCAACTTTAGGGAGGAGGTGGAATTATGTTATATCTCAAACTTATCTCACCTTCACCACAAAAACAGTGACAATTTCTATCTAGAATGAAGCCAATGACACAAAATATTATAGTATAACTTTCTAGAACTGTTATTCATTATTCAGCCATTTATTCCAGGTTATTTTTCCCAAAAAAAAAAAATTCTGATTCTCAGTAGTGATATCCAGTTGACTTTCGCAGCCAATTCCAGCGTGATCGCATTCAAGAAATGTGCAAAACATTGCGAGTGTTAAATGCTGTCCGCAACCCTGAGATTGGTATCCCTCTTAGTATTCAACAATATAAGGTCTTCATTACTTGAATTTATCTATTCATTTGAAACAACTAAATGGGTGTGTTAGTTTCACTATACTAAACAATGTGTTTGCCATTGCAGTTGCTTACTGCACCTGTTCTCATTGGACGTTTGATTAATTCTCACCAACACCTTGTCGCCTTGAGGATCTCTGAGTACCTTAACTTGAACCAAGTAAGTTTTTGTCTATTACGTTTTGTGTTTGTGCATATTGGTTGTATTGAGTATCATTTGGTTATGTAAACTCGCGGTGGAAAGCCCAAAAATATTGTGTAAATTATGTGAAGAAAAGGTGTTCATCTTCTGATTTAATGGAATTTTAGTTGCAGCTGGGCCTCCTCTTTGTTCAAGTAATAAAGAAATGTTTTTTCATTTATTTTCACTTAAACTTCTGTTATCATTCCTTCTATTCTTATTTAAGTGATTAAGTCATTGTGAACCGCAATCATAAAGGATTGGGTCGTTTTGTGCAACAACTAGCAGTGATGTATTATAGGGGAAGGCTTGTAATTGAGGAGTCGGGTTGTGATTGGTTGTCCGGATTTTCAGTAGACCTCTCTTCTACTGCGGATTAGGTGGCTGATGTTGGTTTTTGTTTGCTTTGTTTTTCTTTGTTTGGATGTTTGAATTGGGCATTCTCTTCCATTGAATAAAATCGAGGCTGAATGCCTAGTGTTTCGTCAAAAATAAAGAGGAGAAAAAGAGTCATGGTTAACCATAGATCAGTGAATCTTTAGAACATATGTAAAATCATTTCCATGTTTTAACTTTTGAGACAAATTATCGTACATTTAGAAAATTTAACAATATAATCATCATGTCCATAGCAGGTGCCTTGCTTAGTAGCATTTCGAAAGAAGATAAAGTGTAATTTCTTCTTCTCATTTCTTTACAGGAGGTTGTTATAATGCATTGGGCATGTGCAAAGATAACAAATTCATTAGCTATTCCTGATGCAGATCTCCTTGCAATCTTACTTGACAAGGTTTGTCTTTCATTGTATTATATTATGAAATGCAAAATGAGGCAAGAAACTTTTGATTCTTTGTTGGAAAGATTCACTGCAAGCATTCTGATACAACAATGTCTGAGTTTCAGCTGAAATTATGCAAAGGCATATCATATGCAGCAGTTGCTGCCCATGCAGATAGTAGTGGCCGAAGAAAGTTAGCTGCTATGTTAGTTGATCACGAACCACTTTCTTCCAAACAGGTGTGTCTTTACTGGTCCCTGTGTGAATTTCTTTACAGAAACTTTTTCCTATATTCCTATTTTGTCATCTTACATTCAGGTTCATTTTATATGTAATTGCTTTGTTTTCATTAACAACCTATTTATTTTCTGCAAATTTTGATTTCTTGCTGAAGGGAAAATGTATCTTATAACAGAGTTATTCACTGTTTTAGAATCTTTCTTGCTTCAGACAACATATTTGCTATTGTAGCAACAGATACAGCAAAAGTACTGAAGTAGTTGTTGTGATGTATCAGGTTCCCTTGTTGTTAAGCATAGGGGAAGAAGACATGGCTCTGACAAAGGCAATTGAAAGTGGAGATACTGACCTTGTCTATCTAGTTCTCTTCCATATTTGGCAAAAGGTGTTTCTTTTTATGAAATTATGAGCCACTGAATTGAGGGAATCATAAGATTTAATGTAAAACTTCATTATTAGAAATTAAATGACCCTGTTTTTGTTTAACTATCTGCTTGTCTGAAACTATGCAGAAGCCTCCTTTGGAGTTTTTTGGCATGATTCAGGCAAAGCCTTTAGCTCGTGATTTGTTCATTGCATATGCAAGGTCCAACATTCCGTCCTATAAATTCAAACTAAGATTCTTCTGCGTAATTTTCTTGTATGATCAAGAAAGAATGCGTCTTGACATTTTTTTTATATTCATTTGTTTTTTCAGGTACTATAAACGCGAATTTCTGAAGGATTTCTTTTTGTCATCTGGACAGCTTCAAGTAAGATCAAGTTATTGAGTAATATCTATTAATTTTAGATTTCATTCTTCACATATAAAATTTGAACTCAAAAACTGTTAAAGCATGATGTCTGACTAGTAGTCCACTTTTGAGGAGATTATATAGTTTGATCCTGCAGCCTTTCTTCCATGGAAACGGCTGGAAGACTGCAATTTGTTGAATATAACCTTCTACAATGTTTTGCAAAATGTCAATACCAGTTCATGCTTAAAATTGAAATATTGAAAAATTGGATTTTGGTAGGGGCCAATCTTCAGAATGTAACATGTAGGACATAACTTGAAGGACTGGTGGCTACATCCTTCCTTTTCATCTATATAAATTTTATTTACATGAGATGACCGACGGTTTGGTGCTGAGGCACTCTGTTAATGCTTTCAACATCCTGATGACAATTTACAATTACCCTCATGTTGATGGTCTTTAACAAGGTGTCCATGAGTCCAGATGTTATGGTTGGTAATTAGCGAGAAGATATTTTACCAGATCCAGATTCAGGGGGATTTTGTACTTCTTGTGCTCGAGGTGGTTGGATATAGCTGGTAACTTACTGTTAACTCTAGTGTAATTCACGAAATGTGGCAGTTGCTTCTGAACAAATTGTGCATGTATGGGGCGGCCAGCGAGCTCTCTAGGGAAGCGATGAATGTGCTGATGGAGATAAGTGCTTGGGCTGAATCTTGCAGAGACATTGTTTGGTGCTGATGTTTGATCTATTTGAAGGACAGGAGTTCTGCTGATAATATGTGGCAAATTGGACAGAAATGTGGTAGATTTTGTTGAAGACATTGGAGTTGCTGTCCTAGCGGAGATAGAATTAAGGCTATATTGATCAGGGAGATCTTATTTGTGAAATTTTGATGCCGCACTGATTTTAAGTTCACTCTTAGATGGATAAGGCTTGCAGGGGTTCTTGGGCATATGTGAACAACAATAATGAAGCTTTGTTCTTTAAGGATGCATCTTGATTAGATGTGAATAAAACTGATAGTGAGGTTAATAAAGGGATAAAGTAAGAACTGTATCAATGTATACGTGCTGTAGTTCAGTGAGATGTTTTGGTCATGACTCTGTTTTGAGTTTTATTTTCTTCGTCCTTTTCTCCCCATGCTAAACAATACTTCCTGCATAATATAAATATCCCCAAGCTGGAAAGGCTGTAAATTTTGATATTAAAACACGAAAGATGTGTAGCGTATAGCTAGTTCTTCATACATCGTTTTTAACTGAAAAATATCCCTGCTTTCAATCAACTCTACCTGTTAGAGATAGTATTGTAGAATAGTTTTTTATTTCTTATATTTTTATCTCTGATTGAGCCAATCTGTCCTATAAACTGAAAAAAAAGGGTATTTAACTTGGTAATTATATAATACAGAATGTCAACAGAAGAACACAATGTCCACTGTGGTCCACGTTGTCACTTTGGCAGCAGAACAGTGCCTCATTCTTCCCACCCAGTTATAATTTTCGATTGAAGTGATCTGAGTTGCAAAAAATGAAAATAGATGTACTTCATTGAATTACAATTCTATAGAGCATCTGATATGTTCTACATAGCAACTTGTGAGGTCTTGAATGCATTATATGTTATCACATTCTAATTACTTAAAAGCATCTTGTTCAATATTTCTTCAAGAAAAAAAAGGACCTTGTGCAAAATGCGTGTATTTGAACTTCTGTAAGGTTGTTAATTTTCTCAGTATTATAATACGTACATCAACAATATTTATATTTGACCTACTGTAAGGCAAAATCATATATCATATTTGAACTACTGTAAGGGAAAAATCATATATCTTCTTCTTCTTCTTCTTCTTTCCTTCCTCTTTCTCTCTCTTTTTTTTTTGAAAATGAGGACGTAGGAGTATCTTTTGTGTCTTCTCTTCAAATGTGTTTCTTATTGTAGTGGACATTGGTTTTGTAGGACGTGGCATTGCTTCTGTTGAAAGAATCATGGGAACTTGACAGGAATCCAATGGCAACCAGGGGAACACCACTGCATGGTCCACGTATAAAACTTATAGAGCAGGCTCAAAATCTTTTCTCAGACACTAAGGAACACGCCTTTGAGGCAAAGGCTTGTGAAGAACATGCAAAATTATTAAGGTAATATAAAAGGAAACCACGATAATATACAATTTGGCAGGTGACAATTTTAATTATTTAGGTTTTAGCTATCATAATTTGTGGCTAAAACCTCAATGTGTAGTAAAGGAACTGCTCAATCTACTTTATGCTATATTGTTTCTAATTGTAAGTTATTGTTTTATTGTTTCTACTTTATGCTTGAGGCCTATCTGCTTTTCTTTCCTTCATTATTGTAGAGGGACAAATCCAGGACCTTCCTTTTGTAGTGGCAGGTTTCTGATTTGTTCCTGCATGATACTTATGTGCTCAATGCTGATTTGACTATAGAGCATACTTTAAACAAATTACTATTTGAACTGGAGTATATCTAATCTCTGAAATGAAAACTACATTAAATCTCTGAGAACCCTTCTGATTCAGTTTTGGCGTCCTTTGAATGTGTCCTTTCTTTAATGCTCTGCATTTTGGTAATCTTTTCTTGCACTTATTTTATTGAGAAATTTTTTTTTTTTTTTGTGCTTATTATAGTCTTTTATTACAGATTGCAACATGAATTGGAAGTCTCCACAAAGCAGCCTATATTTGTTGGTACAAGTGTCAGTGATACGATTCGAACTTGTATTGTACTGGGCAATCATCGGGCTGCGATGAAAGTGAGATCAGAATTCAAGGTAGTTAATAAATTTTTTACTTAACAATGTTTTTATTCAGTCATTTTAGTTGGGGTCTTTCATATTTAAATCTTCTTACTGGCCAATGCTTTTGCAGGTACCTGACAAGAGATGGTATTGGCTGAAAGTATTTGCATTGTCTACAATCAGAGACTGGGATGCCCTAGAAAAATTTTCAAAAGAGAAACGGCCACCGATTGGTATGATCTCATTTATTTATAATTTGTAGAGTCCAATACCCTACATGTATTTCCTCCTTGATATATTTACCCTAAACTAAGACCACATCGCGTCAGATGATGCATTTTTTCCTGCCATTTTATAACTTGACGCTTTAGTTTATCCTAACTTTTTTACAATCTCTCTGTTGCCTTCTATAATATGACAGGCTATAGACCCTTCATTGATGTATGCATTGATGCTGATGAGAAAGCTGAAGCTGTGAAATACATACAAAAACTCCCAGATGCTGAGGAGAAAGCAGAGGTATTTTTTAGGATTATCTGACCTCTTAACTTATTTTGCTACCTGTAAACACTACTAATTGTAAATATGTAGACACTAGCCTGTCTTCATGACTTGGATGATCTTCAATCTTTACTTAAAGTTATAGATGACATTTCTTTATTATATAAAACTGCCTTTTAATTTGCAGATGTCTAAAGTAACTCAAGCAAAGGCTCAGTTCCTAGTATAACACTGCTTGAATTTGATAATTCTTGCACAACTGAACTCCACAAACTTGTGACTATAGTTTAATAAATCGCCATTCCCTCAATGCAGTTAATTTTTTCTTTCAGATGTCATCCGTATTCTTCCATTGTAATTACCATTATATGATATCATGCACATCATGCACATCACATGCCTGCCGAAAGATACTGCTACCCTTACCGCTAAAATTATAAGACCACTGCAAATGTATCAGTATTATAACTTCATTAACAATACGCAGCACTATTGGGAGGGTGATAATCTTGTTCTCTAACCATATCCCTTAATAAAAATCAGAAAGCTAGTTGAGTTAGAGATCCCGTACATGTATTATGTAGTAAAAGTGTAACACAATGCCGATATGCTTTATTGTGATGGTTAACATTATGATGTTATTCATTTTTCAGTGTTATGCCCGGATTGGAATGGCCAAAGAAGCGGCAGAAGCTGCAGCTCAAGCAAAGGACAAGGAGCTGTTCAACCGTCTCAAAGTAATGTTCCCACAAAATGCAGCAGCTGCATCAATTTTTGATACCTTGCGAGAATCGGCTATCCTTCCAAACCATTTCATAGCCCGTTTGTAGCTTCATTTTCTCGTCTCTTACACTCTTCATACACACAGAGAATGGTGAGTTGTGCATAGTTGAGAATGGCATGTGGCATGTGGCATGACATAAATGCCTCGGATTCCTTGTACATATATTAGTTGCAGTGGCTTGTTGGTGTTCATCTTTATATATTCCTTGTGTTTGTAATAATTGTTGCTATAGTTTATACTTTTTTAGGTTCCATGTCATGGTTCTTTTGTTCTTCTGTTTTGTTAATGTTGTGTTTTGATAAGTAACAGACTGATTGACAGATTTGTGTGTGTGTCCAGCTGTTGTGTATTTCAATTTTTTTTTTTTTTGGATGTTGTGTAGATTTATGAAAACACTACTACTTATACTGGATAATATTTTTTTCCTAAATTATCCTCTTGTTCAAGTCTACATTTTGATTTCATAGGTGAGCTTTTCACTCCAAATAGATATTATGAGAGGATGTCCTTACAGGTTTATATTCCAAAAAAAAAAAAAAAATTATTGGTTGTAATTAGAAATTCTTTTTGCAAACCAAGGATAATATCTGCATGCACACGTGTTCACAGATCCTGAGCATATTTAGTCAAATGGAAGAGGTATTTTTTCGGTTTCCTCACACGTTCACACTCAGTTGTAAGCAGTGTTTCTAAAATGCGGTATGCAATTTGTGAGCGGATAGGGTATCGCACAGAGTATTTCGGTATACCGGAATATATGTGGTTATGTAATTTTTTATTAATAAAAAATAATTATATAGTGATAATCTATAAAGAGATAACAAGGTAAATTTGAATATTAAACCATTAAAATTTCAAACACGGACATGAATGAAATTTCAGACGGATACAACGGTATAAATGTACAATTTTTAAGA
The DNA here is from genome assembly GCA_030737845.1 of Acorus calamus. Taxonomy (NCBI): domain Eukaryota; kingdom Viridiplantae; phylum Streptophyta; class Magnoliopsida; order Acorales; family Acoraceae; genus Acorus; species Acorus calamus. Next base: position 5,790,545 of record CM060871.1, on the reverse strand, counting down.
GGTATATATGTAATTAACTTTTTAAGAGGGGTATAAATGCAAAATTTCTTTTTTTTTTCCAAAACCCATGCGCCAGCTTAAGCGGGCACATAGTCCGCATATCCCCGTATATGCGGGTCTTGTCCGCATATCCCCGCAAATGCGGGCCTTGTCCACATATCTCTGCATATTAGCCCATACGGTTCGGTAAGCTTACCAAACCACCTGTGCGGTCGCATTTCAGAACACTGGTTGTAAGCATGTACCAAGCGTATCCGAAGAGTTGTGGTGGAGTCTCACATGACTTGATTTTTTCTTTCAAAATGTATATAAAGCATGGTCATGAGAAATGAATGAAGTACATACTTAAATAGTATATAGGAACCCTTTCATAGAAAACAAAATATAATTCATTTATGAGAACATGCAGAGCGTTGATACATTCAATCCATGTTACTGCCCCATACTCTATGATAGGTTAAGAGGTGGTTATATTTTTTTTGTTTTTCAAAAAAATAAAAATTGTTCATCTTGGTTATACTTCATTAGTATAATAGTATATAATTTAATAGGTGCATATATTTTTTTTTAAAAAAAAGAATACCCCTTGTACACTATAGATGGGGCTGCAAGCAGGGATTGTACGTATCATTTCTCCTTAAAATGATCTTATGCAAATGGAACAAGGATACATTTTCATTTCCTCTCCCCAAATCCTTTCCCCATTGAAAATAAACTGATCTCTCCTCTCCCACACCAAACCTTTCCTCCACAACCTAATCTTTATTTTATTTTTTATTTTTTTAAGAGGGGATAGGAGTGTTATCAGAAGAAACCCCCTGATGCAGTGAACCCCATGTATCACACTGTCACCCTCACCTTTGAGTTTCTTAAAAAGTAATATCCCATGAATTGTGTGGACTCAATTACACATCTTATGTATAACAAAATATATACCTCATTAGAGATATATGGGACTGCAAGCAATGTTATAAATAGAACTGTATATAAATTATAACAATGCCCATAAAAAAAACAAAAATAATTTGAAGAAAATCATTGATATAAACCATCAAATACACCCTGGATCCTGGTCAGTTCGGTCAGTACCGAATTGGACAACGTGTAAATCGAACTGCACCTACCTATAAATCAAACTGCACAACCAATTGTTGGGTATATATTTTACTCTCCTATTTGATACTGATGATACTTAAGAATTCATATTTTCTTCAATAGCTGATTGAATACAATAAGAAAGTGAAATATATACCCAACAATTGGTTGTGTAGTTCGGTTTATAAATAGTGCAGTTCGATTTGCACGTTGTCCAATTTGATACTGACTAAACTGACCGGATCCAGTCCTAACTGGATCCGGTCTCCCAGGCCACACCCATTAAGCTACTAATTTCATTTTGACATGTTAAAACAACCGTAATTAAATGCTTTAAATCTTTCCCACCCATACCACATTTGTTATGCTACTGAAATTACAAGACGAATGACACATGCTACTAAGAACATCTTCAAAAGCCTCCCATAGAGAGTTGAAAATTTTAAAAAAAAGGTATGAGACTCATCCCCCTGTATAAACACAGAGACGGGTCGGGTCCGGGTCGGGTTGGGGTGGTTGAAAACTTTAAATATCGGGTCGGGTCGGGTCCGGAAAGGAAAATTATTAAAAACAAAAAAAATTTCCATCAAAGAAAAAAACTCCATTAATTATTATTAAGAGATATCTTAATACTGTGTTTCATATTTTGTACCAAAAGAAGTGAATGAATTATACAATATTTTTCAATGAATTAAAAGGGAGAACCTACAAAGTAAACAATAAACATTTATACTTGTTATTTGATAAATAAAAAATAAAATTATGTCAACTAATACTAATATTCTTGTAATATATGAGTGTATATTAATAAAACATGTACGGGTCGGGGCGGGGTAAAGTCCACCTTCCAAATAGGGAAAACTACAATGTAAACTGTATGTATGGACCACATTGCCCTTTTCAACAAAACCCTACTCCTCTCTCTCTCTCTCTCTCCGCATTGTTTTTTCAACAGAAGTAAAACTGTCTCCCCCAAAGGAATCCCATCTTAATTAAAAAATCAAAACCCTTGATTTATTCTCTTCAAAACTCTTGAATTGGATACCTATTTGAGCCTTCACATCAGCCTCCACTGCCACATCTGACCCCCCTGGTCCCCTACATCCTCCACCTCCTTTGTCTTTGGCTCCCTCCCCTTCAGAATCGCGTGATATGCTGGGATTTATTTCATTTGATGTAATTTCGGTTGAATTGGTTCTCATATTCTGATTCAATTTTATTTTATTTTTATGTCTTTATAATGATTTTTATTTCTTGTCAATATTTGATAAATCATAGAACATGATTTTAAATTCTCTTAATTTATAAATATGAATTGGGGTAAATTGATCATTTGGAATAAAAATAGGATAAGAATGAAATGACTTTTGAAGTGAAAAAGAAAATTACTCCCCATGGAAAGAAAACAATGAGGAATGCTTCAATTCTCTACATAATAAAGCCTAGGCTTCAACCAAAACATTAGCACTATGGGCATTTGCTCTGATTCTAATAAAATTGGGGCTACCTTTTTCAAAAAGAAAAAAAAAACCAAAGGTTCAGCCTAGACATTAATTAAGTACTTTGGAAGCATTCGGATATCAGAGAAACAAACATGAGCAATTAGATAATGATATTGGCTTTGAGTATTGCTCATCAACCATAAACAACAGATAAACCTAACATTAAACCTATCATACAAAACCAACACCCACCAACACCTATCATACATTAAACCTTAGGGTGCGTTTAGTTGCGCGATTGCAAAACTGATTCTGCAGAAATTTGCGATTGTAACACTGATTATGCAGGAAACTCACTTTCTCAGCCTTTTGAAATCGCAGCTTTTGAACACTATTTGTCTGCAATCGCTGGATTTAAAACTGCAATTGCAAAACTGTTTGATTGCACGATTGTAAACGCAGCTTCCCACCAACGCTACACAATCGCGCAACCACACGCATAACAAAATTATAATCTCAAACCCAAATAAAGCTGCAATGTAATATAGAGGTGCAAGCATGATGGTTGGAAACACAAGCAATGAATATGTCTAGACACTTGCAAGCAAGGCCCTACAAACCCACAAGTTTTAACAAAAATGGATGAAAACCGAAAAAAACAAGTCCATTTTGGATAGCAAAACTCGAGATAACTTTAGTACCACAGATCGGTAGCCTCATCGGAGAACTGATCTAATGAAAAATCAGAATCACATAAATAAAGTAGGCCTTGAAGCTTTGTATGTGGTCTTAAGCTTCCTGGTGGGTGGCCTAACCTTCTTGAACACCAAGGGGAACTTGATTTTCGAGTCATGGAACTGCTTGGTGCTCTCTCTCTTGCAGAGCTTAGCAGGGATAGTTGCGGTTTTGATGATCTGAATGCATGGAGACCTCACTCTATGGCGAGAGGCCATCTCATTGTACATCTGTTCAACAGACCCATTGAGAGTAGTATCGCGATATTCCTTGTACATGTTGTGGTAACCTGTCCTGCTTTGGTAACGCAACCATATTCCATAGTTCTTTATCTTGGTAGGGTTCTTCTCGAAGATCTGTGATACCAACCAGAGCCCATTGTTAATAAATGGGAAAAAAAGTACAACAAAAAGTAATTAAATTAGAAAAGCAAACAAAAAGTTCATAGCTTCAGATAATGGTAGAGGAAAAGGAGCTGTTTTGTTAGCATCATACTCTAAACAAAGAAGTCATTTAACATAATATAATGCCATAATGGTCAATATAAGGGTGAGCAGTTGAGAGAGTGCGGTGGCCACATTGTTTGAATCTTTCTAAATCTTAGTTTTGGTTGATGTTGGTTAATTTTGATAATAAATTTAATAAATGTCCTTAATGGTGGAACAGGACTTTATTCCTTCTTCCCTTAAAAGTTTGTATTATTAGATGATGAATTCTCCTACTCTAATTTTCTTATCTATTTGTTTGATGTGGTTTCTATCTATCTTTTTAACTGTCATCTTGTATGTTGAAACTATAATGCTTACATTGATGCAGAAGAAAGTAAGGGAGGAATTAAGAGATTGACAGTGCAATATAAATTCAGCAGTGAAGTTGATCGAGTGCTTGATAGCAACAAAGGCTTATCCACACTATCCTTCAAAAGGCTGCCTCTGTTCACTATGCTATTAATAACACTTTAAATTTATATATATAGTTTTTAAAAGGGCTTTCCTGCATAAAGGATATCACATAAAGTTATTCTTCCAAGAAAAAGTTACAAGACATTGTTAACCATGCAAAGGATCCAAACATCAGAAATATGAAAGATCATATAAATGATAATCAAAATGGACAGAAAGTAGAGAGTACAAATCTCAAATGAATGAATCTATAAACATAAAAAGCTCAACAGATAGAAGCTATTGCAACAAATAATCAAACTTTGTTATAACACACCATTTATTCTCACACCAACGCAATCAAATGTCAGAAAAATATGTGCTACATTCTTATTCCTAAGTCCTAACGTGATAAGAATACATTCAAGTACAATGCACATTAGAAATGGTCAATGATAGGGCCGATGAAAAGGGATTCATGTTATCAACCCAATTTTTTAGTATAAAGATTGTGTCAATGTTGTCAACCAAGAAGTACCACTACAAGCCAGGTCTTGCAGAATGAGCCCGGGGGGTGGGGTGTTAAAAAATGGGGTAAAACACAAGCAACATAGATTAGAAAAAGAAAAACAACAAACTGCTTCTCCACTGAAGTCCTACAACTCTGATCTATGTTGCATTCCCCAATTCAGATGTATTAAAATTAAAGTAATAAGCCAATTAAGCATTGTGATAAAAAAAATAAAAATAAAAATAAAGAAACCTCCAGAAACTGCCACAACACATTTGGGTGATCAAGCATCAACCCTATGTCCAACATGCATATCCATTAGTCAAAACTTAATTACTTGGATGATCTTTTTCTCTTGGGCCTGTAATTATTTTTGGTTATTTATTTGTTTTGTTTATTTTCCTTTTATTTCTCTTCCCCATCTCCATTTTGTTAGATGTGCATCATTTTTAATAAGATAGTTCCAACTTTTATATAAAAAAAAGGAGAACAACAATACACACACTCAAGAAATCAATAACTCAGCCACCAAAATCTAAATCCAAACCAATCAAACTAAAGAAAAATATGCATTTCTTCTAAAACACATACTGATTCAAGATCCACCAACCAATCAAACCAAAAATACAAATCCCAAATAACAAAATCGTCAACCAAAGGAGGAAACACGAAGCCAACCTCATTGATCGCGAGGACCTGGCCGTTGCTCTTCTTCACCTTCTTCAACTTCCTCAGGAAATACCTAGAAACGAAGATCCAAAAAATAAGATGCCACATTTAGATCTACCACTAAAAATACCATCAAAACAGTGACGGCCGAAGAGATCTGACGGTGTTTCAGGTTACCAGAACTTCGACTTCGCCCGAACCTCATTCGTCGCCCAGAGCTTCATGCGGTAGATCTTCGGGTGCTCATCGGACGTAGTGGGGAGTGCCCTCCCGACCACCTGGTACTGATGGAACTGAAAAAAACGAATGGAAACCCTAGTTATAGCTCGAGAGGGGGCTTACGAAGAACACACGTTGAATCATCGGAAAAGGAGTTCGAAAGCGTAGAATGTGAGGGAGAGAAGATACCCTGAAAGCCACCATTGTTGGGGAGAGACTGTAATCTTCGGCTGGAGGCGATGGAAGACGCAAAAAGTGATGGAAAGTTGAGTTTTTAAGGCGGGGCCGAAGAAAAACCCTAATTTTGGTGTGATGAACGGGCCGGGTTTTTAATGAATAACCGATTCGTAAGGTAATCGGGTCCAGTGGGCCGTTCGATCCAAAATAAAGTTCAGTGTATATTCTCTTTTAACCCCCTGAGTTTTCAACGGCCTCCGTTTGGATAGAGAATTAAAGCCCCGTTTGGGAAGCCGAATAGGCGGGTATAAGAGTAATATAAGGGTGGTATAAGAATGGATAAGAAAATAGTTGTTTGTTTGCAAGTATAACTTGGTATTATTAAGCCAGTTTAAATGAGTATAAGAGAGTATAACAATTCTAAGTAACCCCTAGGATAAGCTATACTCACTTTATCTATTCTCATGGGCCCACATGCCAAATCAACTTTTTACATCTTATCACATCAAATCACCTATCAACACCTCTTATACATCAAAGGGCTCACTTTATTTATATTTTATTCTTTATCAACTAAACAACTCAACATTTATTCTTATATTTTCTAATGAGAATAAAAAAAAACACAACCAAACAAAAAATCTCTTATTCATATAGATTTGTTATCTATGCTGGCATAGTTATCTATCCAGAATAACTCAATTCCGCTATCCAAATAGGGACTAAGTTATTATGAGTTTATGACCATTCTAGTATAAATAAGGATAAAGTGATTTTTTGTTTGATTGTGTTTTGAATTATTTTCGTTGGGAAAAGTAATAATAAAATTTTGAGGTTTTTTATTTTTTAGTCCCCATAAACTATATGATTTAGTGATCGATCACTCACTTCTTCATATTTTGATTTTAATCCCCAGATTTAAAGGATATGATTCCTTTTAATCTATCTCAAGAATTAAAAAAAACCAAATAATTTAGGGATAGGTCTCTCCTAGTAGGCCTGTCAACGGGTCGCGGGTCGACCCGGACCCGACCTGGACCTGACCCGATAGAAGGCATAAAGACCCAACCCGAAGGACCTGACAATGAAAACGGGTCGGGTCTGGGTCCACCCTGACCCGATCCTATGGACCCGATGGACCCGATTGACCCAATCCAAATACTTTGTGATTTTTTTATTTATAATCCAACCCAACATTCATGATCCAACCAAACATTTATAACTAAATATTGAATACTCATTTAAAATTTTAAGCATTTGAAATATTTTTACAATATTTTAACTTCACGTAAAAGCGTAATAATCTAAACCGTATTTCAAATATCATCTTATTAAATATTAAAAAATTAAAATAGTGAAGAACTATTTATAATATATTGCACTCTATTAAAAAGAAAAAAAATGAAGTCATTGTAGGCCTTTGAGAAGTTTCTTAACTTCTCTTTGTCTGGCCTACTTTTGTTAATGGGTCGACCCGACCCGAGACCCGATGTGGACCCGACCCGAAGGACCCGCCAATCAAACGGGTCGGGTCCGGGTCCACCCCGACTCGACCCGGACCCGACCCGTTGACAGGCCTACCTCCTAGGGATTAAAAAGGAACATATCCTTTAAATCTGAAGACTAAAACCAAAATATGAAGAGACGAGTGATCAATCACTAAATCCTATAGTTTATGGAGACTTAAAAATAAAAAATCCTAAATTTTTTATTGTTTAGATAAAATGTGAATAAAGATTTATAAAATGAGAAAAATAATAACTGTTGATATGTAAGAGGTAGAAACCATTGATTTGATAGTGAGATCATATATTCTTTTAAGTTGAATTACCTAAAATATCTTAATTTAAGGGATTGACTGAACTAATTTCAAGTTATTCTAGGCCCATTTTTCGAACCAAACAGAGGCTAAAGGTTGAAAACCTGAGTTTTTTTTTTTTAAAAAAAAAAACAATACAAAAGCTTTTTACAAAAATTAGTTTTTAGAAAGCATACTTTTATATTTGATTAATGAAAATCTCATTTTTATAATTAAGAGTTATTCTTTTTTACTTTTTAAAAAAGCTGGGATGTTTAGGGTGTTTGAAAATGAGTCTAGATTTAATATAATCCCTGCAAAAACACAATCTCCAAATATTGCCCAACCCTGTGGGTTCGGATCTCCTGTGCACATGACACAGAGACCGACCTGTGCACGCCAATGGCCGGGCGACGCGTGGATTGTGAGTGCACGTGAGTGCCATGTGATCCGACTAATGAAATGGTGAAATGCCTCCGTCAGCCTCGGTTAAGCACCGCACATTTGAATCCCGTGACCCTCTCACGTGAGCGGCATATCTCGTCCGTGTATCTCCCTAGAACATAAAAAAAATTCCGTTCTCTAAAATCCCTAAGTCTCTTCTCCCTCATCTTCTTGACAACCACAGTGACCATTTGTACTAATCTGAAACATTTTCTCCAACCCAAGGAGCTCCTTAATCAGAATTGCTTTGAACACCTCTAAATTTTGATACTTTCATGAATTTATTTTAACTATTTGGAGTTCATGATGCTGTTGCTTGTTCTTTTTATGTGTTTTATGTGTTTGTTCTTCTTTTTCACATCTAGTTATGGGTTTTACAAATGTATGAATTTTGTTTTCTCCCTTCTAAACAAAACAGACTTTTTATGGGTTTTATGTGTTTGTTCTTTTTTTTTACACATCTAGTTATGAATTACCCAGGATGAATTTTTATGGTGAATTTTGAATCTATTATGTTTGTTAATTTAATGTCAATGTATATTTATGATAATAGTGAAAGAATGGCTTCAATTACTCAATTGCTTCAGGTATATTTCATATAACTCACATTTTTTAATTAAATGACACATTAATATATCTGCAGAGGTAATTTGGAGTTCAAATGAAAGTCCAAATGGAACACAGCCATCCAAAATGCATTCTGTCTGAAATGAGTTCTCTGTCTGCAAGCAATGTGTATCAAATTTCAAACACATGTATTTTGTTTATATTGTTTTAGCAGCCATGTTATTGATAAAAAAAAATATCATTCTCACAAACAGGATTTATCGCAACAATAAACATTTCCATGCCAACAAGTTAAGATTTTATATAGGCCATGAATCTGAGTGACTGGATGTATCTGAGCCTCCCAACATATATGTAACAGCCCATGAATATGAATATACAGATATATCTACATCTCCCATTAGAGAAACAAAATTTTTCAACATGCATGTTGAAAAATTTAGGGAAAGAAAGGATGCTTGTGACTTTAGAGTGCACAGCATAAGACACAAATTCTTTAAAATAAGAGAAACAATCAGTTAACTTTAGCTCAAATAAAAATGGGGCTAGTTACATCCACACTGCTGAACCCTCACATTCTCTTCCATTAACCAAATTTCAGAAAAAAAAAACTTACATTAGAAACAAAACATTTTATCATTATCTGCTCATGAGAAAGAATAAATGAAACATTCTATAAGAAAATAATGGGCATCATGAACTAAAACAATTAAAAAAAAAGGGCTCAAATCGTATAAATTTCATTTAGTATAAGTGGTCTAAAGTCAGTTTAGATGTACAGTAACATTCCCTCTACACTCCCTCTAGATCTATTTCCAATTAAATATCCACAAACAAAATAACAAAGGCAAACCTTAGAATTTTTTTTTTACAAACTCTTCAAGAAACAACCCATTAACTTAGAAATCCATAATCAAACAAAACAAATAAATGAATCAAAATTTCATCAAGACGTACTATTAAAAAAAAATACAAACCCTTAAAAAGGGATCGACGCGGGAGGGAGGCCGACAATGATGGTTGATGCAATGTGGGAACCGGTGGTGGAGAGGGTCGGTGATGGAGGAGATCAGCGGAGGAATCGACGGTGCATTGGGTCGGTGTGGTCAAGGGGATTGACAGTGGTGGCTAGGTAATGAAATGAAAACAGAGAGCCACAGCTTTTTGGAGGAGACAGTGAGATGTCACGTGCCGCTCACGTGTGGTGTTTAACAGAGACTGACGGCGTCAGTTCGGAGGCATTTCACCATTTCATTAGTCGGATCACATGGCACTCACATGCACTCACAATCCACGCGTCGCCCGGCCATTGGCGTGCACAGGTCGGTCTCTGTGTCATGTGCACAGGAGATCCGAACCCCAACCCTGTTGGGGGCGGTTGGCGGTTATTACCACCCCACCAGTTCTTCAACCCACCCCATATTAAATTATTTTTGTGTATTTAGAACAAACCAATCCCACCCATCAAAACCCACCCCTTTACATCCTAACCCACCCCCAACACCTCGCGTACTCCCTCCCAAAGACCCTCTTGACCATCCCCACCACCACAACGCGACCTCGGCCTCTTCCGCCGCACCACCATCTCTTCCTCCGACCTCTCTTGGACCACTTTTTCAACGGTCACGATCATTACAATGTTTTATGTCCACACCAATGAGTGAGAGAGAGAGAGATGAAGGAGGAGGAGAGAAATCAGTGGATGAGGGGGAGGAGGAAGGAGAAGAAGAGAGGAGGAAGAAGGGGTGGGTTGAAAAGGTATAAACCAAAGTTTTTATGTAGGGGTGGGTTAGAAATATATGAAAAAATAGCTGGTGGGTTAGCAAAAGGGGTTGGATGAATAGACTTACAGGGTGGAAATAAAGGCACCCAACCCTTTCCAGGGTTATCTAAATTATTTTTAAACATCACAAGTTTAATCAGCAACTCTAATTGCATTCACATCACAGGCACAAATCCAAATAAAAACGATAAATCAAGTTATAAATACACAAGCTGATTTGATAACACATGATAAAACTCTTCAGAAACATAAATACACGAACTCAAGAAATCAGAAATCGCTGTTTTGAGATTTATACAGGAGTTTTACACACAGAAAAGCCACCACAAATTATATATGTACCGAATAAAGGCCATTCGATTGTTTTTTCCAGAATTTGGGAGTCATTTTCAGTGTATACCGGTCCAGTCCATTCTCCTCTTTTGATCAACCAAGGAAAAATCACCAGGAATGGGTTCCCTTGGTCACACCAAGGGCAACAGCAATTGCAGCCAGAACAGCCTACACATGAGAGAACAGAGTTGTTGAGACCAAAAGCCACTTTAGTTATAGTTGTAAACATCACCCTTGCTATTCACTGATAAAGCTTATAGTAGTTTACTTTTCATAACAAAGACATAAGAATATGAAGTCATATGCTGATCACACCTTTATAAATCCTACTAGACCATAGTTCCCCATCAAGCGTAACACAACAATCAATCCATATATGCCGAATGTTCTTCATTTAGTGATATTTGAATGTATTAATCTTACTTCATCTACAGATAAACCATTGGATTTTTTTTCCTGTCTTTCCGCCTACAAAATGAACACTAGCTGATCCATAGGATTAACTGCCAAAATCATTGTGATCGTCATTCCCCTCTTTGATTACTGTATGTTCATTTCCTATTTCCATAAACATCATCATATAAAGCAATAGACAAGGATGAGGAGTGAATTTCCACTGTACACATGTACACAAAAGCACTACATTATGAAAATTAAATAAAAAAGTTAATGAGTTGAAGCATTTTTTTTTTTGAAAAGGCGGTAGGCATTCTTCTTCTATTGAAATAGGGATAAGTGCCCAAATGGGAATACAGTAATTAAAATAAAAGTGGAGATCCAGTGGGAGAGAATCCGACCGAGTCTCCACAAGCCTCTACCGGATCAATCCTGAATAATTAAGACCCTCCCCTGTAGGAAAATAGATGTTGCCCCCACACAGACCCTTCCCCCGTCGTGAATGAATCTGATGGTCGATTCCCATACATTCTCCACATACGGTGTATCACCTTGAAATATACTCCATTTCGCGTGATCCAGAGTGACCAAACCGTGGCCGGAATGTAGCTTTGAGAGAGCTTAGCCCGTACACTTTTGCCCCCGAGCTACGGAGCGCTCGTCCAGCCTCCCACATCTCCTCTGTTGTCCGGAAGTTGCATGAAAGCCCTGTCGCCACCTGTAGCCACTCCCACACCCTACGAGCAATAGGGCAGGTTATGAACAAATGACTTGCAGACTCTTCTTCCGAACTGCACATTACGCACCGTCTGTTGGACTCGGGAGACCAGCGAGAAATACGGTCTCGAGTGAGGATTTTCCCAAGGAATGTAAGCCACATGAATGCTTTAATTTTCAGAGGAATGTGACTCCTCCAAATCTCCTTGTATTTCCTAGCGGTGGTCTTGGTGTGTGGGATGGCCCTCCGCAACCAATGGTACCCACTCCGCACTGAGAACCCCTCTGCCCCACAGGGGTACATCTGACCTCGATGGAACTGCCGCAGTCTCTTGGAGAAGCTCTAACAGTGACAAATATGCTTCGATTTCATCATCGTTTAGATTGCGTCGCAAATGAGTTGAAGCATAACTCTAGGAATTTGGGCAAGAATAATCAGAGGGGGGAGGGGGGGAGGGGGGAGGGTCTGCCTTAACTTTTCTTTGTGTGTCTGTAATTCTGTGTAATATTATAATACAAAGAGATGTCTGTATGGTACAAAGAGGTGACAATACAACGAGTTTTCGTCATTCAGTTACACAGAAAGATCTATGCTATCTCTCTGTGTGTGTGTGAGCTAGTACCGATTATCTTATCATTCAGTATGAGGTGTGCGTCTGTATGATAAAGAGGTGGCCACCATGCTGCGCCACCACACTCCGTGGCTTTTTGGGAACCCATCTCTGCCACATCATGCAACAACTCTACCACTACCTAATACTTTTCTATATGAAAATACTACTTCACATCTGTTGATTCCAACCATCCATGAAATTTCATTAAACGATAACTTGTAGAGTGTATGTCCTCTAACATCTTAAACCATTGAAAATATATCAATATGTTCATTTCCTATTTCCATAAACAACATCATATATAATGCAAAGAGGTGTCTGTATGGTACAAAGAGGTGACAATACGAGTTTTTGTCATTCAGTTACACAGAATGACACAACAACAGAAATCTCTCTCTCACCCCCTCCCTCCCTCCCCGCAACAACTTTACTGTGTGGAAAATACTACTTCACATCTGTTGATTCCAACCATCCATGAAATTTCATTAAAATGCTAACTTATAGTTTATGTCCTAACATCTTAAACCACTGAAAATATATCATATCCAGAATTTGATTTCATATCATTTTATGCCATAACTGGAAGTCTGGAACCCATAAGCCACATTACAAATGTCAAAAAATCAACAGTCCCATTTCAACTTCACAAATCACAAATTATTTTCCTAAGATCTCTTCAGTGTGCATTACTGTGTTAAACAACTTACATAAAAATAAAATAAAATAAAATGGAACCAATGAAATGCTGGAGAAAGGTTTGGTTGAGGACAATGACACTCAGATCAAAGTCAACAAAGGAAAAAAAATCATGGCAAAACATATAAAAACAGGGGTATTTTTATGGCATTGTTCTTATGTTATATCAGTAAGGAGGTTTAGAAAGAACAGTGTGTGACAGAAAAAAATAGAAGCATAATTAGCTATTTTCATTTATGTTCAGGATTTTACACCGCCAAAGTTATTAAAATAAACTAAAAGAAATTGTTCGCTAATAGCAGAGTAATGTTAAAGCAACATGAATGGCTTTCATCAGAAATTATGGTGATGTAACCTTCTTATCTCTCTGTTTATCATATAAATTTATTTTCTCTTATTAATAGAAGACGATCATGGAATATGTTTGACCGAATGGGACCACATGGCAGATGAAGACCAAAAGGCTCTTTGGAAATACGTTTTAGCAATCTTAGTCTGTCACATTAAAAGATACACTTTAGACCTCCATCAGATGTAGAACAAGATTTCAGCTATACTAAGCGCCTACCAATTCTATCCCATCCTACAGAAGATACAGTGACGTAACTTTACGAGATACCATGTAAGTATGTAACTAAATCTAGAGCCAACTTATTTATGAACTTAAGATAATGATCTCCTTGGAAAAAGGAGAAGTCTGGCAACCACCCACACCAGAAACATTGTTCGGTTTACACTTATCAATAGTTCCTTAAGTATAAGTCTTGTTTTAATTAGCCTTCGTGCCCAGGGTTTGATGTCTTCTTATGTTATTAGGAAATGGAGAGAAACACAGACAGTTACATCAAAGACAAGGTTCTACCCAAAAACCGCCAACAAAACTATCATATCCTTCTCCGTAGAGCATGAAAACAGGTGAAATTTGGATCCAGTTGTCTTCTAATTAATAATTATTAAAAAGCAAAAGTGAGCCATCAAATTACTTTACAAATGAGAACAGCATAGCAAACTCTCGCAACACTAAAAATGTAAAAACAAACAAGATGTTGATGTTGATACTTACAGCAATAGTGCAGGCAACAAACCCAGGTTTCTCTCTGTAATCTACTCTGACACACAGTAGGATTAAAGCTCCAACGTACCACGGAATGGCAGCAAGAAAGAAACCAATTATAAACCTTTGAACCAAAAAGAAACAATTTGATCAGTCATCAATGATTGTCGTAAAAAGACAACTGCCTAAATCTAGCTTCAGGTCAAACTTCCAGTACAACTATTTTCAAGGGCAAGGGATACAGAGAACATGCATGAAAAAAAGAGAGTTAATCTTAACATCTTGGAGGAAAAGGGATAAAATGCTCATTCCAACTCCTCCAACAAACCATATTTGTTAATTGCCATTCCACGATCACAACACAAGAGTTTCATAACTGATAATCTTATAATTCTACGTCATATTGGAGAAAGATTGTAGGGTAAAAGGTTTGAGGGACTTCACCTAGAGAAGCATGCCACTTTATTAATGTAAAGCACACAAACGGGCAAAAAGTCGTATTAACTAATGAGAGAACTCTAAGTTGACAGCATAAACTTACAGGAACCAACCAAGACCAATACCGCAACAGGGAAGACGATGCACTCTTACAGGCCTTCCCTCAGCAACAGCCGCATAACCTTGAGAAGAGTCAGGACATCATAAAATCAATAAAAGGAACTGCAATTAAATGAAGCAAACAAACAGAAACACCACAGATATAGGACCATGATGCCCAATGTTTACTTAGCAAACACCACAAGTACAGCAATGTCATAATTAACGTTTTCAAAAATTAAAATTGACTGTCATATTTGATTTTTTTCACCAAAAAAAAAATCAAATATGGCAGTCAAATTTAAAAAAAAAAAAAAAACAAAAAACAAAATCAATTACGATAGTCATCCTTTACGGTGAGGGGCTGCTAGCCGACTTAACCAAAACTACATCATCTATTTTTAAAAATAAATTACTAAACTAGATTTATGGTCGGTTTCTCCTTTTGCAAGTAACTGTACTGCAAGCTGAACTCTGCCAGTATTTTAACTCTCGTCCCTATTCCACTAACTCGATTCTTTTTCTATCAATTCTCCACCCATCATTATTTATATCTATTGATTCCTCACCTCATTTTCTTATATACCATCCCGCCTCTAATCATTCATTGGACAATGTTGTGTCCGATACAAGTAGAACTTATGGTGGTAGTAATTGTATAGAAAGTACAACAATTGTTAATACCTGACCGTGGAAAGTACAACAATTGTTAATACCTGACCGTGTTGATCACGTACGTTAAACTCTCGCAGTTGGACATATCAGAGGATAGGCAATGCGTAGCTTTTTAATCTTTCAATTACAAGGCAGCACGTCACTCAGTCTTTTGTCCCTGCAGTCGTTTGGGCAATATGGGTTACAAGGACAGGTTCAAGGGTGTACTCCGAGAATGTTTGGGAGTTGGTTGTTAATTTTATCAAAATTTGGGGTACGATCCTCGTGGGTGCATCAAGGGTAGACTATTCTAGGGGATATTGAGGAGTAATTTTGGGTGTCATTATAGCCATGTGTTGGTAAAGCTCTCCTCTACCATGGCCTCTTGTAACTCTACTAGGCTGTGGCCTGAAAGAGTTGTAATGTTTCACTTCGGGCATTTGCTCTGATATTAATAAAATCGGGGGTCATGCCTACCAAGATTTCAAAAAAAAGGCAGCACATCCTCCATGAATACAGACCAAAACAGTTGTTAAAGAGAAGTAATCTTTTTAAGAGAGGTTTAAATGGGTGAGGGAATAATTATCATGGGTGTGGGTGGGTTGAAGATAGATTTTCTTTGTGTTTTGCATGAAGATCAGCAATGGGATCCAATTTATCTTGTCAGGGCTGTGTGTTAAGTGGATAAGATAGATATGACATCATATCTCACCGTCTTTTCAGATGTTTATGGTATAAACAAACTTGGTGGACATCCAACCTTTTTCCTCTTTCTCTAAAAAAAAAGCAACTCATTTCTTTGATTCTTTCTTTAATTTTATCCAAGTTCACTCAATTGTGTATATTTCTTCCTTTTAGATTTTGATATTTTCCTTGGAGTGAGTCCGGTAAAGTAAATGGGGAAATTATAATTCTGTTAAGTATATTAGAGGGTGCAGCAGGGGGAAGCTTTGGGCTGACTTTGTATGGTCTATTGTATGTGTGTGTGTGTGTGTGTGTGTGGGGGGGGGGGGGGGGGGGGGGATGTACTGTCTACTGTGACATCTGTTTTTCAGTTTTCCTTTTTTTGGGGAGCTCATTTTGGAGGTTAGGCCTATATGCCCCCCCACCTGTAGGAGCTTCCAACCATTATTAATAAATTACTAATGGTGAGCTCCCACTTTTTGTCAAAAACAAACAAAACACTAGATATTTCATTGATCAAGCAACTCCAGTTTGGATTCAATTGATATGGAAACAACTCATTAGAATGGTTGTGTGAAATGGTTCAAAACCCAAAACTATTCATGTAACCTGATCTTGACCAGTCTATCAAACAAACATATATATTCCATATCATGTGCGGGAAATGAAGAAAATTTTTGTAAATTTACTTCACAATTTCAACAAGTGGATCAAGAAATATCTCTGTGTATCACAACCATAATAAAATCGTGCTCGATCTGGAATGAGATAATTGTAAAATAATCCATCCGTTAAGAGATCATTGTGCAAAACTTCATAGCGATCAATGTGTCATACATCGCAAGAAAGGGATAGAGCACTATATGTCAGGTCCAATGCATCGAGAACAACAAAAAAAAGACCTTTCGTGCGTGAATCACAAACATCATTCCAAGTGATAAAGTGATTGTTACCTAGCATTATCAATAGAGATACACATGCGCATACCATCTAAACCCAAAAGGAACATAAGTTGAGAAGAACCATGATCTCAACCAACACAATCTCTATCATCACATCAACAACATTATTAATTTTGTTGAACTACATAAAACTTCACCAATTACACCCAAATTTGTTTCCCAACCGTCGCATTTTTTTTTCAATTTCACCCAAGATTTCAACTTGATCGCAAACCCAATATTTAAATCAATTTCTCAGTCAAAAACACCACCAAAACACATAAAAAGAAGACCAAAAAACACAACAACAACCAAATTCATGCTCACCTGGTACAGCCTGGTACCCATGTGTATAGTAAGTGGGGCCGGGATGGGCGGAGAGCCCCGGCGGAGGCACCGGCTGAGGGAAACCGATCGCCGGCTGAGATGGGACCCCCTGAAACGTCCCGTACTGCTGCGGTTGCTGGTGGTGGTGGAGGTGTTGGTGATCGCCGATCCCACGGCCCTTCTCTTCCCCGTCGCTCATATTGGGTGGGATTTCTTAGGAAGATCTAGGGTTACGGTTAGAGTTTTTTCTGGGTCTTTTTTTGGTTCAGGCGGTTGACCGTGCCGTTTTTTTGTTTTTGCCCATTTTAAAGAAGAGCTATTTGTGGTCGGTCCGTATCGGTTGTTTTTCGAAACCTCTGGGGTTAAAAGAAATTTATTTTTGGGGAATTAATGAAGTCCATGTGGTCACCCGTCCAGGTGTTCTTCAAAGTTTTTTTTTTTTATAGGTCTTTGAGCGGTAAAAAAATTATCTTTAGATCGCTATTTAAAAATATTGAAAATACTGTAACTTAATTATTTTAGTACATTGTGAACACTCTTTAATACAAGTTAAATATCTCATATACAGTGTTAACACTCTTTAGTATATTGTTAACCTTCGCATAACATGCCCATAACTCAATTATTTAAGTACATTGTAAACGCTTTATAGTAAATTGATAAGTATCTACAAAACATTGTTAGTGCTCCCCAGTACATTGTAGACCTTCACGATAGATAATTTTTTATCGCCTTAGGATCTAAAAAAAGCTTAAAATTTTCTAGGGACCTAAAATGATAGACGGATGACCGCAAGAACACCTAATTCATTTCTCCTTTATTTTTTAATTTTTTTATTATTTTGTCTGAGAATTATCAATAATTAATGAAATATATGAAAGATAATAGTGGAATATAAAAAATGGGTGAAGGAATAAAAAATTTATTTATTAAAATGGATATAATTATATAGAATATTATGAAAATAAGATAATAGTATGATTTTGTAAAATTTGTTATTCCATCCTATTTATTTCATTGGTATAAAGACTCATTTGTTAAATCATGTGTCATATTTCTTTATAAATTAGGAATGCATATGTGAAATCATTTTTCACATTTTATAATTTTTTATTTAAATCTTATTTTTTATTTACAAATTATCTATAGTCAACTGAGCAAAAAAAATTATTGTCAAGTCTTCTCGTGAGATCCAAGAAAAAAGACAACAAAGTTCAGCTATTTTATCATACCAAAGAAAGATTACTATTTTATTAAAAACATCTTTATTGATTGGTTATAAAAGAATTAGGTCATGACACACTCAATCATTCATTCTTACTATCATTCTTGAATTTCTAGTCAATATTTATCTAATCAATTTATATTAGGTTAGGTGAGAATGTATATTCGATTAAAAATATTCAAGAGCATATGATGAATTCAACTCATTTAATTATATATTTCAATTTTTGTGAATGAATGAGTGTATTTATATGTATACTTCTAAAAAAAATTCAAACCTAAGGTTGTGTTGGGGTTGCAAACTTTATGCTAAAAAAATTATATTTATTGTATATCATTATCTAAATAATGATTGGCCAATCTCAACTTGTATTTGTGTCTTGAATATCAAGAAAAGGGAATAATAGTTTAGATCTATCAAATAATCGGACCATATTTATTTATTCTACAAATCTAAAAAACTCTGAATTTAAAATAACAAGTAGCTATATTTAATTCTCTCAATTATTTGAACAGTATTTATGTACGTTACAAATCTGAATCTGAAAATACAAGTAGATGTATATAATTGTATAAATGATTAAAATAATATTTGCATCTATTAAATAGTCCAAAAAACTATATATTTCAGTACTGATATTCATTAATATGCCTACCATTGTGATATATTAATTAATGTATGAGCCTCACACACTATAATAGAGTATATATACTTCATTATCATAGTATATTGTATTACATAATAGTGTATAGAGTAAAAAAAAAATTTCCTTTTTACAAAAAGAAAAAATATAATATTGTATCTCAATCATATAATTGTATATATTTTAATAGGAAGTGTATAATTTTTTAAAAAAAATGAAAAATGACGTGGACTAATGGGGATGAATGGGGGCTGAATTGGACATATCATTTCTTCAACAGTATTTGATTGCATGAATATTGAACAACTTTTGCGATTACAGAAAACTGTTTCTGCAATGACGCAATCAAACAGTTTTACTGTAGTAGCTTACTCTAAATAGATTTTTGAAAAGCTATGATTTTCAAAAGCTAGAAGAGGGCAGCTTCCTGCAGAATCAATTTCAAATGGGTGGCTTAATAATATGCCTCTCATATTTTCAAAACTTAATTTATAAGCCCCTCATATATTAACTCCATATTTAAATAATAAGTAAGCTCCTCGTTTGAAATATGTGTTAGATTTAAATCCCTATAATTGTAATGTAATTGTAATATATGTATTACATCCCTTTCATACTAATATTTTTTTTCTTTTGGCGAGACATTTATACCAATGTTTCACATTGTGCATATATTTATATAGAGTATGTGATTCATTATATTGTGAAATATGTGATATTCAATTTTTTTAAAAATCAAATCCATAAAAATTGTCAAATAGAATTCATGGAGATAATATTCAACAAAAAAAAAAAATCATCCACATACAAAAATAGATTTTTTTATTAATATTTAGCCAATCAAACAATTTTTTTTGTTGAAAATTGAAATAAACAATTATAAAAAAATTTGGATCGACCATATACAAAAAAATTGAAATCCACATTTATATATATTTATTCAATTTCAATTGGAGCATACATTGATGTCAGATTGATGCCCAAATATAATTCACATCTTTTATAAATAAATATATAAATAAATAAATTTAAATGAGATGAGGGGTACACTTGTTAAAAAAATCTTAACAAAAGATTTTACTAAAAAATTAGGTGGGCTTACTTATTGGGGGTATACTTATTAGGAAAATCTAAATTGATCTTTGAGAACAAAATCCATTTAAAAAAGACTTACTTACAATTTTAAGGGGCTCAAATAGAGCCACCTATTTCAAATCTAGTATTTGCAGAAAATCAATTTTGCAATCCCACTACAAAGGCTGCCTCAATGTATTTGCCACCAGCCCACTAAAGTACGAATGATGGGCCGAGCCGGATCCATTTTAGCAGGCTACTGAGCAAACCATGGGCCATATGTGGAGAGGCCCAGCCCGATTCAGAGGGCCCCGAAGTTCGTCTCACGAGCTTGATGAGTACTCCTAATCAAAATTATCCGAGCAAAGTTTGTTTAACGTGTTTGAAAAAAAGGGTTCTTTTTTATTGAAAGAAGAGATATGTAGGTGAAAGAGATACCTTATACACTATTTTAATTGATAATGTAACTTCATGTCTTTTATATATATAAAAAAAAATTTGAACCCAACTGTTATGTTACTGTGGTAGCATTTGGAAACAGGTTTAATAATTTTTTAAGATTGTGTTTTCAAAAATCACACTTAGGCTCCGTTTGGGAGCGCATCCTACCTGTGTTGACGATCTAGACTCCATCTAACGCTGATGGATGCTATCCAAATGAGTTTCCGCATCCACCATTCAATGCTTCCGTGTTCGCGTTTGTAATGTAAAATATTGTGTCCTCTCATCGCCCCAAAAGATTGATTCCCAGCAACGCAAGCTCCCTCGACGTTGTGTATTGTCCAGGCTCCATGTTAACACGGCAATGATCTTTTTGGGAAAGCCTTAATCCAAAATCGTTTTTAAACACTCCAATGATCTTAACTTTTAAGAAAATTAAAAAAAAAAACAACTCTGAAATTTCCAAAAAATAAAATAAAAATTAAAAGGATAATTTTTTGGAAAGCTAATTTAAAACAATAGCCTTTCAAAATCATTTATAGACACTACCTAAAGCAGTGTTTCAATTGCTACCCAATGTGAGATTTATACCATTGTTTTATGCATAAAAGATGAAGGAAAATGTTAGACAATCCCATTACAATCCCGCCAGCCATACATGTTTTGATTTCTTCATTTAATGAGGTTTACATGTGTAGTTGTAAAAAGAATGTATGCATTTAATTCATATAAGAAATTTGTGATAGATTAACTCCCTTAGGAGAGTATACACTCCATAAGAGAATGCAAGGAAGGTATGTATTTTATTCATTCAATTCAATTGAGTGTAGGAATGTCTGAGTGTGACATCTTCCCAATCAGATTCCAATGTGATCAGAAAACCATGCATCACGAAAAGTTTGTATCATTACATGGAAGATGTTCAAATAAATCGGCTGCTTTTAAGACTGGCTTCAATTCACTTTTCCTCATCAACTCCACCTCTACCAACTTTCCACGACCAGCTATGATCATCAGTTGCACATTCATTAATTGAACATTTCAATCTATAAAACACAATCTCAGTCAGTCACACATGAATACATTAATGTTTCAAACACTGGTCCTTTTAAACTCAGGTAGCCGTTTGGTAGCAGGATTGTAAAACTGATTTTCTGCAAATGCTACATTTAAAACTGATTTTGCAAGAAGTTGTCTCCTCCAGTTTTCTCCAATCACAATTTTTGGACACTATTTGCCTGAAATCTGTCTGCAGGAAGCTGCGATTGCAGTGCTGTTTGGTTGCACGATTGCAGAAACAGCTTCCTGCAAACACAAAAGCTTTGCAATCGCCGAACCAAACGCAATCTCAGTCCAAAAGCCATCCTTTTTTTTTTAGGTCATCTACCTCTTAATATGTTGAAAATTTAACCATCACAAAAAGCAACATTTATTAGTATGTCATAAAGGGGGAAAAAAAAACTTGTCTGAACATTCTATGTGGTGAATGGACTGATTCAATTGCTTTCAGAATGTCTTATGAAATGAAGCTCCACTACAACAAGACTTTGAATCTTTAGAGGACTGTTTTTTCTTTTCTTTTCATGAGTTTGTGTGGTTGAGTACTTTGAATATTACCTCTAACAATGACTACTAGTTCATCGTCTATGCAACATTTAATTTGAATATTACAGTAATTTGATCTTCAAGTCGTCTGATCATGTATAATATATACAAAACACAATAAAACTATTTTTCAAACTCGTGTCAAACATAGACTAAGAGATTATGCAGAACACGAAACACTTTTGGGATATAGCTATGTTATTACTTAACCCATATTACAATTTGATCTTACCTCATTTTAGACAAGCATACTGTTCAACTTGTTGAAGATGGTAAAGACAACTACTGTCACTCATGGAAATCATGTATTCATGAAAATAATTTTTAGTAAAAGTAGTTGCATTGGATTAAAAAAGTAACTCACAAGGGAAAATAGACTACTTTGATATTCAATCCTTCAATGAGATGCAGATTCATTCAATATTTCAGTTTAAAAAACCAAAAGTCTCAGTCAGTCTCACATGAACACAATGGTTTCAAACACTAGTGCTCCTAAACCCAGTCCAAAAGCCATCATTTGACATGTTCAACTTTTTTTTGGTAGGTAAATGTTGAACTTTTTACCATCACAAAGGCAACATTTATATGTGTATGTCATTAAGGGGAACAAAGAAAAGCTAAGAAGTTGGTTTGTTTAGAATGTGCATTTTGCTTGTGATTTGCCTGGAAATGCAGCAGGTTGAATGGATTGAGTGAATTCTTAAAACAAGGCTTTGAATCTTTAAAAACAGTTTTTTTTTATGGCTTGGTGTGATTGAGCACTTTGAATATTACCTCCAAATTAAGTGACATCAAGCCTAATCTAAGAATGCAAACGCAAAAAAAAATAGCCTATGATATATTGCTTTAATTTAATCTTCAGATCACCTGGCCATGTACCGTGCAAGATGCATAACGCATTCCTGTCCAACTATTTCTATTCAAATGATCTGAATTTCTTCCATGACCATTTTCATAGGAGGTCACTGAATTCTTAGAAAAGTGAGTATAAACAGTCTACTGAGCATTCTATGTAGAGAAAAAAAATCATGTATTCTGAAAATAATTCTTAGTAAAAGTAGTTCCATTGAATTAAAGAAGTAATTCACAGGGGAAAATAGACTACTTTGATATGAGGTGCACATTCATTCAACATTTCAGTCTAAAAATCAAAGTCTCGGTTAGTCTCACATGAACAAAATGGTCTCAAACAGTAGTCCTTTTCAATCCAGTCCAAAAGCCATCATTTAATATGTTTAACTTTTTTTGGGGGGGTAGGTAAATGTTGAACTTTTATCATCACAAAAACCACATTAAACTAAGAAGTTGGTCTGTTTGAATATTCTATGTGCATTTCCCTTGTAGTTTGCCTGGAAATGCTGCAAGTTGAATGGACTGAGTGAATTTTTTTAAAACAAGGCTTTGAATCTTTATATTTGACAGTTTTTATTTTTGATGGGTCGGTGTGATTAAGCACTTCAAATGTTACCTCCGGCAACAACTACTAGTTCGTTGCATTAAGTGACAGCAACGCAAATCTAAGAACGCAAACGCAAAAAACACAGCCTATGACATATTGTTTTAGTTTAATCTTAGATCGCCTGATCATGTAAAAATGATCTGATCCATGACATTTTCATAGGAGGTCATTGAATTCTTAAAAAGTGAGTATAAGCTGTGTACTGAGAATTTAAAATTACACCCTCCAAACATGCTCAATAATGCTATTCAGATATATTATAGCAAGATAAAATGTTGATCCATTCTTCTATCTGGTACTCCTTCATCATGAACAGTTTCCAACACCCAACATCACCTGTTATCAGTGGATACATAAGCAGGTTTTTGACACAGTTACATGGTTGTCAAGCATTTGTCATCATCTGCGCCAAACCTAATCTAAAAAATTAGAACTCCGATGATAGGACTTATGTAGAACAGGGAAAACAAACCATTGTCTCTTCC
Source organism: Acorus calamus (assembly GCA_030737845.1). NCBI lineage: Eukaryota > Viridiplantae > Streptophyta > Magnoliopsida > Acorales > Acoraceae > Acorus > Acorus calamus. Next base: position 5,766,339 of record CM060871.1, on the reverse strand, counting down.
CTGGAAACACACCCTTGAATCCATAAAAGGAAACAAGTAGAAAACTCTCAATAAAGATCATGTAAATTGTTAATTATGATAAAATGATGATCATACAATTACAGAAAACCTCTTTTTATATATATTTCATATTATAAGCATTACTTTTTGCAGTCCCAAACATCAACACTGTTAGGTATAGATACAACCAATGCCAGAATTTCATCTTGCCCATGACAGGCATTCTGTTCAACTTCTTGAAAAAATCAGTCACTGATAGAAATCATGTATTCATGAATTGAACTAAAGAAGCAACCCACAATGAGACATAAATCAAAATCTGTTTCTGTTCTGTATATATTAAAAAAAAAACATATCTTTCCAATGCAAACAACACAATTCAATTTCAAAAAAATAAGACTAGTAAGATAATCTCCCAATAAAAAAAAAAAAAAAGAAAAAAAGAATCTAATTTCATTGTTCTTCTATGCCTCCCTTCTTCAAGAGGAGCAAAAACCAAAAAAACAAAAACTTTTAGTACCTGATAACAAATCCATCCCTCTTTACACCACCCATCGCTTCAAATCCTCTCTAAACATCGGCGCACTTCCTCGGCGCGTACCCAAGCCTCGAATTCTGCACATCATACATGATATGAAAGTTCTGCTGCTGATAGTTCCCAATTATCGAAAGCGAGTCCCGCGGCACGCCAAGCATCGCGAGGCACACAACCTCATGGGGCTCCATCCGTATGAAGTAATTCTCCACCGGGAAGTCCCACATCGCCCCGTCCCCGAACACAAGCGCGAACCCGGGAAGCTCCAGCTCCGCCACGCCCGTCACGTTATAGCACGGCGCGCTCAAAAGAAACCCGTCCACCGCCTCGTATTTCTTGATCTTCCGCACGAACGCCGCCCTTATCGCTTCGTAGACGGGCTCCGCGAAGTATGACAGGGTGGTCCCCGAGTCGATGATCGTGCCCCCCGCTCCCTCCGCGGAGATCCTCAGCGCGTCAGCGGGGATTTGGACCGCTTCACCGCCGACCATGATCGTCTTGACGTCTACGTAGTAGAACGTGTCGACCGGGTTCTCGCTCCCGGCGACGAAAGACGTGTAATTGAGATTGGGGTGCGCGAGCAGGCCCGGGTCCTCGCCGAAGACGAGCTTGCTCGACACGCTGAGGTCGGCGTCGCGGTCGACGAGGCAGTAGGAGAAGGCGTGCCCGTAGAGCGACCGCATCTGCGACGCGAACGAGAGAGGGCCGCGGCCGAGCCCGAGAAGACCCGCCGCGCCGTGGAAGAGTCCGCGGTTCCAGTGCCCGCACCCGAACATGAACCCCTCGACGGACGCCGACGCGCCGGAGCCGGTGAGGTTGACGGTGAACGTCTCGGTCGCGAAGTCGCCTGTGGTGTTGGAGCGGTCGCCGTACCAGTAGAAGTAGGGGCAGGGCTGGTGGTCCGCGGCGCAGGGGACGGCGGAGTCGGGTGCGGAGACGAGCGCGCACCGCGGGTCGCGGCAGGTGACGTTGCGGTACGAGGAGGACTGGTTGGGGTCGTAGACGGGGCCGGTCTGGTCGAAGCAGTCGTGGCAGGGGAGGCACTGGAGCCAGTTGAGGTCGCTCCCCGTGTCGAGGATGAGCGAGAAGTGCTTCGGGGGGGTGCCCACGAAGACGTCCATGAAGTACTCGCCGGAGCCGAGGGAGAGACCGGACTCCAGCGTCGCGACCATCTGTTGTTGGGGGGCCGACGGCGACGGGGATTGCGCGGATGGGTTTGGGTTTGGGGGGTTGGTGTTCTTCCTTTCGAGGATGCGGCGGTGGAGATTGTGGAGGCGGTGGAGGTCGCGGTGGGTGGATTGGGCGAGCGAGTCCTTCTTGGGTGGTGGTGATTGGTGGGTCTTGCGCTTCAGTTGGAGCTTCAAAGGTGGGGACTTTGTAGGTTCCGGTGTGGGTGCCGACGCGAGACGGCAGTCGGGTTTGGCTGAAGTCACCGAATTGAAGCTCGGATGCTGGGGAAGCTCGATCCCCCGGATGTAGATCCCGCCGTTGGTGCTGTTTTGGACGGCTGATGATGCATTGAAGAGGAAGAAGAGGAGGAGGAACACGAGGCTGATCATCTCCTCTGTTTTTTTTGTTTTTTTAAAGCTTTTCTGACCAAAGATTGCTTCTTTAAGGGGTTTCTGTAAGAGAATTGAAAAACCCAGATGAGGAATTGATCGAGAAACGAAGATGAACAAAGCCCAGAGGAGGAAATAAAAGAAAATTTGTTTTGTTGAAGATGGGAAGGGATGAAAAAGGTTATACTATTCAAAGTTGGATAAAGAAAAACAAATGTGGGTTTGTGTTTTTTATATATAATGGTCCAGACTTCGGAAGAGTCTTTGATTTCTGGAAACAGAAACTCGGATTTTTGACATGATTTATCACTGCTTGAAAAAACGCGGTTTCAAGAATTCTCAATTTTTATTTTATATTTATTTTTTTTATTTTGAGAGTGGGTTCTTGGAACGCCGTGTGTTTACCTTGTAATGACTCCCATTTTTTCCTTAATGTTTCCTACTGTGGGTTTTTTTAAAATAAAATAAAATAAAATAAAATAAAAACTGTGCCTTTTGACTTGAGGGATGCACAGATGGAGACTTCCCCCAAATTGGAAGAGGTTTGTGGAGGAGGCGTCTGTGGATGGTAAATTAGGATTAGTTGGGGTTTGAAAATGGCACTAAAAATTAAAATATGAGGGTTGAACTTCTTGAAGATGTTGGTGTGAGTTTCTTAAGAATTTGTGTGTTGTTCCCCTCTCTTTCTCACTGCAGACACGTAGCACTTCAAACTTTTTTTATGTTCAGTGAAGGTGATTATTGAACTGTGTTTAATAAATTTTTGTGTATTTGTTGTATTAATGATACAATACATCTATTTTAATATTTCTATCATTTTTATTTTGTATGATTTATTAATATACACCTATCATACCAAGCTGAACAATTGTTGAATATATATATGTGTTACAATGACTTTTGTAAATATGTTTCTTACCGAGTTTGTGTTAAGTTTAGCTTTACGTTTTATCTTTATTTTTTGTGGAAGGATAGAATAAAGAGTTATGTTTATTTTTGTCTTTCAAAGTATAAATGTTCATATATATGGACATATATGAATAATGAATATAGATTTGAATAAGCACTTGCGCATTTATATGAATACCTAACCTTTTTTTTTTTTAAAGAAAGGATAGACAATATATTCAAATATATTTGATACCCAATAGGAAAATACAAAATAATCAGTAACAAACCAAGTAGGAGAGAATCCTATTTCGGAATTATCTATCATACACTTACTCTATTACAAACTTTCAATCAACCAGTGCAACCCTTCTAACCCTCGCGCAAAAGAGGCCTCATTCCCTAATGAAATGAATATTTGCTTCCCAAATATTCTCCAAGTAGGGAGAACCCCCCTTGAATATCACATTATTCACTTTAAACAAATGGCCTAAAAGGTGGTGGGAATAAAACTTTGAGAGATCTTCACTGGGTGCTTCAATCTCCCCTCCAGGGAGAAACAATGCGTCTGAAAACTAGAAGCCGCCTCGACCAACTTGACTGGAGATGTTACACTGGAACCTAAGTTTAAAAAAAATTAAAAAGAAAAAAAAAAGTTAATTCAAAGTTTTTTTGTAATCCGGAAACAAATTTATAATTAGATAGAAGTAAATGACAGTTTTACCCCTTTATATATTTCTACTTATCATACACATATTTTACAGTACTAATTATACTTTACAAATTATACGCCTAAAACACATTCTTGCACCCTTTGCCGAGAAATCTTAAAATCCTGACCCATTTATTTGCACTTTTGAAGCTTATAGCCAAGGTGATTTGAATATTTTATAATATATAAATAATAAAGTAATTGATAAGTGAACATTGAAAGAGAAAATCAAAGTTTTTCCTTTTAAAAGTGACTTTTTATATAAATATGTTATCCCAGTTTCATGTAATTATTGAAGTTTCCAACAATTATATTATACAAGTTTCATATAATTATCTTATAAATTTTTATATAATATTTCGTTTTTGTTTAATTATTTGTTTTAAGTGTAGTAGAGTAGTTAACTTAAATTCTGTGAACTAATAATGTCTCATATTTATTTATACAATACAGTAGGTTGCTTCCATGATGAGTACTTAAAAAAACACTATCTTCCCATGCATTTTTTTTAATTTTTTAAAGGTTTTCCCCATTATTAAATGATAAACATACATTAAAAATTTAAAACTAAAAAGATGTTTATCAAGGTATTTAGCATTGCTCATAAAAATATATTTTTTACAAACTCAAAATTTGATTTTTCTGACATATATTATGGTTTTCGTCTTTAGTAATTGAATTTTATTTTCTATTTATTTATATTAAAATTACGTTTAGTATATAGTTATATTTAAGAAGACATATAATTTAAAATAAAATTTTAAAAAATTAAAATATGTAAAGAAAGTGATAAAGACTTTTGAGACTGCCTATGTAACATTATCATTTGCCTATTGTAGGTCTATTTAGGGCAATTTACAAATTTTCATTTAGGTTTTGTCCATACTGTTTTCTTTTTTCTTTTTCTTTTTTTTTTTGGTAAAGAGACTGTGATCAAAGCGGGATTTTTAAGGTCTTGTCCATAGTTGGACAACAAAATATTCAATTATGATTCAGAGTTTTTATAAATAAAACATTTAAAAATTACAAAAAATTTCTAAAACATTTATTTTTTGTGTAAATTTAATTAATTAATATATTTATTTTATGTCATGACTATATAATAATTCAATTTAAATTAATTCAATGATCCTTAATCCATTCATATTTCGAAATAACTGAATTGTTCAATTTATAAAGCATTGGTGGACAGGACCGTCAAGATCTCCATTTAAATTATAGGGTTAAATTTGATAAGAACTTTATGTTTTTTAATTCTAAATTACTATATGGTTTCTAAATTACTATATGGTTTGACCAACATTAGTGTGAGAGACCTTTTGGTGGGTCCTACCGAAAAGAATATTCGAGTCAAAACCAACGAACCGGGACGTTTGTCCAAGTTGGCCCTAACATTTTACACTGTTTCGCGGGTTAACTTCAGATTAAACTGTCTCCCCACTCCCTCAACAGTATAGTCTATAATACTAATACTCTACACACACACAATAAAAAAATAATAATAAAAAAAGGACTGGTCAACTTTGTCTCCCAGCTCCAAGTGGCCGCCAAGTTTGGGTCTGAAGAGGTCCCCATGAATGAAGCACGTGCATTCCACGTGTGATTATTTCCCTCCCTCATTTTTATCAACCTGTGATTCTTTCTCATTTTCATGCAAAGCTTAATTAAGGTGGGGGGAAAATGTGTCGGTTTTTATTAATTGTTAGTTTTTAGTCTTCTCCTCCTTGTCTTCTTTTCCGGACAAAGTGTATGTATACATGTGTGTGTGTGAGAGATGGGGGCATGCATAATAAAAGAATGTTAATAAATATTTTTTTTAAAAAATAGGTGTTTACTTATTGGGGGCATACTTATTAAGAATATTTAAATAGATCTTTAACAATAAAATTCATTTAAAGGAGATTTATTTACAAATTAGAGGGGGTCAAATAGAGCCACCCATATCATTTTGGGTTGGTTTATTTGCACCATTATATTTGCCCTGCTCACCCATTCTAAATGGATCATTGAATGAAAGATCCAGATACCGAACCAAATATCTATTTAAAAAAATTAGATAATGTTTTAATGATATTTTTTCTTTTATATTGCTTCTTGGACCAACGTACTATTAAAAATATAAATCTATTTAGATTTTTTCATGTGATTCACATTTTTACATGTATTATAATAAATTGAGAGTCAATCGAATAGTTTATGAGATGGATTTACCGTGTCGGATCACATTCATGTTATTATATATTAAAAATAGAGTGAATTGCTCAAATGCCCCTTGGACCAATAACCCCCTTTTTCTGCCTGTGGACTTTTTTTTTCTTTACCTCTGTAGTGTTGTCTCATGTTTTTTTTCCTCTGACTTTTCATAATACCTGAATTACTCCTTATAGTCAGAGTTTCAGAAATACGAAATATAATATGATACATATAGAAATTATACACATAGTTATAAATACTTAATAGTTATCTACAGATAGCATTCAACATACATAAAGATGTTTAAACACAAAATTGTTATAGATATATTCCTAGTATCATTACAATAGATTCATGAAATATAAGACGTCTTTAAAATCTATCTATACATGCATTCAAAGCATACAAAATGGTTATACACAATATTATATATACATTTCTAAAGTGTCATTAAAATAGATATATCAACTGTTTGAATTATGATGTTTACTCCCCATCCTAATGAAATCAGTTGTTGTCTCCCACCCCCGGTCCTCTTCATGTTCTCTTGGGTGAAATAGAATCCATTAAAAGACATTCGAACTAGGCATTTAACATATTTCATAACGAAGAACCTATTGTTCAAGTTACATTAAAGATGCAACAATCAATCAAATACCTAACAAATTTTCATTTAGCAATATAAACAACATTAATAATAGCATGAATCCGAACTGAAAATATATAAATATCAATTGTGATGTTTTCGTAGAAGTACTTCTTGATTCATGTACTTAGCAATTACAGAAACTACAACATTACATAACCAATTACAAAAACTATCAATTGAATTAAACTAAGGACATACAATTTTATAAAAAATATAATGACTAATTATAACAATATAATATCAATTTACATATATATAAATGACCAATTAGAGACACTTTATAAACAATTACATAATGTAATAATTGATTTACAAGAATTATTCACATAACAACAATGCAACAAAAACTACTAATGTAATGTCTAATGACATAAACTACTATTTACAAAACAGAAATGTAATATCATTTATCATTCACATAACAAGTACAATAGAAACTACCAATTATATAAGAGAAATGCAATACCATCTATGAAATTAAGCTAGGACATACAAAATTACAGAAATGTAATTATCAATAATACCAAATTACAGATATGTAAATGAGAGTATTGAGAAGAGAGGGTTGCAGCTTTGCTAGGAGAGAGAAGGTTGCAGGGGGTCGTTGGGGAGAGAGAAGGTCATGGGGGTCATAAAAAATTCAGAGGTTGAAAGAAGGTCGAGGAGAGAGGTAGTTTGTGGTTTCGCTTGGGAGAGAGAACGTCGGGGAGAGAGTGAAGGCTGCGAGGGTTGCCAGGGAGAGTGAAGGTCGCCGGGGAGAGAGAGGGTTTGGGAGGAAGAGAGGGTGTTTTGGGGGGGGGGGGGAAATGATGCTTTTTCGGGGGGGAATTTTTTTGCTAGGAGAGAGAAGGTTGCAGGGGGTCGTTGGGGAGAGAGAAGGTCATGGGGGTCATAAAAAATTCAGAGGTTGAAAGAAGGTCGAGGAGAGAGGTAGTTTGTGGTTTCGCTTGGGAGAGAGAACGTCGGGGAGAGAGTAAGGCTGCGAGGGTTGCCAGGGAGAGTGAAGGTCGCCGGGGAGAGAGAGGGTTTGGGAGGAAGAGAGGGTGTTTTGGGGGGGGGGGAAATGATGCTTTTTCGGGGGGAAATTTTTTTTTTAGGGAAAAGAGTGTTGCCGAGGGGGGGGGGGGTGGTTAAGATAAAATAATGAGGTAGCATTGGTCAATAGCAAAAAAAAAAAAAAGGGACCAAATTTAAGGGGTAAAGAAAAAAAAAAAACTCCAATGATAAAACAAAATTTGGGTTATTGGTCCAATGACATTTGTGCCATTTACCCTTCAAAATATATTTTATAGGTTTATTTTTATTTATTATTTTTTTTATTGATTCAGCATATAGTAATGAATGATGTTATGATTTAAAACTAAATTCAAATCCTATAGAAACAAAAGTGCTCTAGTTGACATTCTTTGTTTTAGGGGGAATGTGTTGATTTCCACACATATTGGTGGTTTTTAGATTTAGTCAATATAAATTTTTTTAGCATAACTTATTTAATAATTTTAATGTTCAAACATGTCTGTATTGATATTTTGTTAATATCAATTAATTCATTAAAAACGTGCTGGTTTTAATGTATACTAGTTTGTTATTTCGAATCAACCCCACCAAATATACAACATTGTTATAATAGTAAGATGGAATAATCACTTTGTGCCATAAATTCAAGAGTACGTATTCCATATATTTTCTTATTATATTTCTGTGTTTCTATTCTTTTAGCCCACATTATATTATTCTACATGTAATGATATTAGGAACAGTTTGTGTTTGATTGACCTTATTTATAAATCAGTTCCTTTTGGAATTGTTAATGAGTTGGAATTGTTAATAAGTTTACGATAGTTTATCTAGACATACCTATAATATTCTATCTGCTTCAAATAAACTATTTGTTTTATTATTATTATGATTAATATTTATTAGTGGGGGTATCAATGAACGCATGGTTTAAAAATCAAAGGAAAACCAACAGTTTACATTCTATATTGAGGGGCACAATAAAGTATTGAAAGATTTTGCTTTGAAAAGGAGAATTATATTATTTAAAAGAGTATTGTTAGTCTGCTACATATAATTTTTTTTTACAGTCTCAATTCCAGTCTCATATGCATAAATAAACATTCATTAAAACATAGATTCACATTAATGAGGTTTATGCATCAATAGAAATTGTTTACATTTTTTTATAAAAACATGTATTTTATTAGATGAATTATATTATTTTAAAAATTTTAAAACATGTGTAGACTAAAATTAAAACTGAAAAATAAACCGTAAGTAACATTATATTATTCTATTTAAAACTAAAATGATAGCCCTATTCGTTGACGATTGTGAATACCTAATAAGAAGTTTCGTGCAAGAAACCATTTTCCACAAAATACACCGAGAAAACTTTGCTAAAGGGAGTGCATATTTTCTGAATAAAATCTTCTGAGAATATTATATATATTTTTTATAAAGCTCAACTTGAACCAAAGTGTACAGTGGTGACCACTAAGTGGATTCTTCAATATAATGAAAAAATAAGATAAAAGTTTCAAAATTTCGTCCATAAACCCGCTCATATATTTGATAATAATATAATATAGTCCTGTGTAGCCCTATTTTTTTTTTGGGGGAATTGTCCAAATACTCCTGGACTGACCCTCTCATTTTTTCTGTACTCCTGGACTTTTTAATTTTTTTTTTTACCCCTACAGACATGTTCCCTTTTCTTTTTACCCTTTACCGTTGCCACAACACTTTCTCTACCGAAATTTCCCTTGACACATAAACTACCCTCATTTATTTATCCCCCTAAATAACACTCCCCACCAAATCCTCTCTTCTCCAGCCGATCTTCTCTCAGACTAGTTGAAGCCCCATCCTCCCAATCGACCACGACCACCTTCTTCTCCATCTACACCCGCTTCAACCCCCACCACCGCTGCCACCTCCTCCTCCCCCAACTAGGCTTCCAGGACCGCCTCAAGTGGAACGACGGAGTTAGAGGCACCATTGATGTCTCTTCCGTCGAGAACCACCACCCCAGCTCGAACCACCACAACCAATCACCGAACGGATTTCGTTTCTGGAGACATTGAAGACTGGGGGTGGGGATCCGCCATCGCCGGCCGGGGATAATTGACCGCCGCTGGGGGGAATGGGATTGCGGTGCAGGGGCCGTGATCCAGTCTTTCAATTGAGATGATTCATTTCTTTCAATTGAAATGTTTGATTTGGTGGTGTCAGATTTTAGTTAGAATTACAAAGTTGTGTTTTTTTATGCAATTTTTGTGGGAGAATTGGGTGAATGAGCTTATCAAAATGATTTTTTTTCTCTCTAAATCTTGGATTTCTTTACCAAATGTGCTTGTACAACCTGGTATGTTATATTCGTTAAAATATGTAATGTTGGTTATTTTTTAAAAATTGATGGTTTTTGTTCTTGGTAGTTTTTATAATTGGATTATTTTCGTTCAGTAAATCGTAGTTTATGTCATGTAAATGATAGTTTATGTTCTGTATACGGTAGCTTATGTTTTATAAATGATACTTTCTGTAATTTTATAATAAATTTCTGCAAGTTATTGTTATATTTATTTGCATTACATTTTTGTACCAATGTGATTTACATATATCTTGCGTAGAGGATTTGATAAATAGATGTTGGGGAAGCAGAGATTCCCCTAGGATACGTTAGCAGATGCATAGCTGTCTTAATGGTTAGTTTACCCTTGTTTTTATTTTTTTCATTAATTTGTACATGTCATGCATTTAATATGAAGAACATAATGTAGGTGTGGTTGTACGAGTACACCAGACTACGGAAACCATCAATCTATGAAAAATATCCAAGAATTTATCAGTGGGGGATGTTAGGTATATCATACATTTATTAGGATTGACATTCAATGTCGTAATTCAAACACTTGATGTATCTATTTTTATTTAAATAACTTTCAGTTCTTGAATTATTGTAAATACGCTCTAAAAATGTATGTATAATTATTCTATGTTTAAATATTTTTGTGCACATTGAATGCTCTCTGTAAATAACTATTAAATATCTGTAACCATGTATATCATATCTATATGTATCAATTATATTTCTATATTTATGTAACTATTTCTGTAAGTACTTATGTTAGTTACTGTAACTTGTACATATATTTATATAACTAGTATATAACGTTTCTGTAAATTGATAAGGGGAAGTAATAACTAGTATATAACGTTTTTGTATAACATTTGCATACCATCACAATTGATCAAAATAACAGAACCATGCAAATATTTATTTGCAATCTCTTTTTCATGTCATGACAAATTATATGAGACTTTCATCCCAAGCCATCTATTTAATTGGATCAACATATCCTTTGCGACGAATAGGGGATTAACTTGAAGAACGTTTCTAACAAGTTCAGTAATCCATTTTTGTCCGCCTTGGGATGCCCTATTCTTCATAAACCACTCCCACATGTATGTGTCGGTACATAAGTCTTGATTTTAAACAATCTCCTACTCCATTCGTTATTTTGTGTAACACTCCTCTGCATAAGATATGTATATACATTAGATTAGTATAAACTGTAATATTCAATCACATAATAAAATTACAACTTACAGAATTGTACTATTAAATTACAAAAATTATCATTTACAGAAAATAGACTACAATTTACATAACTAAAACTACCATTTACACAAATGAAATAATCTAATTACAAAGACTAGCTATCAAAGATAGAACCTATCAATTACAAAAACTACTAACATTACATATTCAATGTAACAACTATAATATAACAACTACCACTGTAATGACCAATTACAACAAAAACCATTATTCACATTCTGTAATGCCGCAACTACAACACAATTACACTAAGGACATCATGTAATGTCCAAACTACAAAACAAAGATATATTAGTTTATGGAATTAAATTAATGCCCAAATTATAACACAATTACATAATATAATGTCCAATGTAACAACTACAGTCAATGCCCAATTATATAATTAAAGTAACCATTTTATATATGTAAATGATAGATATCTTACACAAATTTACAGAAATGTAATAAACATGTATAGATACAAAATACAAAATTACAAAAATTTGAAAAACAATTACATAATATAACTGTTGATTAATAGAAATCATTCATAACAACACTTAACATAATGTAATATAAAGCAAACCAAATAGTATAAACCCAGAACAACAAACTATATTAGTTGCCCTCTCTCAAAGATTTTTTAAATCATTATCAAGTGACATACACTCATAAAAGAAAGAACATCAACAAAAACTGATTCAAATAGCATTGACAAATTATATAAAGCAAACCAATGAGCATAAACCCTGAACAAGAAAATGTATTGGTTGTCCTCTGTGATAGAATTTTTAAACCATCCTCAAATGTGAACTTCATTGATCTTCAGCTTTCATTTAAGTTGATTATAAAATTGAATGATTGGTCTAACTCAATGATTAATTTCACATATTCTCTATTTATTAAAAAAAACCCCAAATCAGTCAACACACATTCAAAATCCATTTTTCTCTAAAAAATAAGATTAATAGAACCCAAAAGAAAATGAAATTAAAACAACTCATGCATCACCTTTTTAGCATCAGCTCTTCTTCTCTTCTTTGTTGTCGCCGTCACCGCCGTTGCTACATCCATCGCCGGCGGTGTTATAGACAACGGTTCTCCTCTGCGACGAGGTGAGCGGCGGATCGGTGATCGGCGAGGTGAATGGCGACAGTGTGAAGGTGAACAATGACGGTCAAGATGATCGACGAGTGGCGCTCGTTTGGGGAAGGAAGAAAAAAAACTCAGTTTGGGGAAGAAGAAGAGAAAGAAATAGAAAGGGCAAGTGATTTTAATTTGTCTTTTATGAGAGGGTAATACCAGTATTAAGAAAAAATAGGGATAAAAAACAATGGGAGAAAACTGTAGGGGTAAAAAAAAATAAAAAAAAATCAAGGGGCAGAGAAAAAATAAGGGGGTCGGTCCAGGGGTATATGGGCAATTCCCCCTTTCTTTTTTGATGTGCAGTATTATATTTATAAACACACACTCTTTTTTTAATTAAAACAAAAGAATTTTTTTTGTTTTTTTGTTAAAAGACTATATTATTTTATAAAAATATATGTTTCATTATATTCTAAATGGTGGTGTTATAGTTCGACTCATGATGGATCATACATGATTTTATAACATTATTCATTATAACATTATTCATTAGACTATACATGAATTTATTTGATTAAAAGTGAAAGTACTGTGAAATTATCTCTAAGTCACAAAAATAGGAAGACAATGTTAGGGCATATGTGCAGGCTGCATAAAAATCCACATGTTTTTTTATTTTTAAAAAAATACATATTTTATATAATAAAAAGAACCCAAAAGAAAATGAAATTAAAACAACTCATGCATCACCTTTTTAGCATCAGCTCTTCTTCTCTTCTTTGCTGTCGCCGTCACCGCCGTTGCTACATCCATCGCCGGCGGTGTTATAGACAACGGTTCTCCTCTGCGACGAGGTGAGCGGCGGATCGGTGATCGGCGAGGTGAATGGCGACAGTGTGAAGGTGAACAATGACGGTCAAGATGATCGACGAGTGGCGCTCGTTTGGGGAAGGAAGAAAAAAAACTCAGTTTGGGGAAGAAGAAGAGAAAGAAATAGAAAGGGCAAGTGATTTTAATTTGTCTTTTATGAGAGGGTAATACCAGTATTAAGAAAAAATAGGGATAAAAAACAATGGGAGAAAACTGTAGGGGTAAAAAAAATTAAAAAAAAATCAAGGGGCAGAAAAAAAATAAGGGGGTCGGTCCAGGGGTATATGGGCAATTCCCCCTTTCTTTTTTGATGTGCAGTATTATATTTATAAACACACACTCTTTTTTTAATTAAAACAAAAGAATTTTTTTTGTTTTTTTGTTAAAAGACTATATTATTTTATAAAAATATATGTTTCATTATATTCTAAATGGTGGTGTTATAGTTCGACTCATGATGGATCATACATGATTTTATAACATTATTCATTATAACATTATTCATTAGACTATACATGAATTTATTTGATTAAAAGTGAAAGTACTGTGAAATTATCTCTAAGTCACAAAAATAGGAAGACAATGTTAGGGCATATGTGCAGGCTGCATAAAAATCCACATGACTGAGGAACATTTTTTTCTCTCTCCAAACTAATTAAATGAGACAATACGCCGAGTTGTCTATAAAGGCTGCGCTGAATAAAAATAACATTTTTTCTCCAAACTAAACTTATTAAGCACCGTTTGAAACTGTTCTCAAACTCTCAATATCTAAATTTTTTTTAGATAATCGATTTCAAAAAAAAAAAAAGAAATACTGATTAAGCATAATTTTTATGAAAAAAACTGTTTTGTAAAATAGCCTCTTTTTGAAATTGATTCCATGACCAGAGAAAAAAAAAGATCCTCTTTTTTTTTTTTTTTTGCTACGTTGTGAGTTGTGACAGTGCGAAGCAACCTTGGGACCCGTAGGGGGACCCCTGGATTTTTTAAATTATTTTTAAGTTCTTCTAATTTTGGGTGGTAGATTGATTTTAATTAGACCCCCCATCTACATATGAAATTCCTTAAACAGTAATAGCCCACAATTCAAAAAGTAAAATAAAATAAAATAATCATTCATGATCCATCTGAATTCATGTGCATGGTGTGCCCTCACCCCCTCTCTCCCCCCCTCCCCCTCCCCTCTGTCCACATAGAACAAAAGCTTTTTTTGACTCTCACTTTTCATTCCCTACTCAGACGCTCATCTTGAAAAAAAGTAAATTTTTGAAAAAAAAAATTTGGTCTCAACTATTCATAATATCAATCCTCATCTTTAAAAAAAATCCCAAATTTTTACATTTTGTTCCATTAACCGTCCTACAATCAGGAATCCACAATTGGTAATCATCTCCTCTCCTCCATCAACACTTCGAAAATATAATTTTGCTCTTTTATATTATTATCATTGTTACTAATTTATTTAAAATTTAAAATATTTGTGTGGATATCTAAAGTAATCCAATCATTCAACACTTTTAGAATATGAAACCTCGTCGAAATCAAATTTAAAGGTATGTATTGCTTATTAGATTTATGTTTTGACTTTTTTTTCTCCAAACTAAACTTATTAATTAAGCACCGTTTGAAACTGTTCTCAAACTCTCAATATCTAAATTTTTTTTAGATAACCGATTTCAAATAAAAAAATACTGATTAAGCATAATTTTTATGAAAAAAACAGTTTTGTAAAATAGCCTCTTTCTGAAATTGATTCCATGACCAGAGCATCTTCAACATCCTCTTTTTTGTTTTGCTACATTGTGAGTTGTGACAGTGGCAATGAGTTGTGAGCAACCTTGGGACTAGGGATGGCAATGAAACTATTCCAATAGGGTACCCGATCTGACCTGACCTGTTAAGTCGGGTTGAGTTTGGGTTGGGACGGATTTAGAACAAATAAAATAAAACCCGGTGGGTTTGGGATGGAAAATAAATTTACTTAGCAAAACCTGTCCCGAACCCGCCCCGGTTGCTATTAATAATAAGATAAAATATTTATTATAATAATTACATATTTTATATTTGTTATTTGTAAAAATATATCATAAAAATAAGAAATCATATAATGCTAATTGAAATTTGAAATCATATAAACATACACTGTGTTGTATTTTGGTATTCAAAAAAATATATATATCTATCACTTGTTATGGAGATTGAAAGTTTATATTTTTTATTTTATAGAATTTATTCTAATAAATATTTCTTTTTATTTAAAATTCTAACTTAGATTAAATATTACATAAACCCGACCTAAATGGGACGGGTCGGGGCGGGTTCGGGTTTTTTACATAATTGTTGGGACGGGTTTGGGAAGAAAAATTAAACCCGTCACGGGTTTGGGAAGGGTTTGAGACAAGATTTTGGGAGCGGATTTAAGATTGTGATTCACAAAACCCGTCTCAACCCGTCCCATTGCCATCCCTACTTGAGACCCGCGGGGGACCCCCTGGATTTTTTTAATTATTTTTAAGTCCTTTTAATTTTGGGTGGTAGATTGATTTTAATTAAGGTCCCCATCTATATATGAAATTCCTTAAACAGCAATAGCCCACAATTCAAAAAATAAAATAAAATAAAACAATCATCCATGGAATTCATGTGTATGGTGTGCCCTCACCCCCTTCTTTTAAATACCCCCCCCCCCCCCCCCGGCATCGTCTACATAAAACAAAAGCCTTTTTGACTCTCACTTTTCATTCCCCACTCAGGCGCTCATCTTGAAAAAGTAAATTTTTTGAATTATTTTTTGTATCTCAACTGTTCATAATATCAATCCTCATCTCTAAAAAAATTTCAAATTTTTACATTTTGTTCCATTAACCATCCCACAATCAGGAATCCACAATCAATAATCATCTCCTCACCTCCATCAACACTTCGAAAGTATAATTTTTTTCTCTTTTATATTATTGTTATTGTTACTAATTTATTTAAAGTTTAATGTTACGACCCGAGGCGGCCGTCCCCGAAGCGTTACCAAACCTACAATAATCAACATGGATCAAATAAGATAACGAGGCTACAGGGAAGTGGTAGCCAATAAAAAGAAATGATGCGGAAGTATAATATACAAATTAGTCTGTAAATCAAAACATTATTACAGACCCAAATACACGATCACTGTCCTGTGAGAGTCCAAGTCTAGTCTAAATAAAATCATATGTGCAACACGCACGATTACTGGTACATACACAAAGAAGATAGGATTGCTGACAACCTCGTACTCACCAACCGAAAGGTGAGACGCTCCACGCATGAGCCATGCTCTAGCACCACGCCAACCCAATCCCTAGTGAAAAAATAACACACGAGGGGTGAGCTACAAGCTCAGTGAGTGGCAAGAATCCAAAATTCTACAAATAATAATATAATATCAGGGCATTTTCCCTTCCAAGGAAAAGAGATATGGGAGAAATCCAACAGAGATAAATGTCATGCGAAGACATGACATCACATAATCCTCACCCTCGACCCGGAGGGAAACTCGTAGGACTCTTGAAAAGCAATTAATTCATTAATAGTAATGTGTAGTATCTCAAACTAGTACAACACTTCAAAGATTATCTACATCGATGTATAATACGTTACGATGCCTTGCATCATCCGGTAGCCCTCTCCCTGGCGGCCTTCCAAGATAGGTACGAAGCCACAAGGTATTGAAATACACATTGAGCCTCCTATGATGTGGTGGCACTATCCAGGGTAGCTTCAACACTCAGAAGCTTCGATTTACGACGATACGGGAGGAAGCACTCCAATGTCATCCTCACCTTCACCCCTAGGGTGACATGGGACTATTAGAAAGGAAAATCAACTCGCTAACTCCCTTAACCTTCCGGTAGCCCTCTCCCGGGTAGCCCTCTTCCTGACAGCCTTCCAAGATAGGTACGAAGCGACAATGGTATTGAAATACACATTGGACCTCCTATAATGTAACGGCAGAATCCAGGATAGCTTCAACGCCGGGTAGCTTCAACGCGGATACGAGGTAAGGGAGAAGCATTCCACGCTCACAATACGATCCTCAAGAATCAACTATAACCATTTAGCAAATAACAATGCTAATGAATTCTCTTGAATTGCTATACAGATGCATCACTCGGACGTGAGGAAAAACAGTTAAGTTCTCGCACTTAACAATACGAAGGCATGACCCTAAAGATGAGTCATCCACATGCCTATTACAGATAGACCAAACATACCATCATAGCTATCGGTTAATGAACACCGATACAATAAATGAATTCTTCTGAATTCTCATATGAGATCATCGCATGGATGCAGGGTAGATAAACTGCTACATAACCATCGTACTCAATAATATTACATAAATCAAATGTATCATGAGGAATTCTATCTCAAAAGAGGTACATAAATCATATAAAAACATAACAAGCAACATAAGATAACACATGTGCACCCCAATAAATGATCTCAACGAAGAAGAATTTCATTACAAATCTCTTCATATTAAGTCCTTTTCGAGTATAAAATCCTCTTTCAATTGGAATATATCAAGTCCTAGAGATGACAAAATTAGCTCATATAGCCATACATGTAGTAGAAGACATTGAATAAAATAAAAACACCTCAAATGCCGAACTCCCTAAAATGGCTCAACTAATATAAATCCAATTGCACTCCAAAACTACATGTGTTCAAGCAATAGAAAAGTCATTCGACATAAGACTTTCCAACAAGTGAACAATTGATATCGCATTAAAAGTTTACACCACAATATTAGCACTTTTGGAATATATGGAAGTCAAGAGTAAATAACATGCATATTGCTACATAAGTGTGATAGTCAAACAAGTAAATACACGCACAATTATCACAAGAGAGGTATATGGACCACATGTCCAAATAACCTATGAATAAACCATGTATATAAACACTTTATACAATTCAACCTAGGCCTACTAGAAGCTATCATAAATGTCATACCAAGGCTAACTATAACACAATCATAGTAAACATTTACTAATATGAAGGCAATACTACTAAAGGACACATATAGCATACATACCCAACATTCCATGCTATATATATAAAAGCTACAAAGTGATAATAGCAATATTATTTGAAAATTAATAATGAGTATAGTTATAGAACCCCATGGGTACGCGATGCACAATCACATGCATCGATCGCTTCCCAAAAGGGGGTGGATCGAACCACTCACAGATACTTGGATCGCCGCGCGTCTGGTCTACGAAATCTGCAAGAACAACCAATGATGCTCAATTAAATATAAAATATCTTGATACATATACAAGCCTTCTTCATGAAGACAGCAACTCCTTATATTGCCCACACCATGCATAATAACTCTTTGTCACACATTTATACAAGATTAGTCCATCTACTGCAATCAGCCCCAAACATTGGTATCCACAGCACAAAATACATATCCAAATATTCTAAAATAAATCACACACATTCTATGATGTGTTGGGATCATATTCCGTGAAGACATACTAACTTGATAAAATCTCTAAATGCCCGAAATAAATTATTTTCAGAAACCGATCAATTTCTGCGCGAATCCGGACAGACCATGAACATTAGGCTATATCTTTCAATACAGGTAACCAAATGACACCAAATTTGATATATAGCATCTAGACACATAGATGATCATATGAAATGAAGACACAAGCCTCAAAATATGCCTCCAAATACCTCAAACACAAGGATCTTAAAGAGACAGAAAATCTGCCTTACAACACAAAACCACCCCATTCATGCATTAATGCAACCATCTCATGTGCAGTAGCAATTACACATTACACTCTTCCAACAGCACCAAAATTCAATAATACACACTCATACAAGCATAAACACAAACACATACAAGGCACAAAGGGGAAGTGAATATACCTTGGGAAGAAGAGGAGATGGTGCACATAAGGAGTTCCACCACCATCACCACAAACAACCACCATCACACATGCCACATAGCACAGCCACAACCACCACCAAATCAGCCATCACATACACACATTAGCACAACACACTCACAAAGAGGGAAGGGAATACCTTGAGAGGGTGGAGAAGAGGGAAGCCAAGCTCAAACACACAAACCTTGCTTGATCTCCCTTTACATGCACCCAATCCAAGCACACCTTCTCTTTGGCATTTCATCAAACATGTGGGGGGCTGAACACATACAAAGGGCTGAACCATGTGAGGGAGCTTGAGGGAGAGGAGGAGATGAGAAACAACAACATAACATACACACACAAACCTTGATTCCTTCACTTCTAACACTTCCTCTTCTTGCTCCATCTCCTTCTCCTTCCACCACCCAACACACACAACACCAAGGGCTGGACCAGATCCAAAAAGGGGGAAAAATTATGCCAAGGTCGTGCACATGGGGGTGGTTAAATAGGCAAAAGAGAAGTGAAAGACCGAGCTGTCCTCGGAGTTAAAACTCTGCGTAGCCTTCACTTAAACGGCCATAACTTCCTCGATACAGCTCCGAATTGCACGATTCCAATGGCATTGGAAAGATAAGAAGATTATCTACAACTTTCATGTTTACATCCAGATCAAATAACCTCTCCAGCTATTCCGAAATCTAGGCTAAACATCATACAGGGCTGCTGCCTGGATTTCATATCCCCAGGGTATAATTGGAAAAACACCCATAACTTTTGATACATGAATCCAGTTGATCTAATTCTACTTTTGTATGAAAGCTAACTTAACACTGAACATCTCATGATAAAACTAGATTTTTACTACTTCATCTTGGTCATTAACAAAATTAAATCCAAATACCAATCGAAACTGCATAATTTCTAAATGACCTCAAAATGCTACAAAAACTTCCATTTAAGCCCAAGTGAACACCAGAACCACAAATATGCAATTTGATTTTGAAACTGAATGCCCGAACTATTAAAATAAATAAAACGCGATATTTGACCTTTAAAAGTGACACAGTCTTAACATTTAAAATATTTGTATGAATATCTAAAGTAATCCAATCATTCAACACTTTTTGAATATGAAACCTCGTCGAGGTCAAATTTAAAAGTATGTAATGCTTATTAGATTTATGTTTTGACTTTTTTTTGTAAATTATCGATATGAAATATGACATATCGTTTTAAAATATAATAATTATCTTTTAGAATTATTCAATGGTATGTTTTATTTAAATGTCTTTATTTTATTTTATACATATTCAATTATTCATCTTTTAATCTATGCTATTGAAATAAATAAAAAAGACATAATGATATAACTTTAGAAAATTTTTACATAAGTCACATTAGACCCCCTTTATAAAAATCATGACTCTACCACTGATTGTAAATAGAGATGGCCTCTCTATTACATGTAGGGACTAGGGAGCCATTTTCTTTTTGTCATTCTAAAAGCCTTTCATTTTTATCCTATCTTTATTCAACATGATCAAATATCCCAAGTCATATATAAATTACATGAAATCTAAATATCAAATGGATAAAAGCATATTCTAAATTTATCAAATATTGACATGGAATAAATATTATTTAAATAAAAATTATTAATAATGCATATAAATTAATTAAAATTAAATTAAAAATTAAAAAATGAAACAAAAATAAAAATTAATTATTAATAATGAAGAAAAAAATTTCATGTAATGAAATATCCATTATTACCATATAAAGAAACCAAAAAAATGAAAGAATGGGAAATAAACAATATAATCTTTTTTCAAATGGAGGGAATGAATGTGACTCCTCCCATAGGGAGCATGTTAAAGAAAAATATAGTAAATGAGAGGTTGAGAGAGACTGTTGGACTTGAGTTTAAAGAGATTTGATTTCTTATATAAAAAAAAAGGGAAAAATCTATATAACCCCCCACAAATATATGAAAATTCAGATAACCCTTTGCATTTTTTTAAAATCCAAATAACCCCCCACGAACATTTAAAAAATTCAAATCACCCCTTCTTTCAGTTAAGATAACCCAATGTTAACCCGACTTAAACTTAAGATGTACAGTTACCATTATACCCTCCCCCAATCTAACCAAATGAGAAAACCTATACCATACAACAGACACCATCATCACCTGCCTTTGTTCTATGTTTATGAATTTGGGTGGATAAGGGTTTTGTGAGTGGATCTGCTTTTGGATTTGGTGATGGGACGAGAAGGTGTGGGCCTTCGTGAGCGACGAGAAGGCCTTCAACGCGAGCGCAAGCGAGGCGCGTTCGAGGCCCTAGACCTCGACAGCACGGCAGCTGGAGGTGCTGCGCAGGGCGTGCGAGACATTCCGTCTCTTCGAGACCATCAACGAGGACGTTGCGCCGTCGCACCCCGACTAGGTGTTGGCCGTGTATGACTTGATATTCAAGCGGTTCGACTGCGACGAGATATCAAAGAAGAGGGGTCGGCGGGTTTATGAAAAATGCATATTTGGGGATGATTTATGTTTATTTGGTGCTTGTGTTGCTGAATTTATGGTTTTTAACAATACTTGTTAAGGTATATCAATGTCTGTCAATCTAATTAATGAGAAGGGTTTCCATAGGTGCTGAAGGTAAGGGCTGAAGAAGAAGACCCATTGAAATGGAAGGGATGGGTAAAACAGTAATTGGTAGGGGGTTATTTGGATTTTTGTTAGTTTTATAGGGACCTAATTGTATTTTTGCAATTTGGCTGGGTTAAGTTGACGGGATATTTCGAGAAACATATCAATTCTGTCTGTGGTTAATTAACTCAGGAGGGGTGATATGGATTTTTCATATGTTTGTGAGGGGTTATTTGGATTTTGGAAAAATAAAGGGGTTATCTGGATTTTCATTTGGGGGGGGGGGGGGGGGAGTTATTTGGATTTTTCCCTTAAAAAAATGTAGGGAAGTTTTAAGAGATGCTCATAGTAAACACATGTAGCAAATTTTACTTTCATGATGTTCAACGTTTTATTTTACATATATAAATATTGAACAAAATATGACAACCTCTGCGGAGACCTCCAAACGTGGCTTCAATGTCCATGGTTGAGATTTATTATGATTTTACGTTTAATAATTAACATTATTATTATTTGTAACTGTTTAATGCAAGCGTAACGCTCATGGTGTTGTTGGACATGCACGTTGTGACCGATTTGAAGTGGTTTTAAGATTTTTGTTAAATATAATCTCTTTATTTAATGATAGGTGATAAAAGATGATTTAACATATATAAATGTATCGCTTATTATCAAATATATTTAGTGAACGTTGAATACTAATTTTAATTGATTATCATATATTTTAACATAAAACTATTTAATCATTGCAATCTTGGCTATCTCTGCGAAAGGTCAATCATGAATATGGACAACTAAAATGGTCGCTAGGCCCTTATTTACAGAGGTCCCCATAAAAGAGTCTTTTAATGCTTATATTATTGGGATTGATTTTTTTTTAGATTTTTATTTCTTTTATCATATTTAATTAATTTGGATTTATTATAATTTTTCAGTAAAAGTTCTAAGAGTTTATTTTAAAAAGTCGACAAATTTTATGAATTGTATCAATATCTGGATCTCAAAAATTTTAAATAAATTCCTAAGGGCTGGTTTAGCGAGGTTTGTCAAAATCAAGATAAAACATAGAGATAAATGTTATTCAAATATTTAGCTGAAACAAAAAATGCATAAGTTTCATTTAAAATCAGGATAAATTTTCAAACTTTATCTTGATTATTTTTATATTAAACATGATAAGTTGTTGTCTCCCACTTATCCTCACAATTATCCCTTAATTTCACCACTTACCCTCACAATTATCTCCTAATTCTATCACTTATCCTCTTGTCAAACAAGATTTAATTTAAAAATATATATATAAAAGTAAATTATGCCATGTAATTACAACCCCATTTCTAACAAACGGCATCAATATAAAAAGAGGATAAATTTATTACTTTATTCTTATATTTTTTTTCAATTTACTATCGTTCATAATTATAATAATAATAAAAAAAAACTACCAAAGCAACCCCAAATGGGGCGTTTGGAATAGTTGGGAATAGATGAGAATAACAAAAAATGTATTTGAGTAGAGAGAATAAGTGAGTATAGCTATGCAAAATTAGGTGAGAATAAATTAAACTAATGTTTATATTTTAGGCTCTCCATTGGAATTATGTTATTCCACCACTGATATAAGGGGACCCACCTGTTAAATCACATGTCAATGAGCCCATATATCAATTAAATCAACTCCTTACACCTTATTCACATTTTATTCTTCATCAACCAAACAACTCAACCTTTATTATTACGTTTCCCAATGAGAATATAAAAAAAACACAAATGAAATAGAAAATCACTTATACTATGGATAAAGTTATATATTCCTAAAACAGGTATAAACCCGAGAATATATATATCAATGACAAGCGACAACAGAGACGGTCATGGGATAGGAGAAGGTGTTGGAGTAGGAGAAGCCAATGGCCTGACCGGCAAGGATAGGCTGACCGTTGTTGACGAGGCAATCGTCGTGAGCGAGGCGTCGGAAGATGGAGGGGTTGACAAGGTCGTAGGAGGCGAACCAGCCACACTTGATGTGGACGTCCATCACAGTCGTGTTCTTCGGGCTCATGTTCAGTATCTCCACCGAGTACCTCGGTATCCCGTTCGGCAGCTTCCCCGCCGCTCCCTGCTGCACCACTACGTCGCTTATCGCGCAGTCATCGGTGGTGGCGTTGATCGCCTTCACCTCCTTCTCCTTCGACTCTACCGTTTAGATCGATGTTTGGTGAAAAAATGGTTAGTTTTTACTGGTCTTCACCCATGTACAATGTGTGTCTAATATGTTAATAAATTTTTAAGAAAAAACGTTTCCATGGTTCTTTTACCCCCACCAATTATCCTTTTGTCAAACCAACCCGAGAATGGTTGTGCATAAAATTAAAATTTAATTTTTTTTAATATAAATTTTAAGACCCAAATGTGGTCCAATCCCAAATTATTAAATTCCAAGAACAAGCTAATTAAACAAATTAAATTAACACGATATAGATATTGAGTGGATTCAACAAAATTTATATATAGTGTTTTAATCCTTCATGATGTATTCTTATTATTATCTTAAAAAAATATTCTCAATCCAAAGCTCATCATGAAAAAAATTCTGAATTATTAATTTATTTTTCCAAGTATTTGAAGTAAGGAATCTGGAACATGCATTGGACAATCAACAGAGATCGGGTTAGATCTAACACGCGTTGAACAATTAACAATTTGATTGTCCAACGCGATTGTGACTATTCCATCTTATCATTTTGAGATATAAAATATTTCACAGAATCTTATAAATTGATAATTATAAATGATTCCACAGATTTCAATAATGCACACAGGGGTCTACTACTACAATGGAAAATTAGGCTTACCTTCCAACAGTAACTTACGAACAGCCGTTCGATCTCTCTCATGAACGGTCGATCCATCGATTCCTGTACAAATTACAGAAAAAAAAACAAATGTTATGCGAATGCATTGCTAAACCACTTTCATATGTACATAAACTATAGTTTCTCGGGTGACATGAAAAAATTAAAATGCAATGTTACTTTTGATTTGTTAGATGGAAAAACATAAATATCATGTATTAAACATACGAGGTGTCACATGTTAGTTTTATATCAAGAATTGATTAGCTATGAAAGAATCCAACTTGGATTTGGTTTGTGTTTTGAAAGTGAGATTAACCTTGTAAAGAAGCAAAAAGACAAATGCACAAAGCAAATGATATGATGCAGATGAAAGTCTTCATGGTGCTGAGTGGAACGACAGATAATAAAATCACGTATATTTCTTGAAAAACTCCTTGAATTCACAAAGAAAATAAAAATTTGTTCACTCAAAAAGTTGATTGTATAAAAGGTGGTTTCTCCTTTTATAGGCCACAAAATATCTGTTAAAAAAAATAAAGACATATTATTGATGGCATAATTTTTAAAATATTTTATATGTTATTAAAATAAAGAAAAACTAGATGACAATTATTACAATATACTTAAATAAGAAAAAAATCTAATTAAATCAGATATTAAATCCTAAAAATCTCAAATATAATGCAAATTTAATTTCACCAAATAAAAGATTAATTTGTGACTCTAACTAGAAAGATTTGCCACCAATTAATATGATTATTGTGCAACCTTCTTTAAAATTTTCTTATTGAATGGTGTAATGTAGCTATATTTTCTCAACTACTTCCTATCAATGTTTGGCATGTATATGTAGTAATAACTGCTGAAAGCACAAAATTTTGGATTTTAGATTCCTCAATATATTATGAGATTTTCTAATATAACTCTTGAAAGAAAATGTTGTCTAATGAAACGATTTCATTCAATGAGCTATTTTTGAACCTTAGGAACCCGTATAAAACTGAATATTAAATGATACCAAAGTTTATAAAGCACTAAGATAAATATAATATGTGAAATAGTACACATGTTTTTTTATAACATTTTTTAATTACAGGGAACAATGTAGTCCAAACTAAATAGTGAATATAAATTATTAATGGCATAATTATTAAAATATTTATATGTAATTAGTATAAAGAAAAATTCAATGACAATTATTAAAATATACTTAAAATGAAAAAACAATCTAACTAAAATTCTAGAAATCATAAGTAAAATCCTAAAAATCCAAAATATAATGCAATTTCATTAATAAAAGGTGATTTAGAGATTCTAACTAGAAAGATTTACCACAAATTAATATGATTATTATGCAACTTTCATTAGTTTTTCTTATTGAATGGTGTAATGTAACTGAATTTTCTCAACTAACTTCCCATCAATGTTTGGCATGTATGTGTAGTACTAACTGCTGAAAGCACAAAATTTTGGATTTTAGATTCCTAAAATTCATTATGAGATTTTCTAATATAACTCTTGAAAGAAAATGTATGCCTAATGAAACGATTTGATTCAATGAGCTATTTTTGAACCTTACGAACCCATATAAAACTAAATATTAAGTGATACCAAATTTTGTATAGCACTAGATAAATGTAATATGTGACACCTGTTTTTAAAAATACTTTTTTAATTATAGGGAACAATATAGTCCAAATGAAATAGTAAAGACAAATTATTAATGGCATAATTATTATATATGTTACTAATACAAAGAAAAACTCAATGATAGTTATTAAAATGTACTCTTTATTTAAGATAAACGGTAGGTGACTACTTATTTAATATAAGAGTGCCCAAATGGAAAATACATAAGAGGACATACCTAGTAGGAGAGGGTCCTACCACTAGTCCGTTATTAAAATGTACTTAACATATATATATATATATATATATATATATATATATATATATATATATATATATAGTGAACCGATTAGGTGCGGTTTGCGGTCGGTGCAGTGTGCGACGTGGGCCGTCCGATCGCTGGTCCATCGTATCCAACGGTCGACGTGAATCGCACCCGACCGTCCGATGCGATGGACCCGTGATCGACGGCCCGTGATCGCGCACCGCACCGACCGCAAACCGCATGTAATCGCGACTATATATATATATATATAAACAATCTAACTAAAATTCTAAAAATCCGAAATAAAATCCTAAAAATATGAAATATAATGCAACTTTCACTAATAAAAAGGTGATTTAGTGACTCTAACTTGAAAGATTTGCCAACCAATTAATATGATTACTATACAACTTTCATTAAACTTTTCCAATTGAATGATGTAATGTTGCTGAATTTTCTCAACCACTTTCCATCAATGTTTGGCATGTATATATGTCTAGTAATAACTGCTGATAGCACAAAATTTTAGATTTTTCCTAAAATTCATTCTAAGATTTTCAAATATCACTCTTGAAAGAAAATGTTATGGCATATTGAAATGATTTGATTCAATCAGCTATTTTTAAACCTTATGAACCCATATAAAACTAAATATTAAGTGATACCGAAATTTATATAGCCTCACAAAATTTAATATGTAAAATAATTCACACAAGTTTTCTAAAATATTTTCCAATTGCAGGGAACAATATAATCCAATGTCTTGTCCAATTCAAACTCATTGAATCAAAATTGGCATCCATTTTTGGCACTAGGTCTAGCAGCCACTTTCATTCGGCAGATTCAAACAATCCTCATTAATAAAAAAAATTTAGATGCTTCACTTTATCAATTACCATGTTTTATGAATTTTATTCACCGTTGTTTTTTCATTGCATAAAATATATTTCTTCTCAGAAACCACGGCATAATTTGATTGTTCAACAAGTCTAGTTGGTGTTGGGAAATTTGGAGACCCTTAAATTTTATTAATTCATGCAGTGTTTATATACAGTTTTAAATGCAATCCAATTTCATCATTAGATTAAACAGTGAATGTTGTTTTTTTATAAATCAGATTACATAAATCATCAGTGTATATATATTTTATTTTGTCACAAAAATACAATACTTTATTACATAAATATACATTAAAAAAAACTGGGTTATGTTAGCCAACACGCAATTGAATGTTGAACTATGTGACACTTCATTGTCTGAAAACTGTGACCCTGGACATTCTCCATCAGAACCCTGTTTGTTTGCCCATTCAACTTTATTAAAATTCACCAACCACTTTGACATATTATTTTTGACCGAAATGTTTCGGGTCTGGCCTACAAAATAATAGTTGTCACATCGTGTGACATGAAATGTATCAAGCTTAACAACTCATTTGAAGCCATAATATAATTTCATAATCAATATATGAACAAAATTTTCTGAGTATAAATTTTTTTTTTTTGGAAGAATCCTTCAAAATTACTTTAAAAACTCTTTGAAATTTTTTTTGGTTTTCGTGTCTTTTTAATCACAAGATTTTTTACACTAAAAAAACAATGAATGCACAGTGTGTTTGAACCCGTTATTAGGTTATTTTTTTTGGTCTAAGTTTATATATTTTCAAAGTGAGGGTGTGTGTGTATATATATATATATATATGTATGATTATGTTATGAGTATAAATATAAAAGTTGAGTAATCGTGCTATAAAAAAAAATAGAACAATGTTACAATCAATTTATTTTACAGCCTCATATACTTTGTTAGTTTCTTGCATTCTCTATAACAAGATAAATACCTCATTAAATTTTTTTTATACAATCTATATCAACGAGTCTACAAATTTTATCATAATATGTATTTTTTTATATAAAAATACATAATAAATTTTAGAAAAATAAAAAAGGAGCGTGGACTATATTTGGGTAACTTTCAACATCACAAAACAACTTTTTGCAATTTTATTGTTAGCAATTTTAATAATATTTAAAATCTCAACAAAAAAAAAAATCCATAAAAATCATTATTGTTCCACAACCGCTGCAAAGAACCCAGGAATGTATTTTTATTATTTCAAAAAAAAAAAAGTTGATCATAATATAATAGTTCAAACACAAAAGGACAAACTGAGTGTCATAAATGAAAGAGCCCTTGCTTCAAAAGCAATGTTGGATGTGTTATTCTAACCTAATTTATTCAGGTCATGCCTGCCATTAACCATTCATTTATTCCACTTTCAACACATCTCAAGTTCCCACAAAACCACTTTATCACATTTGATTATCAGTACTTATTATTGGTCCTTGGGTTTAGGAATTCCATGTTTTGGATAAAAATTAATGTCTGTTTGCCAACACTTACACCAAACCTTTTTGTTTGTTCTATATGATCAAAAGCTAATGCAACACACACCATATAATAATATATAAAATATATAATAGTTGATTAAGTGGGTGGGTGCATTGTTTGACTAAAATTAAAGATTGCGTGGATTATGAGATTGATTGCTATTACCTATGTAACACATTCACCCCATCCTTGGGCTGCATGTCCATTGCCATGTGAATTTGTGATTGTGATGTCTGGGCAACATCCAATCAGTGGGCTTACATGCTTTTTTTTTTGGAATGGAATTGTTATTCAGGCCAAGTAATGGCATTTGTTGTTCTTAAGTGGAATGAGAATTGGATCATGGAATTTAGCAGGAATTGCTCCTTTATTGCTGGCTCCAGTGATCCAAAGTTTGTTCATCACAGTGATTCAAAGTGATTTTTAGATCAAAATCATCAGATAACATGATATGTCATCTAAATTGATTGTATTTTATTTAGTTCGCGTAATCTTGTGTTATGAAATTAAGCATAATTGTAAGTATTGGATCTTTTTTCTTATTAGAGCAATGGTAAAGCCTTTGGTTAACATGATAATAGTAAATATATTTTTTATGAGTAACCCTAAATGTAGATATATAATAGATGTAATGGCTCTATCATTCATTGATATGGACACTCTAGTCTCTTGTGTGAGACTCCCATGATAAATAAACACATCCATCAGACTTTATCCACTGTTGAGAGGCCTTCTCAAACCTTACTGGCATGCCTCTGTTAGGATAGAATAGATTCTATTTACCACATCTGCTGTCACCTGCATTGATCACATTAACTCCACTAATGTCTCTCCATCTAAACATATACAAGTATTTTTAAATCCATGCCTTCTTTGACCCTCTCTTGAAATATCTATTTGCACTTTTATCCAATTTTAAAATGAGGGGTCACACATGAGTATTCCCACATACTAAACAAGAACAACTGAATAAATCTTTATTCCATTCCTATCTCAGACCTTATATCAAGAATAAAGGAGAGCTATGTGCATAAGAAATACCCTTCTCTACGTATTGCTTATTCACATTTTTCTCATTTTTTTCCACACAATGTTTATACTGCAATTTATTACACTAACCAGATATATTTCATTAGATAAAACATGTGATTATGAGATTGTTTGTGAAACAATTTCATTAAAACAGCTTTCTTACCTATTCCTTAAACTTCAATAAAAGGTGTCTATTAAGTCTAATCGAATGAACCACCTAATAAATGCAGTTTTATGACTAGGCATATGAAATTGTGTGTTTGGACAGCCAAATTGAACTTTCCACCAAGCAACCATTTGTGCGCATTTCAAATCATGTAGGGGAAAAGCTAAGACAACAAAAGCTTTTTTTTATATAACGGAGAGACCCTCTAGCTGGTCTTACAGCCAAGCTAGATAGGTTATATTCGCCTGTGCATCCTCAAACTCACAGAAACACACAAAAGTTAAGTCAGCGTAAAACTCGATACGAAGACCTACCCTTAACACAGAAAAATCTTGATCATTGTACTATGACTACCGGTGGGTATTCTCTATTGACTATTAAGGCAAGAACACCATCAATCTTATTCACAAGCAGTGTACTAGCCTTGAATTCCTCCAAAAGATTAACTATGATTTCATTTGGAGCTTCATACACTAACCCACTTCTTAGCCATATTTGTAATCAGTATACCTTCCTTTATATAAGTGCATATACATGGATATATGTAAATTCATTCAATATTGTATACTTCTCAGATAAAAATACATACACTAAAAAAAGGTGGGATGGCCCTCAAAAACCACTATGCCCTTTTTTTTATACAAAAAATCATGTTTTGTCAGTAAAAAAACCAATAGCTAAATTTGAACAAGTTAACATAAAGCATGTAATAATTTCAATAGAGGGGCTCCATTAATCTATCTATGGTAATGAAAATAAGATATCCTTTTTGTCATTTAAATTTTTTTCTCATCTAACACACATATCCCAAACATATCATGTCATATATATTAATATTATACATTTAGGCTCTATTTGGAAACATTGAAAATTAGATTTTTGAATAAAGCTGTTTTTTAAGATGATTTTAGACCTTGACTTTTTTAGGATGCTTTTTTTAAATTCAGGAATCAATATTTGGAAGGAGTTTAATGTTTGGTAGAAAAAATTACCTTTCAATTCAAAAAATCGATTCCGACAAAAAATCGTTGTTTTTGAGATTTTAAAAACACGGATTTCGAGAGAGAAATTAAAAGGAATCCAGCTTTTGATTCCGTCAGAATCCGACCCGTTTGACTACACGATTTTGAGATTTTAGCTTTTCAAAAAACGGAATCCAACCCAATTGTACAACCAAATGAAGCCTTAAACTCAAACATGAAAAACTAATATAACAATAGAATTGTCATTTGGAAAGTTATAAATTCCTGCCCACCTCTAATCTACCATTTAGCTTCTATTTACATAAGGTGAATCAAACAATAAAAAGAAGACACTTTCATTTTCCAATGATAACAACAACAAAAATAACCAAATAAAAAAAACCTCTTATTCTGAATAAATTTTTTTTATATATCAAGATATATCTGTCCATAGTACTATGATAGTTCCCAAATAAGGAGATGGGTTCTTCATCTCTTCCAAAATAGGAATTGCAGGAAGAAACAATAGACCACCAGCCACAAGGGGACACCATTGAAATACTGTTTCACAAATTATGCTCTGCATTTTTATTTCTATAATAGCAGAAGTTTACATGGCCGGTAGCAAACCAATCAGTTTTACAACCTTTAAGCACCTGAATCATATTAATGTACATACCACTCCATTTTTTCCTTTTCCTTTTATATTGTGAATTCAAATCTGGACGTTATGTAACTGATAAATGTTGATCAGAACTTTGCCACCAAATCTTGCAGCCCACAAACCAAGTTTGCCGGGACGGCTACATCCATCATCTTTGGATATGATAGATTCAAATCTGTAATGAAGGAAATGCAGGGAGACCAAAGTGAGCAGCCATTCATCAAAGGACAGATTAAACTAATAATATTTAAATCGTGATATCATGAAGTCATAATATACTCACTTTCCATGATTCCCTGAAATGTTCCCTGCAAAAGAAAAATCGAGATGGAATTCATCAGAATGAACACAATTTGATAAATTAATGTCAGGTTTCAACATGAGGGAGCAGTGCTACACTTTGAGTGCAAATAAAAGGTTCACATATTGCTTCATTGAGTAGCAGGATGTATGTCAAATACTTTTAATTCTTCCATACAAGTGAAAAGGCAAGAACACATTTGTAAGAAAACTAAATAATATAGAATACATGATATGAGAAGATGGTGGCACTTTGGGTGGTGTGCAGATCCCTAAATTAACTCAGAAGAGTTTTTTTCCTGTCAGCATGACACGAAAAACAATGTTCTGTTATCATGGGATCACATTTGCTGATTTCAATGCCCCAGAAGGGCATTTTTACGATATGTGGGTGCCTTAATTTTCTCAAGTTCTCAATCTGGAAATGTATGCACAGTTGCTTCTTGTATGTATAAGTGTCCCTCATATCTTAGGCACTAGAAATAGGAGTTATGATCAGATGCTGTGATTGTCTACAAAAATTTGTATAAATAACCTAGTTTTCCGGGAAAAGTTCACGTCACGATTTTTTAAGAAAGAAATACCATGCTGACCATTGAAAACAAGGACTAAAAACAAGGGAAATTCACCTCATCTTTCGTCAGACGGGGATTGAATTTCATCTCTTCTCCCACTGTGCTAACCTGAAATAAACAATATGTTGCATTAAAAGTCTGAAAATGGATCACTGGGGATAGAAAAATTAGATGTTCCTTACAGTGAATCCTTTGTAGTCATGTGCTGGGTAAACAAAAGTATCCTTGGGCAGTGTAAATATCTGAGTGCACAAAAGAAGAAAAAAATGATGGCATGTTAGAAATAGCCTGAATTTTCTAGAAGGGAGAAAAAGAAATGCATTGGGTGACAAAACACTTGCCTGTGAATGTACTGATTTATAAAGCTGTTGGGAACTTCCTCCCTGTGTGCAGAATATTCAATTTGGCAGATTATTAGTTTTATATAAGAACTTAATTAATATACAGACAGCGAATCACAAATACATTTATCATATAATCCATAGAAGAAATGTGGATGTTGTTTCGTAGGAGATGCAAAAGAAGTGATCATAGTAATCTCAAAAAATTTCAATGGCTCATTCCTCATGCAATTTGTTGGGGTATTTTTGTTGACTCGCATGAATGCATATTCCAACATAAAAGGATATACAAGGAGAATACGTGGGTGGCAATTTCATCCCTTCTCGAATCACGAACTATATGGATACTTCAGGTGAATTCCCCCTTTCCTTGTAAAGTGGCAATTCTTGGCTTGAGTAACAAGAGGATTCAATCATCTTATCTTCATGATCTTTTTAGTTTTTTTGGTTTCAGTGGATGCATTATAGATAACTATCTTATTTTCCTTTTATTCGCTGGCTATCTATTAATAAGATCACACCTACATTTCTCTCAAGAAAATATGATAATTTTGCTTCAAAGAGCAATACATATAAATATATTATTTAGTTATTGTTAGAATGGATGAATGAGTGAAACCCAGAATAATAATAAGAGGGGCAAAGGTCATTGTATAGAAAGACATGGAGAAAAGGCAACAACACATAACAAAAGAGGGAGATGACCAAGCTGGATTAGGCAAATGATCAAGTCCCAGTTACTTGAATGATGATTAACTATATTCTTCAGACAAAAACAAAAGCAAATTGGCTGACTCGTCGAACATATACACATTGCGGGATTGGCATTTGATATCTCATCGATTTGCAGTAGTTCTGATACAGCTAGACATTTTCTATGCCTTATCATAGTCACAAAGTTTGTTTACATCATATATTCAGCAAGGATTCCATTCATTACAACACATGTACATATATAAATTATATGTGAAACTACAGGAGAAGTACAAAGATAATTAATCTATTTTAGAGATAATTACTCTATTTTATAGATGTATTATAATATATGACAAATACTCGCAAAAAATTTCATGTTGAATGTGAAGGCAGCGAAGAAAATTAGAGTTTGTTTAATCTATGAATAATGTAATAAACCATCAAACAACATAGATGTTTGGCCAAGATATCTCTAATCACTAAACTATCTGAAATTGGAAAAAGTTTGGAGTCTTTTGTGACTATGCTTGTTATCCTAATGATTACTTTTAGTGCCTGCATTATGAACATTGCTTCAGGTAATGCTAAACCGGTCTTATTTACTAAATGCATACATAATATCAGGTGTCAATTGAGAGATGTGATAGTAGATCAGGTTCTCCCATGTTTATGAAATCAGACTATGCCTCTGGTGCTCCCAGGTTTCATTGCTTTCGTATCATCAACAACATTCGAAATACTGCTTTTATTAAATGATAAGAAACCAATATGAGTTGGCTGATAAGTATAACTCAACATCAGAATTAATAATATATTATTCTTAAATCCATATAGCCCATTATTAAGGGAATAAGGGATACTGATTTTATTACACTGCTGATGTTACAGGATGATACACAACCAAATAACTGGTTCAGCAAAGCATACGCAACTTTATTAACCTTATTTTATGATATATTGATCACATCCTCAGAAAACTGTGCATCACTAATTTGATTTGTATATTGATTTTTCTAAGTGTGTTATTCCCTTCGCAAAGCAGCACTCAGTAAAATACTCCGAGTAATCGTAGAACTATTATTATTGAATTCAGTAGCCACTCTTTGCTCAACAGTCTAGAATGCCTATCCTTAAGATGGTGGGTTAATCAGTTTAGATCTCCAAAAGTGGTCCAATTCCTCAAATCCCTCTAAGAAACTTATTTAGTTGTTAAGCAATACAAACATATATTTCCAATGGAAATAGATGTACACATAAATTTCCTATTTTGGAATTTCTCAATCAGAGGACTGGCTCAAACAATTATACTATTTTATGAATGATCTACCCATTATTGATCACCGCAGGGCAACGATTGTTCCCTTTGTTCAATGAATTGAAACATGAATTGTTTGACAAATTGTGGAAAATGCTGCAAAATATTCAGTACCTGAAAATCTGTCCTTCCACATCCTCGTATCAATAATGCATCCCCAGTGAAAGCCAGTCTTGGATGAGGCTGATCAGCCCCCTCTCCTGTAACATATGTAACACAGCCAGCTGTATGCCCAGGAGTTGCGCGTACCTACAAGATAGTAGATCAATATTAATTATTTTCGTATATAAATCCATATTAAAATTGTGAAATTATAAGATATTTTTCCATTGAGCAAAAAGAGATCTGGAATGAAAGATATTTGCAATATGACATTTAATTCAATTGGATTTTTCAAATTATTAGATGACATCCCACTTGCCTCAAGAAAAAGTTTCCCAAAAACTATTTTGTCACCAGCCTCAACATGAAGATCTGCTTTTGCATTGCTTGCTTTAGAAATGACAGATATTACATCTGGCATCATACCCTGTCATAGAAAGTTGCCATGAAGTATGAAATTGAACTGAATAAACATTACAAGTATAACTGCCCCACAGATTTATGGACCATACACATTTTGTTGTTAATTATGATGGCTGGACAACAATCACAAGATCAGAGAAAAATATCACTAACCTTTATTAGGCCCGTTCCAGTAACATGATCAGCATGGACATGAGTATTTAAAGCATAGGTGAGTTTTAGTCCCAGATCCTTTATAAGAGAAAGGTCTCTCTCCACTGTCTTGTCTACAGGGTCAACCAACTGCACAGGAAAGTATAATAATTCATAGACAATGCCATGGTAAGCAGATGGAGAGATCTGTTACAATTCAAAAGAAAAATCTTCCAACGAGAACTGAGGGAAAACATAAAAAAACAGCCATTTGCCTTCTTGAACATTGCTTTACATATCTTGAATCTTCAACTAACATAATATTGCCCATGACCTTAAAAGAAAACTTGAGTTACCAAGTAACAGTGAAAACTTGATTATATACCAATATTGGATTTCTACGACTTTTCTTTGAATATTTAGTAGTGTTCCAATAGAAAGTCAATTCTCATTTTGCATTATGTGTTTCTTCCAATTCATATTAAGTTACTTAAGAGCTTGATTTCCATTGATTAAGAGTTGTCAAATTAGTTATCAGAGGGGTGAAGCTTGAAATGTTGTGACAAGTTATTTAAGAGGATCCTTTAAAGGCAAGCCTATCAAACAATAAAATTTATTTTTGATGAATTTGATGCATTATTTTAATGTATAAGTTAAGTACACAACTAAACCTATCTTTAAATGGATATGGAAAATAAAATAATAGCATATTATCAGTAAAATATAGGGCTAAACAAAGTGACAGAGGTATTGTAACATCACAATCGCTCATTCTTCAACAACCTGAAGACACCGTTTAATCAGTTTCTGCAGATGAGAAGTCATGCAAAATGCAAGGAAACGAGTTACACTTGGATACCTCATTTGAAAATAATTATGAATTAGTTTTCAGCCAGGAAAAGCATTAGAATTTATAAATTGCTGATTACCTTGGAGAAAAGCTACATACTATCAACATAAAGTTTATATAAGTTATAAAGAGCAGTGAAAATCCAGGCTCACCAAAACTATTCGCTGCTCTGAAGATAGCTATCCTCTTCCAATTGAATGGTGTTTACATATCATCCTTCCTTCCCCTAAAATACATATATAGACTCTCTCTCCACTCAACCCCCAGTTTTCTTCTATCATCTTCTTTTGTGTTATCTCTTTGCAAGTTAATTATACTCAATTCTCATTTAGTTGACATATTGCCTTTACCTTTTGATATGTGTATTATCCATATTCTACAGTACTTGTTCTTCCAAATCGGCCACTGGCCACCAAGCTGTGCTGAAGAGATATGTGTATTATCTTTTGAGATGGTTGGGACCAAGCAAACAACACATGCATATTATCATTCCATTTTTCTTGTTTACACCCTACCCAATTTTCACCCAATCACTTCCAAAAAATTAAATTTGAATTCATAAATTCGTTTTTTAATTGATTGACCTTATCAAATACACTGCCATTGATTACTACTCTGCATCTTACTTTCGGAGCAATTAATAAAAATATTTATAATAGTTTAAAAACAAATTTAATTGAAACGTTGAAAGACATGAGAGATCTTATGCATGATAACTACCAAGAAACAATCATTCTCATCATGTTCATAAGATCCTACACGCGAAAAACATCAAATGTAACGATCAATAAATTAGTTCTCCCAGGAAACAAAAGCTAATCAATTCCATGTCTTTCAATATCACATCAATCATTCTATCAAGAATTCCCGTCCTTTAATTCATCCAACACTCGCCAATCACACAAACAACAAAAAAAAAATAAACCGAAAAGCAACCGCATTTGCGAAACCCTCACCAGTGCGGGCCTGTCGGGGTGTCCGACGTCCGCGAGGAGGTAGGTGAAGGTCGACGACTCCTTCTCGAAGAGCTGCCGGAAGAGCAGCCTCGACGACGACGCCGCCGCCTCGGAAAGCGTGCACATGGCGGATGGGATGGGGGAGGTGGGAGGCTTGGGTGAGGCGAAGAGGGGGAGGAGAGAGGGGGCTAGGGTTTTTTTGAGGGCGGAAGGAGGAGCGAGGGGTGTTGGGGAGGTGAGGAAGCGGAGGAGGTGGAGACGGAGCATCTTGCACGTGTGTTCGTGAATGTTGTATGTATAATACGGAGTGGGTGTGTATTTGTCGCTTTCGTTTTGGATTTTATGTGCTTTTTATTCGTGTAGTTTTCGAGGCTAACGTTGAAAGCTCCGTCGGTGTTTTTACGGTTAAAAACAAACTATGATTTCATTACTTTATTTACTATTTATAACCATCGGATTCAATGGATGAGTTTTAAAAAATATTTAAAGACTTCCCCTAGAATATTACGTAAGATGGTCGATTCAAATTATTTATATCAACTATGCTAAACATAACACCTCTCCTCGTTCGTCGAGGTGGTGAGTGTACCCGCCTTTGGGCGGTGTATCCGGGTTCGATCCGTCCGACCCCAGAATTATTTTTCAAGGGTAAAATTGATATTTTAAAAATAATAACTATCTATTCATCC
Organism: Acorus calamus; assembly: GCA_030737845.1. Lineage (NCBI taxonomy): Eukaryota > Viridiplantae > Streptophyta > Magnoliopsida > Acorales > Acoraceae > Acorus > Acorus calamus. The sequence continues at coordinate 5,728,303 of CM060871.1, read as the reverse complement.
CCTATTAATCATTTATGCATACTTTATTCAAAGTGAATCAAATAATATAATTCTGCATTTTACGTTTTTCAATGAGAATAATAGAAAATGCAATCAAACACAGATATGTTTATTTAACAAAAAACTATTATCTATCATACTATAGTAATCAAGATTGAATAAGTCTTTATATCGGATGGACTCCCTGTGGCTGACCTTTGTCCCGGTTCCACGAAAAATTCTTTCGAATAATCGCCAATAAACAGGTGGATAAGTCAGCGCCAAGACTCGAACACAGGACCTATCGGTAACACTGCTAAAACCCTAAACCGTTGTGCTATGGACATTGAGGACTGCCATCTATTATATTCATTTCAAATTAACTTTTTTCTCAAATTTTTATCAAAATTAAAGGAGACTCAAATATTTACACAAATTTCAAAATGATATTTTTCTCCTTCAACTCCACATTTTTTTTAGACGACTTTCATGCATATTTCCATAATAAAACAAAATAGATAATGTTTGAATTGGATATGAAAAAAAATAGAAAAACAATAAACAAATAAAAAAAAGGATCAACCCAATGCAAGATTACATTTTTTTATAGTTTTAATTCTCCAATTAGGATTAGTTACATAAGCTAAGAATATTAATTACATAAGCAAATTTGAAAGATTTTTTCATTATTGAATTTTGATTTAATTGATTTTTATTTGGTTGAAAATTGTGATATATTAAATTAGATATTTGATTGTATTTAGAATTTTTAATTTAAAAATTTAGATGCCATTAAAAAATTTGTATGCAGTCAATGAAAATTTTATTTTCATGGTTCTAAACTTTTATTTATTTAAAGATTAGTGATTTTAGAGGAATCTAACATATTTATATTATATATTTATTTATTTAACATTTAAGCTACTATTATTTTATTTATTTATATTTAAAATTTCATTCATGAAGGATCCAAGATTTTCTCCCACTGTTATAAAATCAATATCAAAATATTTATCTATTTAGATATTTTATCAAACATTTTGTACACAAATTTTAAATATTAAAATATTTATAAAAACATATAGACATTTTGTCCAATGACTAATAAGAAAAAAAAATATTTGAAGTTGTAGACTTAAAATGAAATATGAAAAATGGAAGAACTGATAACTAAGTAACATAGTTTACATGGGCTTTAAAATAAAAATTACATTTCACAAACTAATTGTACATGAACGGATGTTTGGCTGAGGGATTAAAAACGAAATAGGTGGTTGAATTTGAGGAATTAAAAAAGAAATATGAAGAAATGATGGATTGATGCGCTTGGTGAAAGTGAAGTTTGAAGATCGAAAAACTCCCTAAATAGACATGTTTACATAGTTTTAAAAATAAAAATCTCTAAAATAAAATGTGTCCATTAAATGTATCTTCATTTCCCAAAATATAGCATCAAATGTAATTTTATATGTTTTAATTTTTAAAAAATAGTAAACATTGTCTAACAAACTACATGCTTTGGTGAAAAATATACATCTTTTCATTTTGAATTGAATAAATATATTTTTAGCAAATGCAAAAAAAACTAATGAGGTATGTACCTCGCTAAATTGTTAATTAACGAGGTATATGATACTGCAGTTGAGACTTAAAAAAAACACAACTATGTAACATAGCCCTCCTTTTATGATCTTTTGTGGATCCCTTTGTTAAATTTTCAATTTCTTGTGTCATGTACGTATTACATGTCAAATTCTTCTTTCCTAAAAGCCCAGTTGGCTATATTACATGTCAATTATGAATTGAAAAAATTAATGAGATCCCATGGAAAAAACATTTTTGGGGTAATATATATACAATATTTTTACAGTGCAATCTTATATACCTCATTGGCCATTCAGTGAGATATATATTTCTCATTATTATACGTGTGTGTCAAAAATGAGGCAATTTTAATTTGAAATGAAGCTAAAGAGGTAAATTTCTCCTTCAATCAACATAAGTAGGTAAAGTCTCCAAACTGGATCTGAACTTGGCCGAATGTGATTTCTGCACTCACAAAAGTAAGGGGGACACTAGTGTGGTGTCAATCAATGGGACTCCGATACTTAAATCAGTAAGGGAACTCAAAAAAAGATAATCTCTCTCTTAATGTGACTTGTTAATAAGTATCATACCTTGATTTGATGAACATTTTCCCTTTTTATAGGATTCACTTGGCCATATAATCGTTATAACAGTTTTCTCTTTTAATGGTTGTTAGTGGACAAGTTTTGTGGTAACTGCCTTGCTTTATTATAGTTGAATGTGCTCTTAATTATTCACGTTTAACAAATAATATGCCTTCATTAACAACCTGGCGATTACTGACTTGGTGGACGTTTGACCGTTTTAAAGGTTCTGCTTGCTGTTTTTCTCTAGTCTGGACTCAGGATCCTGCTCATGATGTAATTCGGCATTCGCCCTCGAGGTGTAAGGCTATCCGACTAGACCTGAGTCACCACTGTCGGCGTAGAAAAAATCCGTGTGTGTGAGGTTTTTCAGGGAGTAGGATCCTGTGCGGTCCTTAGCGGGCTCGGTCGGATCGTCTCTTAGAAGAGTGGTGGGGTCCCGTTCCTGGTTGAGACGCCCGACAGTGGCTCAAGAGGATTCCAGAGTGTGTATGACCGCCACCTGCTTTCTTGAAAAGCAGAAAAAGTTGGGGGTGGATTTGATCGCCTTTGTGGGGAGTTTATGGGGCCTCCGCTCTGGGATACGGATATACCACACGCAGAGGTGAAAAACAAGTATCATATTCTGCTTCTGGGCTGACTAGAGGAGACTTGGTTCAAGCGGGGATGTAGGTGGGGAGCGGCTAATGGATCTTAGCCGTCAGGTATGGGGCGGCTAGTTAGGGTTAGCCGCTTGGAGCCTGGGTCAACTTCGGCAGAACCTGGATAGTAATGAGATTTAGCTTTGGCAAAGGTTAAACTTGGTTTAACTTGGGTTTTGGAGAGTGGATTGAGATAATGGATTTGTGTAGGAAATGAATTTCTCTTCACAAATGAAACTCTTCTCTCTAAGGACTTCAAGTAGTGGGTGTGGGTTGTGAATTGAAAATGGGAATGAAGATGATTATTGGATGTAAGATTGGGGAATTCAAGATGTCTTAGAAATGCTTTGGACCCCCTCTATTTATAGTAAAAGACAGGCAAGAGAGTATCCACTAGGTAAAAGATCAAATTGGATAATAGGGTGTTTGATTTGACCCCCCATTAATCCTCTGTTCTTCTGTCAAGGCCCAGGTTCGGGGCAGCTAGTTTCAACTAGCCGCCCAAGATGGGGCGGTTACTCTCAAGTAGCCGTAGTTTCAACTAGCCGCCCAGGATGAGGCAGTTACTCTCAAGTAGCCGCCCCCATCATGACCTGCCAAACATTTCATTATAAGCGATGGCTTGAGTCAGTCACTAGGATGAGGCAGTTACTCTCAAGTAGCCGCCCCTATCATGACCTGCCAAACATTTTATTTCTGACAAGCGGTGGCTTGAGTCGGTCACTAGGAGTGAATCGGCCGAGATGAAGCGGCAAAAGCCACAACCCACTGCAATGATCAGCATTTAATGCTGCTTTATGTCCATCCAGGGAAGCGGCTTGGGGTCGGTCAGGGGGGCGGCTAGTTGAAACTAGCCGCCCAATATGAGACGGCTACTTCCCAGTAGCCGCCCCTGTCCAGACTCTTAAAATTGTTTAAGTGTTGGACCAATGTTTTTAGTTTTTTTAAAATGGTTTTCTACTTAATGTTCAAATGTGATCAATTTCTAATATTACATGATGTAAATATCTTTTCTATGGACGGTCAAAAGTAGGGTAGCTACAATTGCGTGAGAACCAATCTGGCTATGTCTCACCTACTCAGGAGTGCCTAGTTGATACTCATATGACCCGCTTTCATCAAATTGGGTTATCGATTATCGGACATGATGGTTTGCACACGCATATCATTTGACACTTACTGTCTTTTGATAAGATGTAAATTTTTTTCCTCCTCAAAAGTGGCATATACTTTCTAACCCCCCGTTTGGGGTGGAGCATAAACAATGGATAGAAGAAAATACAGTAGAATAGTCCTCAAACAACCATTTGTTTGACAAGAATAAGCCTTGATAGCTATGTTTGAATAAACTAGGATAAGGTCTGAAAACTATTCCAAAAAAAGGCTAGAGTTGCTAATCAGGGCTTATCTATGCCAATGGATAAAAATATATTTCTCTGTCATTTTAAAAAATTTATCTAACATAACACTCTTTACGCACATTACAAAAACTGTCACATCTATTATATCACACACACATCTTTCATGCATATTTTCAAACACATATAAATTTATACAGGGATATAGTTGCCATTTAAAAAGTCATAAACTATTATCCATCTTTTATCAACCATTTATCATTACTTTATCCAAGATGAACCAAACAACATAAAAATCAATTTTACGTTTTCAAATGAGAATAACAGAAAAGATAACCAAACAAAAATTTACTTATTCAACATGGATTGTTATCTATCCCAATATAACTATCAAAGATGAATAACTCTATGTCACACCCTAAACAAGGATAGTAAAATATATATCTCATTAAATAACATCTATTATTTTAAAAAATTAAAATATATGAGGACTATTCTTCTATCTAAAGTTATCCCTAACATTATTATTATTTGTTGTTATTTTAAATGCGATGAGGGCACACTTTTCATATTCCCTTTTCACTGTTTTTTTAACACGTATAATGACACTTTCCAAGTCTCAACAGCAAATTTCAGTCAAAAGTCCTTACAGCAGCTCTTTTAATGAAAAACAATTTTAATCTTTTTTTTAAAATTAGCTTTTTTTCAACGAATGCTCAATGAAAACGTGTCCCCCTTCGCATTCATTTTTGTATCACTTTTAAAAAAGTTATGTGATGCTCTTTTAGCCCCCGTTTAGATGCAATATAACTAAACCTGTCAACGGACCGGATACGAAGCGGATATGGTCATATTCGTATTCGTATTCGAATTTTTTTTATATATCCGTATCTGTATCCGACAGATATTTAAAAAGAGTATCCGTATCCGATCCGAAATTTCGGATACGGATTCGGATAATTATCCGAAATATCAGAAATAAATAAATAATTAATTAAATATAACAAATTTTCATTTAAAGTTTAAAAATTGATTTAAAATTAAAAATTCACAAACACAAGTCCTAACTTTACAACTATTAGAAAGAATAAATAAATAATTAAACATAACAAATTTTCATTTAAAGTTCAAAAATTGACTTAAAATTAAAAATTCACAAACACAAGTCCTAACTTTACAACTATTAGAAAGAATGTGAGCCACTTGATTAAAATCCAATGGTAGATATTAAATATTAATATTAACATTTTTTTAATGCCATCGGATACAGATATTTTTCGGATCGGATAGGGGTATATCCGTATCCGATCCGAAAATTTTCGGATACGGATTATTTTTTCGGATACGGATATGGATTTTTCGGATATCGGATATTTTCTGCATTTTCGAATACGGATTCGGATCGGATGCAGATATTTTTTCGGATAATTGACAGGCTTAAATATAACCCCATATGGAATAAAGTAGAATATGTTAAATAAAATATTTGGATGTCCAAAGTACTCAGAAATAATGTATGTCTGGATAAACCGGTATAAGGATTTCATTTAACCTTTAGAATTAAATTATTTCATTCAAAGAATATGTAGGTCTACTGTCAAATTAACTCTCATTATTTTTTATAAATCATCTATCAAATTAACTATCATCATTTTTTTACATTTTATAAATCTTTATTTACCTTTTATTTAGATAATAAAAATTTTATTATTATATTTTTCAATAAGAATAATTCAAAAAACAATCAAACACAAAATCACTTTATCTTTATTTATACTCACTTATACCATAATAATTATGTACAAAAAAATAAGTCATATTCTATGAGGGCTTACAATCTAAAATATAATCTTATATATGTTTGTCAACCCTCTTCATTTAAGTATATATCTCGTTGGACATTTTTCATATTTTTTTTATAAAGAATGTCATTCACTTAATTAGAGTATATATTTTATATTTTATAAAAATATACACTATATGATTTTTAATAAATTAAAAACAGATGGTGTAAAATGGATTGAACTTAACATTTTTTTCTCAGGGTGTGTTTGTGCATGATGGAAAATGAAGGAAAGTGAGAGAAAGTAAAATTTTTTCCTTTGACCACTTAAAAAGCTAGCATTTGTGCCAAACAAGGAAAAGAAAAAATTTTCCATCACTTTCCCTCTCCTATTTTGTCTTATTAGAAAAAGTGAGAAAAACTTTTCCTTTCCCCATAGGTGAGAAATTGAGAGAAAGTGATGGAAAATTTTTCCACCACATGCACAAACACCTTGAAAGTTGGTCAAAGGGAATTTTTTATACTTTCCACCACTTTCCCTTTGACCCAAATTCCTTCACTTTCTTTCATTTTCCCTTTAACTTTTGCACAAACACACCCTTAAAATCCAACGAGCATGTTCACCAAAAGGTCTTCCGTGGACAAGGATAAAAAACGAAATAGAGACCATGGAATATAAAGAAAAGACATTGTTAAAGCTGTTTCTATTATTTTCGTACACTTATCCATGTGCACCTAACTTTGTGGAGCTCAATACATTATTATATATTTTTAAAATTAATGTATGTTTTCTAAAGACCGAAAGTTAAGACTCCAAATATGAGGATTGCATTTAATAGCACCCTAATACATCTTGAAAGTGAAAGTTTGTTATTGATGCAATGAAATGATTTGATCTCACACAAAACTGAATTTTATAAAATGTCTACAGAAAAATAAAATAAAAAGCACAACTAAAAGCGTGATCATGCATTATAATTGAAAGTACAAGAAGATGAAGAATAAATACCCATTGTGATGAGCCTTGACACTGAGTTTGGTTGCGCGATTGCATAACTGATTATGCAGAAAAAGTCACCCCCAACTTTTAAAAATCGCATACTAAAATTTGTTTGTCTATAGTAAAATTGTTTAATTGCACGATTACAAAAACAGTTTTTTATAAATGTAAAAACTGTTTAATTGCGTAATCAAATACTGCCTAAATTAAATCTATTAGTCTATTTTGAAAAATTCATAAGAACACTAAAAAAGAGTAAAGACCATAGTAATGTTACACTCATTCTTTTGCCCCCTTTTTATGGTCCACGCGCATTTTGTGACTACTACACACTGGTTATAAATGGATTGAATTCAACGCCCATAGTCAAAATTTGATCTATTCTTAATTTAAATTTATTTTGAACCTATCACTTTTGAGTTGGTTATCATTTTATTACTAAAAAGTCTACATCAATTATAAAATAATAAAATGTATTGGAAGTCTACGTCGGCAACAAAAAACAGAATATATTTATATATTCAAATAAAACGTTTCTTCAACCTACTGGTCCGACTCCCACTCAGCCCCTCATAATGCAAACGAACAATTCGGGACAGACTTTTCCGCAAAAATCCCACCAAATCCACAATAAGCCCCACACATCACCACCGTCGGTTCGCTGGTCCCCACTCCTCTACCGCTGAATCCGACCCAAGAGAAACTCCGACCGTCCGATTAAGGACTACGCGGAGCCGACACGTGATGTCCCTATCGATCCGCCACGTAGACAAGATATACTTACAGCAGTTTCATAGGGAGAGATCGGTTGAGTCAACCGTTTCGAAATTGAAATTTTATTTAATAAACACTCATCAGTCCTTCAAAAATTTCAAAAAATCGATTCTGACCGGCATTGCGAATACAAGAAACAGAGAGAGAACTGACAAATTCTCTTCAAAGATCTTTCATTGGTGAGAGCCTTTGAAGGGGGGGAAGAGATGGATGTAACGGAGGTGACGATTTTGCATCACGTAGGGTTGGTGTTGGGCGCGATTTGGATTCTGTCTCACTTCGGGTGGTGCCATCCGATTCTCTACTTCGCGTCTTTCGTCTACCTTTGTTTGGTATGGTTTTGTTGGTTTTTTTGATGATTTGTTTTGATGTTATGTTTGATTGTGGTATTGTTTGATTTTTTCATGTTAAGTTGGGTTGGTTTGGTCATTCTAAAAAAAGAAAAAAGAAAAATTGGGTTGGTTTGAATTGTATGTGTGTCATTCAATTTGGGTGGGTGATTGATGGATAAGATGCTTTTTGGGGAATGGAATCGTCAGGCTATTATACAATTGTCTAATCGAATTTTAGTGTGATTTGGGGGGATTATAAACCGTTTATGTGATAAGAGTATCGTTTGGCCAATTGGGTTCTAAGATTCTAAGTCTTGAAATTTGATTGGAAGTTTATTCATTTATATTAGATATGTATTTTTGGTGATGATACACGCAGTCATTCCTACAGTCCCATTTGTAGCCCCTAATTCATTAGATATAAGTGTATAACTTTTAAAAAATTAAAATATGTTGGGGGGCTGCAAATGGGATATGAGGAATAACTGTCCCTATTTTGTTGAACATATTGAAAATTTGGGATATTGTTAGTTGTGTTTAGAATTGGGCATTCGTTGTTCTATTTTTTGTCCATAGGTATTTGTATATAAATAGTTTATTTGTGTGACTGAATTGTAAGTGGAAGATTTATTTCATGCAATCACGTTGTATTGCATGCAGCAGTGCAGTTGTATAGATATTTATCTGCAAGTTTATGGTGGAGATGGGTGGTTATTGAAGTACTCGATGAAGTCCTGTGATAAGTTGATGGACAGTTGATCATGATGGCACAGTCATTAAATTTAATGTATGTAGATTATTATAATGACATTTGATGGAGAACATATTAAAATGGAAATTTCAAGGAGGGAAATGCATGTAGGCTTGTGCAGAATAGATAATTTGGGTTGGATTTATAACTGCATAGTACAAGGATGTTCGCAACCAGAAGGTCTTGGGTGCTAGCCTCCCATACTAATTGAAAAAAAAGGAAATTTTAAGAAGGATAGGATGTCTTTTTAATTATGACCGGGATGAGCTTGGGCTAAGATTATTGGTGTGCATGGATGATGGTTATAACAATGGGATTGATGGTGTGTTCTTTTGAATATCTTGGAAGAACTTTGAAGATTTCCTCACATATGTGCTATATTCAAATCTTATATTTCATTAGCTACAGTTTATTATTCCAGATTCAATCACTAAAGCCAATTTCCATGATGGAGTTTACATCTTTGTCCACAATCACATGGGAATATGCAATTTAGCCCGACGTGTAGGCAGATTTCTTACTTTCCTGATCAATTTTTCTGCAACACAATAAATAATTGATGTTATGTTGATCTGAATGTTGGGATGAAAGGGAAAACGAACATTTAAAGTATTTATTGTGGAGGAAACTAAATGTTAAGGTGAGGTGTGTCACATGTATTGGGCATGTCAAGGCTTCTACATGATTACATGTAAGAAAGGGTCATTGGAATTTAAATAGTATTATTGGGAAATATATGAATGAGAGTTTAAGTACTTTAAAGAAGTGATCTCTTTAAAAGAATATTGATCTTAAGGATATTCATGGTAAGTTTCATGCAGCTAGTCCTAATAGGAAAGAAGTTATGGTTGGTGGTGGGCCTGGTGGTCAATGTTTTAGCAGAATTTGACATTTTAAAAATAATCTATCAAACAAAGATTTGGACATGTGTCGCTCTTGGATATACAGTTTATCAAATATGAGTTCTATAAAGTTTTATACCATGGTGTGCAATGCTGATACCTCATTTCTGTTTGAAAGATGATCAGTACAGTGCTGATACTTGTGAAATGGTTCCCTTTGTTAAATGGCAATTAATTTGTTGTGTAAGGAAGTTTTCTGATATCTAGTACAATAGAGTTTGATTCACTTCATTATTATCTGCTTCTCTTCTCTTTCTTTGGCTACTGAATGTGTTGACTATATATTTGTAGATGTGATTGTGTGTGTCCCATAGTTCATCCATTGTTTTTTCCCCTTCCGCCACACATCTGATCTGCTTCGTGGTGTGATTTTAAGCATGTTTCCCATGTACATTTGGATTAAGTTGATAAGATTTGTGTTTTGGTAGATGCAGAGAATGACTGCTATAAATTTGAGCTCTTGTTGTTTTTTTCAAAGGTTAATGAGCGTTATACATCAAGGTTGTGGAAGAAGTTACAATTTGAAGAAAGAAAGAATGCTAATCAGAAAAGGGTAATTACCTATTTACCTGGATATTCTTCTTTTTGGTTGGAAGCTCTTTTCTAATACAAATGCCATAATTGTTCGAGTTCTCTTAGTTGCCCAGTTACTTGGATATGGTGCTCATTTTTATTGTATGCCTCATTCCCCATACACCTGTTTTACAATGAATTTACTCCTTTCTGAAATTGTCTATATTTCAGCTCCTATCTGACTCAGAAACAGTGCGGTGGTTGAACCATGCGGTGGAGAAAGTCTGGCCCATATGCATGGAGCAGATTGCATCTCAGCAGTTTCTTTTGCCCATCATCCCTTGGTTCTTGGACAAGTTCAAACCATGGACTGCTGTATGATTTCAGATACTGAGTAATTTTTTTGGTTTTACAATCGTACTTCAGTCTCTATTTAGTGCAGAATGATTTATGGTGTAATATTCTTGCCACCAAATGATCTGTTGTGTTAAGACTTAATACAAATCACATCCATTCGCAGGGATAGAGAGTTTTACTTTCCGCTTTATGGGATAACTTAAATTTCTCCAGTTAGATGAGTCGAGCCTCAAATTATACCATTTGGTGCCATGATCTGGACATGACGAATGCAAATGGACAAACAAAATGTGCTTATAGCTTGATTTGTGGTGCAAAATATAATATGAACATTATCTCGTATTGCTATCTCTCCTCCCCACCCCCCCCTTTTTTTTTGCCAAGAAAGTTTTCTTAAAGATGAAGAGATTCAGAAACATTGTTCCAAGAAGTAGACAAAAAATTATTCAGTTAAAATGTTGCAAGTATACTAAGGGAACAACCAAGCAAAAAAAAAGAAGAAAAAAGATCTAAGGGAGCATCACTAGGAATATTCCATACTATATGGGGAAATGAGCATGAGCTAGAGGATCTGTTCTCATATTTTTGTAGGATAGTTACTCTATTTTTTTATGCATACCGTTTGGATCCGTGATTGGGGTGGACTATCTACATGAAGAATTTGTGCTAGATAGGTTATGATTTTAATAACTGATGTTATCTATAAAATAATCTAATTTTATACATGTGTTCAACTAGATTGTGCTTTTATCTAATTGCAAGTATACTTATCTAATATAGTTTACAATGTTGCAAGTATACTTATCTAGTATATTTATCTAATATAGTTTAAAATGTTGCAAGTACACTTCTATCGCCAAAGGTTTTTGTGAATTGTGTACATAGGCTTACAATATTGTTTTGTGGTTCTGTACCTCTTTCAATAGCATATATATGCATTTTGGTACCTGTACATGCGATGTTTGTTTAGAATGTTCTGATCGGTTCTTCTTCTCATTCTATGTTTGTGATCTGGCTGTTGTCAGAGGAAAGCAGTGGTGCAGCATCTTTACTTGGGTAGGAATCCACCAATGTTTACAGAGATAAGGGTTCTTCATGAATCGGCTGATGATGATCATTTGGTATAAAATCTGTGGTGAACATTTATTTTTTGCTAGTTCAATATTTTGTTGGTGTTAAGTGAATAACTAATGCCCTTAAATATTGGGCTATTTGAGCATTGTGGGTGCTTGTGATGTTACTTATTGAACTTTAATTCTTATGACTAATGAATTTATCATTTTGTAAAACAGGTTCTGGAGCTGGGAATGAATTTCCTTTCTGCAGATGATATGAGTGCGATACTTGCTGTACAACTAAGGAAGAGATTGGGTTTTGGTATGTGGGCAAAGATGCATATAACAGGCATGCATGTTGAAGGAAAGGTTAGTAATTAAGCTGACAAAGAATCCTAGATATGTGTTAATATCTGTATGCTATAATCCATCGATTGTGTTATAGTACAGAAATAGAATGTAAAGAGGTTTAATACAGAGGAATAAGCAACAATAATATGTTGCTTTCTGTGTGTATAACTTTTGGTACATCTTTCTATAGCCATTATAGAGGCTTTCAGAAAAATCAGGATAAAAGAAGATATATCAAGTTGCAGTAATGAATGAGATCATATGAATAATTGTATCATTGCCTCTGTGCAACATATAGATCTGATATATAGATTACATTTGCTCAACAACTGCTGCAACCTTGCTCATAGTCATCACTCAACCAGCATTACCAAAGAACCAATAAGGTGAAAATCTCTCTCAAACTGGCATTGTCAAAGCTGTCATGAATGAACAGTATTATAAGTTTAAAACATTTTTTGCCGTGTCTTCTTGAGAAAGAATTAGTAAGATCTTAGAAAATATCTTAATGTTACTTTTCGGAAGATGAAGGTGACTTCGACCAGGACTAAATGGATGATTAAATATATTTAGAGGACAATTTAATAAAAAAGAGACCTTACAGTCTTCAGCATTTGATGTGTGAGGAGGAAGGAAACATAGGAATTGATAAATTTAAAACCACATATGAATACCACTTTCCCAAACAGATCCTCTAGTCTCTCAATAATTCTGATTATCACTTTGGCAATTGTTATTTAGAAAAGTTTGACATAGAAAGGAGAATCAACAGTTTGATTGGAAAATGGATTGCATCATCTAGAAATCACAAAGTTCAGTTGTAATTGAAGTTGCTGATGCGTGGCATGTTTGGGGAAATGATATTTTTATTCTATCCAGATGACAACACAAGATTTACAGTCACATTGCCGAGTAAATTTTAATAAACTGGAGCAGTAATCTAAACGAATTTATAGTATATATGAGTAACTCGGGTACACCCAGCATGGAAACTTTTTTTTTTTAATTTGCTGGTGTTTATAGCCAAGCTAGATATCCATATCAAAGATGTATGCTATTTCTCTTATTTTAACACATCATCATTCATCTATCCTTGTTTTGCATATCTTTTGTAGTTGATGAGTTTATCAAGTAAACATGTCTTACAATGTTAAACAATCATGTATTGAGCTGTCCAGCATAATTTCTCTTTTGTACAAATTGGGAATGTGTGTTTGTTAACATCTTCTTCTTCATTATTATATTAGTTGTCATGTACTCTCTGTCATTCTCTCTTAGGTGCTGGTTGGTGTGAAGTTCCTTAGACATTGGCCTTTCCTTGGACGTATGCGTGTGTGTTTTATTGGGCCACCATACTTCCAGATGACTGTAAAACCTATCTTTAATCATGGCATTGATGTTACAGAAATTCCAGGAATTGCAGGATGGCTAGTAAGATTACATTAGAATCCTGTTTAAATAAAATTCAGTTGCCTCTATTTGTTTCAATGGAACTTAGCCTTCTCTTTCACTGCATGGTTGCTCAGGATAAATTGCTCGCTGTTGCATTTGAGCAGACACTTGTGGAGGTTAGTTCTAATGTCACTCAATGTTTTGAATTGTTTTATAATGCTTGATCTCTTGTAGAAAGCATTGATCTCTATTGATTTTCTTCATGGTAAATAAAACATATATTTTGAGTGCAATATTCTTGCATTATCATGTAGAAGATTGTTGGAATAGCTCATTGTTGCACTGTATGATGAGGGAGCCTGTAATTTAATGGATGGATTATTTGCAAAAAGCCCTATAGTGACTGTTATATCTGAAAACCCCCGTCTAAAACATGGACCCAGATGCCCCCTATAGTTTATCATGTATTGCAAAAAGTGAATAAACCCATATACAATATTTCCAGAATATCTTAACCATATCTCACTTTTAGTAGAGGCCAATAATTGCAATATTTTAATTTTAAAAAACAGAATCTTTTTATTTATTTAGGAGACCACAATACTTTTAATTTATTAATGTCTAAAATACCCTTGTTATGATTACATATGGTATCTTTTATGTTAACAGTACAAGGATATTTTCGGAATGCAAGCAAAATAAATGTGGTATCTTTTTTTATGAATTAATACATATACATATGGTAATTACAAAAAAGATCAGGGGAATGTTAGGAATATTTTTTAGATGACCGTATAGAGGGGTTTTCGCAAAAGGTATAAGGGTGTTGTATATATATGTTTTATATTGGAGAAAGGGGGGGGGGGGGGGACTTGGTGGTGTTCAGATATAAGGGATTGTTTTGTTTTTATGGGGTTCTCTCCAAATAACACCAAATGAACTTTTACAACTCTATAAAGCATGGATTTTTTTCTCTAATAGCTGATTCTAACTAATGCCTGTCTCTTGCAGCCAAATATGCTGGTTGTTGATGTGGAAAAGTTTGCTTCAGCACCATCAGGTAATAAGGCTATTTAAAATTGGGGATCAATTATTGCTTCTATGTGGTAAGTAGTATTAGAGCCAATAAATTGGTAGTCAATCTTAAAAGGAAACATTAAAAGTGATATATGTCCAGAATTTTGCATACGATATAATGATTTATTTGGAAATCTCGATGCCACTGTCTTTATATAGAAAACCTGTTCTTTATATGAATGTGATCCCTCACAATGTGCAGAAAATTGGTTCACCATGGATGAGAAACGTCCTATTGCATATGCGAAGGTGGAGATTATTGAAGCACTGGACATGAAACCATCCGATCCAAATGGTTGGTTTTACTCTGAATACGCATTCACCTCTCTTGTCATGCCTCGTATGATGTGGTGTGCCTTTCATTAGCATGACTGAATTTATCTTGCAGGCTTGGCTGATCCATATGTAAAAGGCCAGCTTGGCCAGTACAGATTTCGGACAAAGATTCAGAAGAAGACATTGTCTCCAAAATGGCAGGAAGAATATAAGATCCCCATCAGTTCATGGGAGTCTCCAAATATTCTAATTATTGAAGTTCGTGATAAGGACCATATATATGATGATACACTTGGGTCTGTTTCTATCCTTTTCAACTACTCATTTAATTTTAAAATTTAGAACTTACACTCATCTATCCACTCTGATTTATTTATTTTTGTGAAATATTGAAGGCTCCTATTATTCATTCATTGTTTTTATCATCATTATTATGAAGTATGTGCAATATAATAATAAGATTATGGTTTCAGGAACTGTACCGTGAATATCGGTGATCTAAGGGGTGGTAAAAGACATGATAAGTGGCTCTCCTTGCAGAACATCAAGATGGGAAGGTTGCATATAGCAATCACTGTAAATGAAGGCGAAGATGCAAAGGTACATTCACTGTAATGCTGTCTTGTTGGAAACCAACATTAAAGACATCTTCCTGATATTGAAACAGAATTGGAACAGGGAGAGGAGCCGGTTATTGGTGAAGAACCTTGTGAAACGACACAAACCACAATTCCGGTAGCTGGTGAGGACTCTCAAGAGAACACAACATCAGATGCACCTCCCATAAAGCCTAAAAAAAGTGCGGATGAGTTCGAACCCATTGACATTGAGGGGCAAAAGCGGACGGGAATATGGGTCCATCGCCCTGGAGACGAGGTGTCCCAAACATGGGAGCCGAGGAAAGGAAAGATCAGGCAGAAGAACGAAGTCCTATGTGAGGATATCGGGCGCGTGGATAGCCCAAGATCAGCAGGGACTGGTTCACCAGGCAGCGATGACAACAGCGATGACGAAGGATCCAATGGGAGTAAAAGACCTGGCAAGCTTCGCAGGGGCTTGCACAAGATTGGTTCAATATTTCAGAGGAGTCCAAAAAATGAGAGCCCCAAGAACTCTTGGGACACTGATGTCACTGATGTCACTGAGATTCTGACTGCGATTCCTAATATTCGAGCAGTCGGTGAGAAACGAACCCCAGTCAAGTTTGTAAAGGATGATGAAGCTTCTAAAGCAGACAAGGAGGTTACAAGCCCTGAGCACGAAGATGCTGAAAGCCCGGATGGTCACATGAAGGGGATGGGAAAGAGCATTTTAAAGCAGGCTGGCAAGTCTGCTCACAGCTTAAAGAACGCGTTTACTAGGAAAGGATCTAAAAAGGGATCACAAATGTCCAATCCGAGCGACGGGACGATCCTCGAGAGTCATCTTCATCCAACGAGGAATCTCTACGTCTATCAGTTGAAAATAACATTGCTGAGGGAAATTCTCATTTGAGCTCTCCCGTCTCTGTAAGTGATGAAGTGGTTAGAATGGGACAAACGGATTCTGGCAAAGGAAGAGGGGGGGGCCTGAACAGGAAGGTGTCCTTCCATGAACCGGACAGGACTGATGACGGCACTGGAAGCAGCACTGACGTGCATGGCCAAGGAGGCACGTCTGGTCTGGAGGTTTCGGAAGGGAATGCAGGAGATGCGAGTGGGGAGGTGACCCTGCCAATATCAGGTTAATGTTGTGCAACTGTTTGTTTATGGATTCTGGGCATGGTGTGTGAATATACACAGTCAGTGTTGCTCATCTTTTCTGATGTAAATGTTGTATCAGTTTGTTCTTTTAGTTATTTGTTTAGATGGTGATAAGTGAAGTGATAATAAGTGTGTGTGTGTGGGCAGAGCTTTTTCTGTCGATTCTTTTCTGTTTAATTGATTGTTCTGTATTCAGTTAAAGATTTGAAGGTCATGCAAGAATCTGTTGTGTGTTTGATTCATTACAGGGGATTAGCACGGTGAGATGGGGCCCTAGGCATGCTTCCAAAATGGCCCCTTATATACATAGATTTTTCTTTTATGTTTCTTATATAAAAATAATTGATTAATCTTTAATTTTTATTACACTAATCAAACTAAAACAAATCTCAATTACATAAGAAAAAAAAAACAAAAAAAAACATAAAATAACATATATGCTTTAAAAAAATGAGGCATAGAAATTGAACGAAAAAATTAAAAATAAAAAGATGTTACTATTATGATTCTTCTTTATAATGAAATAAAATAAATAAAATTTCCATAAAATAGGGACAAAAAAAACTGGCAAATAGATAGAAATATAGCAAAATTTTCAAAAATAAAATAAATTAGTTTTAAAAATCTCAAAAATATAGGAGTGAAAAACAGAAAATATAAAAGTTTAAAATAGATGGAAAAATGAAAAAGCCAAAAAAAAAACGTAAATAAATGAAAAAGAAAAAACAACACCCAATCTAACAAACAAAACCTTACAGATAATAATAAAAAAAAGGATAATTTTTTTTTAAAAATAAATTATCTAAAAATCACAATAAAATAAGAAAGAAAAAATATATGAAGATAAAGAAACAATCTAATAACAAAAAAAATCAAAATATTTACAAAATATAAAAACTAAAATCCCTATCCATAAGGAATAAAAAAATTATTTTTAACCCTTGTCGCCTATGGTCAGGGCCGGTCCTGATTACAAGTTCGAAGCACGAGAACTAAAGAGGGCCTTTCCGGGTCAGCCCAGCATAGCCACAAGCCCACAAAAGGGTGGTCCGGGTGGTCCAGTTAGACCTGACCACGGGCCTCGATGGGTCAACCTTCCTCATCATGGTGTGACTCAAAAGCATGACAGATATGGTAAATTTTTCTTTTTTTAATAGTTAATGAATGCTCATGCGGCCCTAATTGTCAGTCTACTGGACTTATAATTAAGGTCGCGTTTGGTTTGCGTCATCATAAAAGTTGGAATTTGAATTTAGTGAGATTATCAGAAAAGTGTATTAAAATCAAAACATGTGTGATAATAGAATGGATTTAAATTTTCACATTTTTTTGTAGTAGTCTCATTCCATCATAAATCTTAAATTAATTTACCATTCTATCATTTACAAATTAATTAAATTATTGTCTACGTTTCTTTTAAAATAAATAGCCTCCTTCTTCTTCTTTTTTTCTTTTTTTGCCCACCCTCATATATAATTGGTTTATACAGTCGTTTTGATTTTATAACTAAGAAACTCTGTTATAATTTTATATGTGATGTGAAAATCTTAACTATGTATTTGATATTTATTTGCATTTATTAAATATTTATAAAAATATTGTTTTTTTTATTATTGTGATATGGGTGAGAAGCCAAAAAAAAATTGGGCGTTTGGGCGTTGAAGGATTTTTTTTTGTTGAAGGTGTGTTTCAGATGTTTTTTTTAGGGTTTTTTATTTTTAAGTCCTTATAAACCATAGGATTTAGTGATCGATCTCTCACTTCTTCGTATTTGGGTTTTAATCCCAGATTTAAAGATATATTCACTTTTAGTCCCTCCGAGAGACTAAAGAGAAAACCAAATAACTTAGGGATAAGTCTCTCCCAGACTAAAAAGGAACATATCCATTAAATCTAGGGACTAAAATCGAAATACGAAGAAGTGAGGGATCGATCATTAAATCATATAATTTACGGGGACTTAAAAATAAATAAAAAACATTTTTTTTATTATTCATAAAAAAAAGACTGGTATTGAAAAAACTCCCAAAATAATACTTCTCTAGCCTGGGATTTTTTAACACTCAGATTTAAAAAAAATAAAACTCAAAAACGTGTAAAAACTGAAATGTTATACGTGAAATGATACAAATGGAGACAGTCTTCATAAATAACCATTACCAATCAAGATTCTTCAAAAACTCTAATTATAACAAAAGTCACTAAAAAGTCTATATATATTCTTTCCACCCTCTCTCTCCTACCTAGGTCAAATCTAATCCCTACAAATTAAAAAAAAAAAGATCAAACAGAAGTCCATCAGCACGAATTCCGAGACAAAATCCGAGCCACAGCTACTCCCACAAAGGACTACAATCCTGTTCCACGACGTAGGGTTCCCCAAAGCAGAACCCATAGTCCCCATGCACGTAATCATCAAACCCTTCCCCCATGCATAAACTCTCCACGTACCAACCCCCATCCATCTCCATCATCCCATCTCCATCGCCTCCCAATCAAACGGCCCATCGATCCGACACGCCGCCTCCGCCGCCGCGGCCCCGACCACTCGTCGATGCTGACGTGGTCCGCCTCACCGGAGCTCACCCACCCTGCGCCGTCGTCGACGTAGTCGTCCGGACCCGGAATCTCCGCAGCCCGGCCCTGGTTGTCGTCGTCGCTGCCGACGACGTCGTCGAGGAGTTTCATGAGGAGGGCACCGTCGACGTCGTCGGGCAAGTCGAAGTCGCAGTCCACGAAGTCACCGGAGGGCGCCTGAGAATCCATGATTTGGGTTTGTGGATTTGGTTGTGGTGGTGGTGGTGGTGGTGATGGTGGTGGGGGGTTTAAGTAGGCAAAGAAAAGATGGTGATGTTGTTGTTGTTGTTGAGGATTCACGTGCACGGTGAACCTAATCTAATCCATTAGAGGTGGTGATGTGGGGCCTTCGTGAACCAACCGAAACAACTTTCTTTTCTTTTTCTTTTTTTCTATTGTGAACATGACCTTGATTTGTTTTTTTGTTTCACATTTAACCCCACCCCATATTTAATGGCACAATCCAAACCTTTTGACCCAGTCGGACACGTCTTGAAAAATTCATTTTTTTTAAACTCTATTTTAAGATACGTTTAAAATTTTAAATTTTATCCCTGTGTGTCTTTTATATCAATTTTAAACTCTCATTACAATTTAAAATTAAAAAAAACTCAAATTAGTTTACATATCTATTTAAAAAAAAAAAACATTAACATTTAATGTAGTGTATCATCAAAACTCATATTATATTGGTACACATCTTATAAAATTCATCTCATCACAAAAAGTTAGAGTAAAAAAAGTTATACATGAGAATGTGTGAAATACATTAACAAAATTAAGAGGATAAAATATTTTAATAAAATTAAGAGGTATAAAATATGTTAAGATTTAATTACATAATGATAGGTTGATCTTTTGTATTTCCAAAATTGTGAAATGAGACTTTTTTAGATTTAATTTTAAAAAGTGGTTGATTTTAGTATTTCTAACTTTTGAACGACTTTTTTGGTCATTTTCCTACAATTTAATTCAAATATTATTTTATTTTATTTTTTTACAATTTTCTTTGTTAAGATTGAGGTATAATTTAAAATTTAAATTTTATCCCAGATTTAATATTCACATGTATTATTTTCATCCTAAACATAATGTATTTTTAAATTTATTTCAATCTTATTTTGAAAGTTTTATATGGGTGAATTTTAAATTCAAATAAAATCGTTACTCATTTGATTTTTAAATTTGAAAAAACAAAGGGTTGAAAAACTAATTATTGAAATGCATTTGGATTTCAAACACAGAGTCTCCCCAATCCAAATGGACAATAAATATGATTGAGTTAAAATTTAAAAATAAAAAATCTGGTCAACATACGCCATAGCATTCATTGGGTCAAATGTTATTTTATGTAAATAAAATAGAGAGAGAGAGAGAAGAGTTAAAATGAAAAATTGGGGTTATTTTAAAAAAATTGTCCTTTTTTTTCTTCTTTATTTAAAGAGAGAAAAACAGAGGTGGTGATGGTGGGTATTGATGAGGGTTGGTTGTGGTGCATGTGAGGTTAGGTGTCACAGAATAACCGACATCGATCCAGAATTTCTATTAGCTAACAATTAACAACTGTTGTACGTACGGATGTAGCTAGAGTTAATATTTTTTTTTGTTGGATGTTAATTGATCATATATTGTGAGACACCCGTATCTCTTTTGGACCCTGAATTATAGTAGGAGATCATGGGTTTACTATTGTAATTTGTACGGTTATAAAATATATATGCGAGTGTGAATAGTGTGTGGAAGCCTAGAAGGGTAACAAAGACTGGTGGCTAGCACAAGAGAGGAATAGAATAGAAGAGAATAAGACCATAAACTGTTTGCTTGCAATAGATAGAGAGGTATAACTGTGTCAGAATATGTGAGAATAAAATGCACTCACATGTTGATTCAATTTTTTTATCTTTTATAAAATTTATTCACAACTTATTCATTATCAACAAACAATAAAAACTTTATTATTATATTTCTCATTGAGATCAATAAGTAAAAGCATAGTCAAAAAAAAATGATTTATTATTACCTATACTTAAATAGTTATTATCCAAAGTAATTTAGGCAACTACCCCAAATGGGGGGCTAGGGTTTAGGATAGTTTAGGTAGCCCACCGAGTTCCCAAATATAATGTTTATTATTAGTTTTATTATTTTGGTGTGGGTACTTAAAAATCTTTTCCATGTGAATGTACAGGAGGCCAGGACTCATTTTAGTTAAATGAGGGCCCAATAGCCATCCATAGATTTTGATCTTCTGATGTAAGATAATGTTTTGAAACTCTGGCGTTATTTAAATCTCTCTCCTTTTTTTTCATAACAAATATGATGTATTAATCATTGTTGCTAAACCCTTTACACCCCCATTTATTTCCTTATCAAACAAGCCCTTAATTAGATCATTAGTATTCTACATTGAATCATATAGAAGTCTTGAGTGCAACCCTTCACAACTTTCATCAGTTTTCTTTTTTTAAAATATACATTCACCCATTAAAGTACACACACTCTTATAAAAAGTGAGGTATACATTAAGATACACTAATTTTTTTTCCGTGAAAATTATTATTTTTTAATACTCTGTGATTGTGCAATAATATATACTACGTTATCGCAGTTAATAGGCAATTGGGGAACAATTTCTCTAATCTACACACAAAGCTGTAAAATGGATTGAGTTTATCAACTAATACTCAATATAAAACAAGTTACACTTCTCTTAGAAATGAATCTATATATATCATATCACCATGAGGGGTATTAGCTCACTTATAAAATGCATTCATTTTTTAGGGGGCACGGGCAATTAATGTTTTCAGCAGGACATACGCATGAATGATGAATATGAAAGTTAATAATAAGTTATAGGTTTTCCAAACACTTTACAGGCCAGATCCAAGATGTGGTCCTCCAGTAGTAAATTAAAGTAGTGATCTGTAGATTGTCTTAAATAAATTAAATGAGTTTTAATGTTCTTAATTATTAAGGCTTTATATAATAATATAAAAAGTGAAAATGATGAAGGTTATCTTCCCAATTGCATGTGGGGCAGCTCAAGTGGGACCATAATATACATCATTTGCATGTCTGTCTTTACCAACAAATTAAAAGGTAACAAAGCTACTCAAATAAATATTTTTATAATCCTCCATTTTTAATGTGTTCTTGATCGGATCCAACTTGTTCAGGAGGTCCCAAATGATGCAATAACACACTCCTGGTCCTGGGCCCTCAAATCATAATAATTATGGTGGATAAATGTCTCATATTCACAACATTCCCCACTAGGGTACTATCTAAACAGGGACATGACATATATATTCAAATTAAAGCTTAAGATAATTTGGTTGCATTGATTTTTAGAAGATTGAATTATCCTTTATTTTGACAGTAGAAGATTTTACTATGAAAACATTGTTCAATGAAAAAAACGTTTTTCAGTTCTAATACTTTATTTGGAGGCAGGACAGGGAAAAAAAAACAGATATAGATTGTACAAAGGTCTAGTGGAGTAAGACATTAGTTATCTTATCTAATCATTTCTTACGTGGCATTTCATTTTTGTTGTGCATTGTTATTTGATTTCCCATGTTTTATCAAATCATATATATTTTTTACATTGATATTGATAGGTAATCAACATTTCTCATTAATTTATACCTAAGCAAAAATTGACTTACTGCTGAAGTTATCAGATAAAATCACTAATATATGGATAATATTTATTGTCAAACTATGGTTAAATTAATTATATATGTTTGAAATATTAATTTGGATTCCACAGTCACATTGTTTTTTTCTCAAAGAAAATCTGATTTTCTAATGTAGAGGTTATAATCATTTTATCATGTAAATTCTTTTAATACAATTTGAGGAAGTAGATGAGCTGAAAACTACTAAATGATGGATTTTTAAACAACACAGGTTGATCCGATCCTTAAAATTGATATAATTAAGTTGGATTTGTAGTGAATCTTTGTTTTTAAAGTGATTGATGGGATGCATACAATTGTGCTAAATGAATGAGGGAAAAATTATACATATAGTGTGATCGAATCCAAGAGGACTGGATTCTATCAGGTATGTCTAATCTCTAATAATAGACTAACATACACAAAAATGATTACAATCTCGCATGATAATCATCTGAGGTTGTCAGACCTAACTAGTCTTCCATGCAACAAAATACAAAAAGGAATGAATTATATAAAGACTAGATGATTTATGATAAAAACAGTTATAATCACATTAGGACTGGTCAATCTACTATCATGTTATACTTACAAATAAACCTAAGATAAAATCAACGTAAGAGAAACTACTAGAATAACATAAATTTGCAGTGAAAGCCTTCAGAGTAGTTTAATGGGGGGGACATATGCAAGTGATGCCAGGTTGGTGCAGGTGCGTGGGGGATAGGGAAGCACAAAGAGAGACAAAAGACCACTTGAAACACATGCATTGTGAAAAAGTGTTTCAAATATATTGAGTGGGGATTCTTGAAGAAATGAATGTGGTGGGTCTGGTGGTCTTGTTGGCTATGATTTTTTTTTCCTGCACATGGGTGGCTGAGTGTTTGGGCTATGATAAATTATTATCAACAATATAATGGGTTGATGTTTGTGTTGCAAGCTAAGCAATCCAGTCCAATCCAATCTTCATGAGTCACTCACCATAACCACCAACAACAACAACATGAACAACTATGAGTGTGATTATGTCTCATGGAAACCCTAAACAAAATGCATGCATGTGTGTTAGAATAGATAGTGGAAATGTATAGTGAAAGGAAGTTCATTGAAGAGGGAATATTATATGTTATGGTCGGTGGGAACAAATTGTTATAGAAAATATTGAATGCATGTGGCAATGGTTCAGGTCCAGGTCATGCCTGTTGGGGTATTACTGCTGACCTTCCATGGATAAATATATGGATTGCCAAAGTGTCTGTTGGTGGATTGACCAGGTCAGCCGAACTCATGTGACCACTGTACTATTGTTGCCCATTTAATCGGATAGTGATGAGATGGTTAATAAAAGATAATTACCTTAGGAGAGAAAGAGGGGATTATTAGGAGAAAAAAAAGGAGATTAAGAATCCCAAGCAGAGATGTGATTAATTGAGTAGTTTTTTTTTAACTGTATGATAAAAATCCATTTAATTTTGATGGTGATGGTGACTCCACGTAAATGCTGGAGAAATGATATATGATTTTATTAAAAAAAAGGCTAAACTGTTGTTGATTCTGTGTCTTTAATTTTCTAATCTCTCAATGTGCACACTATGATAGTTTTTGTATATCCAAAACTCCAGTAAAATTTAACAGTGTAAAAACTCATACATTTGTTCGAATGAAAAAGGAAAACATATTTAATTTTTTTTTAAAAAAAAATCGTGTTAACCATCTCTCTCAAACGTTGGCTTAGATTCTTTGAAAGCTACCCCTCATCGCTAGTAGGAGCCTCCAACAGTATTATGGTCTTGTTTTGTGCCAACCAAAAAACTTCCAATATACCTTACATGCAGAAGCAATGGTTGATATAGTGACAAACATGCAAATAATTAAATTTTTGTTGGTTATTTTTTATATTATTCTCATTTGAAAACATAAAAGTAACATTTTTGTTGTTTGGTTCGTCAGTTTTTTAAATGTGTGTAAGAGTATTAAGTGAGATAAATTTTTTAAAATGACAGCTAAATGTAATTCAATTAATTGGCATAGATAATTAAGCTCTCATAAGCAATTCTAGCACCCCCTAAAATAGTTATCCGGGTTTATTGTAGTTTATCCTGATATAGCTATCAAGTTTTATTCTTACAAATTATAATAAACCGCTTTTTCTTTATTCTGCTATATCTCCCTTATTCTATGTTTACGCTACATATATATTCAATTCATTTGAGTATATGCAACTACGGTAAAATATACATAGTATTAGATGAATATATATAGCTTCTAAAACATTGAAAACATGATGAGATTGAAAGTGATAGCAAGAATTGATTGATTGTAACAATTTTCGTGGAGAAATCATAACAGTCAGTTCTAGCCTTCTAGGCTTTAGGCGGTTTATTCTTACCTAGGAAAGGCCATCAAATTGTTACTTTCTTTGAATTTATTTTTTTGAAATATATATTTAATTAACAAAAATGTATTCTTTTATAAAAATAAAATACATATTCGTATAAATTGATTAATAGATATTAAAATAATAATGTACATGATGTAAGGTTCAACATTTGGTTTAAGCCCGGGAGTCGACACGCCCAACCAAGACCCATAAGCGAAACCTGGCCGAGACCTGTTTTTTGATCGGGCCCAGCCCGGCCCATAAAATCGCCCATGGGAGGCCAGGCAAGGGAGGTGGTACTTGACCCCTATATAAAATATTTTTAAAGCATGTTTTAAAACATGTTTTAAAACATTTTACTTAAAATGTTTCAGCCCGCAGGCTCGCCCATGGTCCGAATCCAAGCCTGGTCCAGAGGGCCCATTAAGGCCCGGGCCCATGTATAGGGACCGAGCATGTTGGTCACAGGCCCGTGGTCCGAATCCCAATACTTAATATGATGTGTTGATAAAATTGTATTAATGATGTAATAACTGTCAATAAAATGCAAAACAGATTGAATATATCAGCGTCCAAATTAATTTTCTACACTTAAACCAATTTTATCCCTTACCTCATCTAAAAAAATTATTTCTTAATTAGCCCAATCCAACAGTAAGGCTCACTAATAATAGATAGATTGATATAAAAAAAATCAAAATATCACGCATGATGATTACTCATCACCAAAAAAATGTGTGAATATGTACAGGGTTCCATTTTATAATTTTGTTTAGGGTCCATTCAAAGGGTCATTATCGGAGGACTGCAAGGAGTCCGAGTGGGAGGATGGTATAAGATTTGGAGAATAGCCATTCTACGTGATCGATAACCAGAATATTTTATCACATGTTTGAGAATAGTTAAGCTTTTGAAAATTATCACTTTTGAACACTATTTATCTTGAATTTGTTTGTAAAAAATGGTTACAATAAAATTGTTTGATTACACGATTGTAGAAGTAGTTTCCTTCAAACACAAAAATTGTTGCAAAAGTTGTCTAATTGTGTAACCAAGCGCTGCCTTAGAATGACAGATTTTATAGAAATGAAGAATGAAAAAGACTGAATGAGAATGAACTATAAAATGGTCAAATGATCATAAAACATTATGAAACCATCAAGAACTCATTTTTTCTATCTTTGTCCTTTACTTATGTTTTATTGAAATATAGATGACTACATTTTCGTCAAAAAAAAAGAACCCCTTAGCCTTCAAGATGCAAAACTACTCCTTTCTCCAAAGCTTGGTTGCTTGCATGTAATCATTTTACTTATCACGCACCCTTTGAAGGAAAATATAATGATGCATGTCCTTAGCCCTCATTGATTTTATTATTAAAAAATATATATATATTTGTCTATTGAAATATATACTGTTATAAAAAGTGAAATACATATTGAGATACACTAATATATATTTCTTAAAAAAATTTAATTCTTATACATTGCTATAGTACAATATACATTGTATATATTGCACTATTGCAGTGCATAGGCTGGCTTAGGACTATTTATGGAGTGTATTAGTGTTCCTTTAAAAAGATAACATAAAATTTACTTTTTTCCAAATGAGAAGAAAACGAAGCTAAGCTAACATAAATTGGAACTTATATATTCTTAAGAATGAGCCAGATGAGCCAGACATTAAAAGAAAACAACAACATTTTATTGATTTTAAATCTTCATAGCCGAACAAGAATCTTGAGCAAGAAAAGCAAACCAGACAACTAATAGATGGTGGTTCGACTTTAAAAATAGAATATAGTATTAGCTTGACCGTAGAGAAAATGTAAACTATATTATATTGTAGTACATGGGCATGTTGAGGGAGATTGTAACGTGGGGTGGATGTTTAGAAATATTCCCACATCGAAAATTGAAAAAAAAATTCAATTTATGTATTGCCCCACTTGGGTAAGGGTTTCTTAAAAAGATAAATGGAGATCATTCATGCTTACATGTGTATGAGCGTGCGTGCACGTAGACGCATTACTGACAGATTATTATATATATATAAAAAATAACATGAAATCATTTTTGCTAAAATTTATAAAATGATGTAAAAGCATCTCTTCTCTAATAACAAAATTTTTAAAAGGTTGCAAATGCAATCTTTCAAGTCCTATATAAGTATCCATTTAACATATTAGTGCATCAGTATATAGTTATCCTTTTATGCTAGTTTTTAGCATGTTTTTTTTTAAAGAAATTGTGTACGATGTCTCAGTTGAATGTCTTTGTATATATATATCATCTTAGGTGGCACATATTTCAGATTTTAAATGTTGTTTATTGACTTAACTTATAGATATGATTGGTTGATTATATTTACATAAACAAAAAACTCACTTTTAAGAGATAAAATAGAATTTTTACACAGCTCCGTTTACTGTCTTGTCTACAATTTGCATATATTGGTATTTTTAATTTAAAAAATAATGTGTTTTGTCTAATAAGATATTTACAATCTTTAAAAAAAAAATGCAAGCCAAAAAAATGATGAACTTATATTTAAAAATAAGAAATATATATCATGTCTCGTTTAATAATTTATATATATATCTCATGCATCAGACAACTATCAAGATATATATAGCTGGTTGTACTGATTTTTTTTTTTTTTTTTTGTGTCTGGTCCAATTTGCCATGTTATTGGATTCTATTATTAGTGATATATAATATAACTCATGTGACTTGGCAGCTCCATCATGTCATTTTGGCGTGACATATGAAGGTGACTGATATTACTAGATTTTGTGTTACAAACTTATAGTAGTACAGAATTATCACAAATAATAAACATACAACTTGACAAAAACAACTACCATTCTGCAACCTTTGTAAGGAATCTTGATCATCCTTGCTTATTCAATGGGCGGCATTTAATTTGAGTTGGATGGGATTGGAGTTCATGTTGCAGGGCCAGGTATAACTCAAACAATAATATATTGCCTTTATATAAGATTTAAATATTGAAGAATAAAAGGTCTGGTGAACCTATCTTTTGGAAGTTACAGATACATACAAATATTTTAGACTGTACATATACTTAGTTTGTTTAATAGCTCTGGTCAACCAAGTCGTCTATACACTACGATACTATATACAGTTTTCATCCACGCACATGTAAATGAATAAAAAATTAATACATTTCCTAACCAGCCGGGCACCTTCATTTTTTTCAACTCATTTATATGCGATATAATATCTCGTGTTATATTTATATAAATAATATGATAAAAATATTAATATGATTATCGATAGTAACATTTGTTATTAAATTACAAATGAAAAATAATATGTTTTTTTTTATCATATTACTTATGCACAATATTTAATTTAAATATATTTAAAGAATAATGTGAGATATATATTTAAAGAATAAAGGAATTTTATTATTTGTTTATCTTATCCTTTTTTTGGAAGAATTTTTCGTGGGACCGAGACAAACAGGCGGAGTTAGCCTTCCCAACTCGACCGTAAAATTAGCCACAAGGGGGTCCCTCCAATATAAAAAAAAATGTTACAACTAAATAAAATATTTTTTGTACATATACCTCTCAACCAACTTTGTATTATCAAAATTTTCCCATTTGGAGCACTAAAACCATCAATGCCTCTCAAATGGATTTTAAAAAATAGCTTTATGCACAATTTAAACATTTTTTTAGGGATATCGCTAGAAATAACAAATCGGTTTAAAAAATAGCTTTATGCACAATTTAAACATTTTTTAGGGATATCGCTAGAAATAACAAATCTTAGGAATACTTTAATAATATGTGATTTTTTTTTAGATATATATTAAAAAACACTCCATTGAATAATATTCCATAAGACTTAGTGGACAATTTATATATATACATGCACATACAGAGATTTAATAAATATCTCACATTATTCATTAAGTATATTTAAATAATAAATTTGTTAGGGGGTAAAGATGTAAATTGTGTTATATATCACTTGAAAACCCTTTCCAGTCAGTATAAATAGATTGCATTGTCGCAGTATATGAAAATTTAAAATATATATATATACATAAAATATATTTTCAATGAAAAAACATGCACTAGTATATCTCAGTATATATTTCATTTTTTATTATCATTATGTGTTTTAATAGGTGAGTATACATTTTAAAAAAATCAATGAGGGTGAGAATGGGCAACACACAGGGTTGGACATACCATTTTCTATTATTTTAAAATGAGAAATGGATGGCCTCCAACCCCATGTTAGGTGCAACTTTGATTTTTTAAACATGTATTTTTATAAAAATATTAAAAATAAATATAGAAGTGAAAATCACATATTTTATGTACCGAGACATATAATGATTGGAACTACATGATACCTATTACGTGCCGAAGCTCTAAATGGAATTGTGTATATAACATTGCCTATAATTAATTGGAGGCACATCGTGACATCACTCGTACTTGGCCATGTAAATTATCCCAAAGTTGGAGAAACATGTGATGCTTGTGATGCCAATGTCATTCATCTATATTATTTGGGTTGTTGATTGGCGAACTAATACATAGTGGACCTTAATTAAAAGGCATATGGACTCTACAAGTGGATTGATATGAGTATTTATTATCAGGACATTGACACATCCAAAGCCTATCCAAAGCACTATTATCACTTATCACGACATTGACATTGATACGAGTCTATTATCATGAATCATATATTACCTAGATTCAAAGTGCATCTCTATGAATGTGTGTGTATGTATTTCTTTTGTAGAGAACATAAATCTTACAAATGTCACTTATATTTAAAGTGGATTACAAATCCGAATGAATGTAGCAAATAAAAGTAAAAACTAAAAAAAGCATTGTACTTATATGTTGCAATTATTTGTTTGTTCACGCATGCATGTATGTTTATTTAATTAAAGTAGTTATTTATTTTCATACTTAATTAAGGTAGTTATTTATATTCATACACTATATATATATTGCAATTATAGTTTGTTCATGCATGTATGCTTACTATTCATTCATATATGTAATTATTCATTATATTAATTGTTAAATTGATAACCTAAATATTGAGGCCATACCTACCACTTCATAAATAATAAAAAAGATAATTGGGAGGATAAATAAAATAAAACTCAAAAAGGTACTATGTGACTATATCTACTTAGAATAATCTTCCTTGCATAATTATTATTCCTTTATATTAAGATCTCAGTTTGAAAATATTTAACTTTTCAAACACAGAATCTAAAACCCCTCAAAATCTATAGCGACACATGATAGACCCATGTACGCTTGACCGGCCATTACACATATAACATGATAGAGCGACAGCACACGAAAACTCATTGTTCGTCATTGTAGATC
The DNA here is from genome assembly GCA_030737845.1 of Acorus calamus. NCBI lineage: Eukaryota > Viridiplantae > Streptophyta > Magnoliopsida > Acorales > Acoraceae > Acorus > Acorus calamus. The sequence goes on along the minus strand of CM060871.1, from coordinate 5,697,808 downwards.
ATCAACTAATAGTCTAATACTACTATCTATACGCTGGGCCACCTCCTCAAGTGACATTATCTGTTTATTCACGTGGCCAATCCTGCTATCTATTCCACATATATCTGCAAGTCTAAAGCCCGTTTGGCAACAAAGAAAAAAATAGCTTTTACTTTTTCTATAAACTAAAGCTAAAGTTAAAAATTGTTATAAAATAAATTAACTTAAATACATCATCATTATTAAATTTTGTCTGAGCTGTGTCTCGAAATTATAACTCTCATAAAATTGTCATCATCATTACGCCCTCAAAAGTTGTGCATGAAGCATCAAAAGCTAAAAGCTGTTTTTCAAAATGAGTTTTCAAACGCACCATAAGTTTTGTTTGGGTAATTGAATAGGTGGGACGATATAGGATGCAGGGTGAATAAGTGATATAGATATGTTAAAACATATGGAAATAAATTGATATTGTTATTTCTATCTCCTAGAAATTGTGTTATTCACTTAGATAGTGTTTGGATGAGCCAATACAAACGCATCAAATGATGCCGTTCACACATTTACCAAATGCACTACGCGTTAAATACATGCATGCGTCCTCAGAAGCGGTGTTTTGGCACGGTTTTTATCGCTACTTTTTAACACTACCAACGAAATACAGGGCACCGAAGTTGTGAACGTAGAATGGTGTTTAGTTTGGTGTTCACATGTTTTGCAGCCAGGGGCGGATCCAAGATAGTATTTTAGGGTGGGCTACATAGCATATATTAAATATTTATATGAAAGTTTTTTTGTTTTTATATTTAATTGTTATATTAAATATTTATATGAAAATTTTTTGTTCTTATATTTGATGTAATTATTTATTTATCAAATAATGTGATATTCAAAAGACATACATGTGAAGAAAAGAAAAAATATGAAATATAATTAAAGTTGAATACTTTGATTTTGTAAGAATAAAAATGAGATATAAACTCATCTTACACGGTATATTAACAAATTTTATAATTTAAATAACCAAATATGTCATCATAAAAATAGGAAGAGTTGCCAGAAAAATAAGAAGAGTTGTTTTACTGATATATGTTTCTTTATTGTTCCATTGACATTAAATTAATTCTTAAAATAATATTTAAATTTTAAAATTTAGAATTGTTAAAATTTATAATAAGATTGAGGCTATGTTTAGTTGCACGATTGTAAAACTGATAGCTGAGTTTAAATCTGATTTTGTAAGAAGCTATCAATCCATAGCTTCTGAAAACTCAAGTTTTTTTGCACTATTTCATAAAAATATGTCTGTAACTTTTGACTCTATTTTTTTTGTTTGAAAATGAGTGTAGAAAAAACAGTTTCCTACGAACCCAAAAGCTACTCAAACATGTTTTCAAACGGGCCGGAGTTCGATTTGGTTTATTAGATTGAGATCCACTTTGTTATAATACTATTTGATTTGTTATTAATTTATTAGGTTGATATCTAGTTTGTTAGGAATATATTTTATGTATAAAATATAATTTATATAATATAAAATATAAATATTATAATTTATATCATCAAATAATTAAAAAAAAATACAAAATCTGGGCCGAGCTATAGCCCGACCCAGCCAACTCATTTGTCTGCCTCTGTTTGCAGCTTCCACACTGTGAACGCACGTTACACACCTATTCAAACGCTGTCTTAATCTATTTTACTAATATAAGAGACTCAAATGTCAAATTATTTTTACTTATTATAAACTATAAAACCAACAAAATTTTCATTATCACATTTTTCAACAAGAACAATAAAAAAACATAATCAATTAGAAAATAATTTATCTTATATTTTATCTACACTGAAATTTCAGAATAAATTATTTTGTTACCCAACCAAATGGAGGATAAATGCCTAAAAGTCACAGACAGAATGACATAACGCATGGAAGTACAATAGCTGATGTTGCTATAAGCTAAATCGGAGAATGTTTTTTATCTTATTGGTATTAAAAAAATTAAAAAAAAATCAATGAAGACATCAACGGAGTGGATACAAATATAGATATAGATACGGATGCTCATATTTGTATCCAAATTGAATATTAAAAAAAAATTCGTATCCGATTTCTGATAAATATTCAAATAATTTATTGTATCCATATGCGAACCAAAAATCTGAATTCGAATAATTATCTAAAATATTAAAAAAAAGTTAAATTTATAAGAATATGATTCAAATATCCGAAAGTAAAAAATCATATATCTAATATTGAAATATGTAAATAAATTTAATAATTGCTAGTATAAAATATAAAAATATATTAATATAATAAATGGTATATATAAAAACATTACATCTCATAAAGTATAAAAAAAAACTCATACTAACAAAAGTATAAATATATTAACATAATAAATGATATTATATCAGATACCAATTTTTTTTATCGGACTTCATCATATCCGTATTTGATATAAAATATTTCAAATATGATTATTTTTGTTTTATCTTTTTTAGAGAAATAGTAGGCAGTTTACCCAATTTTATTGTTAAAAGAAATGCAATGCCTAAAGTGTACAAGAGGAAAGAAAAGAAAACGAAGCAATGTTAAAAGGAACTAGAGGGAATTAGATAGAAAAGACATCTACAAAATCTCCAAGGATGATCCCCCCCAACTATTCCACAATTGTGAGGTGACCCCTCAAAAAGACCACACCCCGAGCTCCAGAACAAGTAACGCCCCAATGTTTGATAAAACATACCGACTCCCAAATGTTTCTGGGTACACTCTTTGAACCCCGAAAAATGCAATAGTTCATCACAAGCCACATAGCCCAAGAAACAGCAGAGATGACCAACTGTAGCACCCAAGCCTAAAAGCTTTTGTCATCCCCATGATACAATTTCCGCCCAGCCTCCCAAAGATCTGAGAGAGAGGTAATCCGGTCATCAAAATTCACCGCCACTTTCAATAGACCCCACACATGACGAGCCACTAGACGGGGGTCACTAAAACATGACGAACACGTGGTATCTACATGGGGATCCCATCTCGACCAATACATCTTTGTAAGAAGGTGATCTTGATAAACCAACCATATGAAAAACTTCACCTTCAATGGGGCCTCGGACCTCCAAACCTCCTGAGCTTTTAAGGCAACGGTAGTGACAATGGGTTTGTCTTTCCTCCACCAGTCGTAGAACCCTCGAACAGAGAAACCCTCCCACAGATAGGGGGCGCCAATTCACGCGATCCTGACTGTCCTCATCAATCCAAGAACCTTACCACTGGACAATTGATACAGATTTTAAGATATCCGATAATTTATAATAAAAATAAATTGATATGAATTCAAATCAAATATATATAATTGACGCCTTCTAGAGAGAAAAAATATATATATTTATATATATAAGTACCGACAAACCTTTATAACGACAGTCTTCATATGACATCTCCACAACAACAAAAAAAAACGATATCATCAATTTGCATCAACGAAAACGACAATCCTCTCACTATTTCTTTTTAAAAAAACTAAAATAAAATACCTAATTTTTATTCAATTTTTATACAAACCCAAATTCCCAACCCTTCCAGAACTGACAAAGACTCTTTACAAGCCTTGACCAACACCACCCCCACCAGAACCAATAAAACAAATTTCACATTGACCAAATTACCCCTCACCAAATCCCTGACCACAGGGGCATTTCAGTCACTAACCACAAAAAACAATAAATAAAAAAAAAGAATAACAATCAGACCCTCGGCGAGAGGTACACCGTGCACCCGTCCCTGGGAACGATGGTGGGATTATACATGATCTCATCACACCCGTCCGTCCAGTGTCTCTTAAAATCAACGGTCGAGACGAACGTCGCGATAAAAAGCACCAGGTGATTGACGGCGTACCTCTGTCCAGCGCATTGGTGGGGCCCAGCCCCGAACGTCAAAAAGTGGGTCCTATAAACCCGGTCCTCCTGCCTTCCCTCCCCGAACCGGCCCGGGTCGAACCGGTCCGGTTCAGTGAACCCCTGAAAACTCGACTCGAACAGAGACGGAAAGACGATCGTCCCCTTCGGCACTCTGTACCCCTCCGTCAGCTCGAACTCCTCCAGAGCCACGTGTGGCACCATCGTCGCCGGCGGCCGGTACCGCAAAACCTCCCGCGCCACCGCCTCCGTGTACTTCAACCCCCTCGTCTCCTCCGCCGTCAAACACCCATCTCTCCCTCCGCCGCCGCAGACCCGGTCAACCTCCTCCCGCACCCGCCGCAGCACCTCCGGGTGGGACTCGAGCAGCGCCACCGCCCAGAGGAGCGACGACGTGGAGGCGTCCTGGGCGGCGAAGAGGAAGTCGAAGAGGTGGCCGGCGACCTCCTTCGGGTCGGCGTCCGGGTCGGACTTGGTCCAGAAGTCGACGAGGCAGGTGGGTTCGGCGTCGGAAGAAGAACCCATCTTTCGCTTGCTGTCAGAGACGCAGACGGAGAGGGTGTCGACGAGGCGGCCGACGGCGAGCCTCGCCTTCCGGAAGGCGAAGCCGGGGAGGTCGACGGGGAGGGACATCAAGCCCTGGTTGAAGAGGTTGTAGTCTTTGGCGAAGGTTTTGCGGGATTGGGTGGTCAAGTAAGGGCCGACGAAGACGGATTGGGAGGTCTCGAGGTTCATGTCGCGGCAGAGGAGGCGGAGAGAGAGGGGTTGGGGGAGGCGGAGCCACATATCGAGGTGGCGGCGGATGATGGAGAGCTGGAGGGATTGGTAGGTGGAGAGGGCGGAGGGGGAGAAGTTGAGGGAGATTCTGCGGCGGAGGGACTTGTGGGGGTCGCCGAACATGTAGATGAGGTTGTGGTCGCCGAAGAGTTTCTTGCCGAAGGGGTGGCCGATGACCTGGAAGGCGTCGGGGCGGACGTTGGTGAGGATTTTGTGGGAGAGGTCGGTGGAGCGGATGAAGAGGATGAAGCGGCCGACGAGGTAGTTGGCGGAGAGGCCATTGGGGGAGGCGGAGATGGCGAGGTCGCGCCAGTAGGTGGTGGGGGAGCGGACCATGGGGATGGCAGTGCCGAGGAAGGGGAGGACCATGGCGGGGCCAGGGAGGGGGCCTTTCTTGCGAAGGTAGGTGAGTTGCTCGATGAGGACATGGAGGAGGAGGAGAGCCGTCAACGCTGCAAACACCGCCGCCAATACTGCCATTGTTGTTGATGTTGTTGTTGTTGTTGTTGTTTGGGTATGTTTGATTATTTGGGGGTGATTGGGTTGAGGGGGTTGAGGGGGTTTATAAAGGTGGGAGCTTTGTTGGATTGGTTTTGGATTTGGGAATTTGGTGGGGGTATCAGTAAGATTTGAAACGGCATTGGGGATTTATTTTTAGAGGGAAAATTGACTTGGGGAGGGGATGTTCTTTGTTTTGAATTTTATTGGATGAGATGGGATGGATGACCATTGTTTCCTTGAATACCAAGATCAGTCATTGAAAAGGAAATTGTTAGTGAGGGGGGTTTATATTCGATAAGGCATTTTTTTATTTTTCTAAATTGTACACGTGAAACATCACGTGCTTTATTAAATTTTATAAAAATTAATTGTTACAGTAAGTGAGACTCATGTAATGGTCAGAGCTAGATGTCTAGGTCCTTCAAACTATTGTCATTAAATACTTGTACATTAGATTGATAGATACACAAAGTTATTATACCTGCAGTTTTTTTGTGGCAGTCCTCGTTTTCTTTTGATTTAATACATGTCAAGCTAGTATATGTTAGATGAGAAAATTACTTAAAATATGTATTCAATTCATTTGATATTATACTTGGATACTGGTTTATACACGTGCAAAAGTACATGGTAGAACATTCTTATATTTATAAATAAAACAAGTATTGTTGCACACGGTTTTTTTTCCATCTCCAATTTTAATTTTATATGCGTCAATATAGAAAATCATTTAATCATATATTAACATTAACAAGTTATATGCATACATAGAATATTTTTATAATTTCTATAAATACATACATGCAATTCATTGAAACATATGCTTCATTTTTATAAAAACATATGTTTCATTAGATTATGTATAATATTTTTAAAAATTTTAAAACAAATGTAGACTGAAACATGTAACATTATCCATAAATCAACAATAATGATGTATATATAAATTTATTTAAATGTGGATTTAACAAACGTATTCCAACTAAGTTCTCGGGTTTGTTATGAATTTTTAACTCGAAAGAATATGCAAAACATGAAAGGAAAAAATCTATATATCATATCATCTCAATCATTACGAATAATATTTATTTATCTAATAGATTTTTTAAATTAGTTAAAATGTGCATTAAAACCATATATTTCTATAAATTTATTTTTAAAGATTTAAAGTCTTGGTGAAATTCAATAAGATAAATTTGATGAATATCTATTAGACAAGTCATCATCTATAGACAATGTGTCTGATTAAAAATAATATGATATGTTATTTTTTATCCAAAACACCTCAAAATCAGATATCGATGTTCCCGTGAAAACAAAGCTTATCATAATTTTTTTTTACATACTTACACTTCCAAATCTTAATGATCGCTAATACACTGAATCTATTTTGTAGCCCTAATTTAATTAACCACATCTAATGCAATATATAAAATTGATTAACGAAGTATACATTTTACTATCTTCATATGCACTATTATAGAAAATGTAAACAAAATCTATGTATTTATTTCAAATGAGCATGTAATTTATTTCTATACAAGATTAATATACTTTATTATATGAGTATACACTTCAAAAAAATCAAATATATGCATGCTAATCAGGATGTAAACGGGACTCCACGTAACATTTTCTAATTTTAAACTCACTCATTTCAAATAAGATTTTTTGCATATACCCCTAAAAAGATCTCATTTGTTAAAATAAGCTTGATAAATTACTATTTTCAACAATATCCCTTTTCTGGATGGTGTTCCTGTACAATTTTAAAATTACATTACACAAAAATACCCCTCAAGAGGGTCTTGATGCAAAATTAAAATCCTTTTGAGGGTATTGCTGGGAATAGAATTTAAATAAGGGTATTTGGTAATATTAAGTGTTTTGAGGGATTTACATGCAAAAAAACCATTACAACTATCATCAGATTCCCCAATAATCACCTATATATTGACGCATGGCTTGGGGGACCGAGCCCCAACCCACCCCCTTTGGCTCCGCACGTGACTATATATGTATCTTCAAAGATGAGAGGGAGTGTGAGTATCCATGCCAAAAAAAAAAAAACACACACACACACACACACACTTTGACACTCGGCTCCGTTTGAAAACACAAATATAAAAGTAGCTTTTAGAATAAATCTGTTTTTTAAGATGATTTTAATTTTGATTTTTGTTGGGATGCTTTTTTTAAATTCAAGAAACAATATTTAAAAAAAGTTGATGTTTGGTAGAGAAAATTGTTTATCAATTCAAAAAATCGATTCCGACCAAAAAACAATGTTTCTGAGCTTTTCAAAACACATATTTCGAGGCAAAATTAAAAGGAATACAGTTTTCGATTTTGAATTAATCCGTCCCATTTGACTGCACGATTTAAGCTTTTCAGCTTTTCAAAAAGCGAAATCTGCCTAAACCGCGCAACCAAACGGAGCCTCAAATCAATTAACAAGATTTAAAATGAAAATCACATACCTCATCCACTCAGATAAGCTTTTATAATCACGCCCGTAAATAACCCATATAAGAGGATTATTACTGTATTATCTTGGATAACCCAGGAAAATATCAAATTTCTACTAGGGCCCGTTTGGATGAGGGAATAAATGGTGGAATAGGGGGGATAAGGGGGAATAAAAGTAAAAAAGTTATTTGGTTGGGTGGTATAAAGAGGTATAGCTATGTAGAATTAAGTGAAAATAAATTGGTATCTGTATTCCAATTCCCTTCATGGAATTGTGTTATTCTTTTACTGGTATAAGGGGACTCACTTATTAAATCACATGTTATCACATCAAATCATCTGTCATCATCTCTTATACATCAATTGGGCCCACATGTTAAATCAACTTTTTACACTTTATTCACATTTTATTCTCCATCAACCAAACACTCCAACCTTTATTATTACGTCTTCTAACGAGAATAACTAAAAACACAATCAAACATAAAATCACTTACTTCATTAATAAAGTTAACAATTCTTAAAATATGTATAAATCTCAAAATAGTTCATGTCTCTATTCAAATGGGCTTATTGAGTTTCATTAGAAATCAAAAGTTATTTTAATTGTCTTCCAATTTAGAATAATAACACATGGCAAGTTGTGACTGATCCTAGTACACTTGTTTTTATCTTTTATTTATACATAAAGATAAATATTTACATTACTTTCATTTTATTTTTTTTTGTTGGTATTTAAATTACTTTCATTTAAATACACACGTCACACCAGTCCATGTTTGATGATCTCAGAAGAATAACAAAATAACATCAACCTGACTGCCTGAGGCTTCTGGCCTGACACAGGGGGCTTCTTCTAGGTGAGCTTTTTTTTTTTTTTTTTCAATGTTGCACTTAGTTTCTTTTTCGGCTCCAATTTCATTTCAACTCCCATTTTAATTTTACATGTATCGATACAAAGTTATAGAAGCGTATACTTTATTAATGAGATATATATTTTTATAAAAAAATCATAATTTATATATATGTGTCCATACAATTCATTATAGTATATGTTTTATTTTTTATATAAAAATATGTACGCCATTTATGCTATTTTTAAAAAATTCAAAACATGTGTAGACTAGAATTAGTGTCAAAAATAAAGTTATACATAACATTATCCTTTTTTTTACTCAAAAGCTTTACCCATTTGTGCACTTCAGAATTTTGAACATTGAATGGGAGGAGTGACTCAAAAGTCTATACGTGGGACGTTGTTACACAATAGTCTTATTTTGTAAAACGAGCTCAAGTGTAAGCTCGAACCAAGGCTTGAGAACGGATTCATTTAGCTATAAAAAAAAACTCGTTTAGCTCTCATTCAACTAAAAAAACATGAAGAAACAAATAAAATATAAAAAATAAACAATCATTTTCAAAAATCATCATCGAAAAATCATATTCAGATCTCACATAGACTAGTGGTTCGGCTCGAGCACAGCTCGTGCTCAACTCGTTTACTACTGAGTTTTAAAAATTACTGAGGTTTGACTCATTTATTTAATCGAACGAGCTTCAATCAAACTGTGCTCAAACAACTCGACTCGTTTATCACCCCGCCCCATCTCTGGAAAGGCCTGGAAGAATGTATTGGTCAAGAGTCAAAAAAGGTAAGCCGTGGAACTTGTTACGGTCAGAATGAAAGACAGAATTTTTTTGGGAAGCCAATGCCTCGCAAAATCTGATTTGAACAAAAAAGAAAAAATTAAAACAATGAAAAGAAAGTCAGAGTCAGGCAGGTGAAATTGAAAGGAGAAAGAAAGAACAAATGGGGGGTCAACCGACAGCTTTGGGAACACCCGATTTGTTTACGTGGCCCCCGACCCTTGTACGTCAGTGCGGACGGTGTGTGTGTATTTTATTGAATGGTTTCATGGGATTGTGTAATGATGGGATTGTGTAATGATTTATAATTATTTTAATAATTTATATTTATACGAGTAAAATAAGTGATTTTTGTTTGTTATATTTTTAATTATTCAGGATGATTATCAATGGATAAATTGTGGATAAAATTTAAATAAGATGTAAAAAAATGATTTGAGTCCATTATTTTTATGAGGTGATGACTACATGTGAATTTTTTTTTTTTTTTTGATGAAAGTACAGGTTTTTTATGCCCAAAGCAAAACAAAAATATTCTAGGATGTATAATTATTCAAGAAAGCAACCCGAGTTGCCCCCGCACAAGCAAATAATTTATATTTATTGCGAAAGAGACAATACGAGTAAAATAAGTGATTTTTTGTTTGTTATATTTTTAATTATACTCATTGAAAAAAAATGCCCACCGAGAATAAAGTTTTTCAGCCAAGCAAAAACACGTTATTGGGTTGACAATGACGGTCCCTCCTCCATAAATTGTGGATAAAATTTAAATAAGATATAAAAAATGATTTGATTTGTGGACTACATTATTTTTCTGAGGTGATGACAATTGATTTGACATGTGAATTATTTTGTATCAGTGGAATAAATTGAGTAGTGATCTTCTGAGATGATTTGAAATGCAAATATCAATTTGTTTTCATCTATTCTGACATAATTATACTCTTTAATTCGTCCCCCTCAATCAGCCTTTTAGGTTTATTTTCCCCTTATCCTCTTATATTCTTCTCCTATTCCACTACCCAAACAACTCTAGAACGTGGGTGACGTGGGTTGAACAATGGAAGGAGTGGGAGTATCATCGCCCATTGGATATTCCCATCTGCCACATGAATCACATTTCTTGCTCTTGCTGTCACCCTTCCCTCGTATTTCTTTGTAATTAATATATATCCCTATTTTTTAAGAAATTAAGATAAAAGAAACAAATCTCAAACATCTCTTTCAAAAAAGAATAATCAAGTTGGGGAGTGTAAGCAAATCCATGATCTCTCCTCATCAAAAATATGTTATTGATGTTCATTAAAAAGAGACATTCAATGAATTGAATTGTATCATTTGATTACACCTTTTTATTATCATGTCATAAATGGATAGATAGAGTCATAGAACGGCTACTGAATGAGTAAAATGTTTGGTGGATGTGCCTTTAAAGTTATGACGTATACGTTGACAACTATTTACAACGATTTCATTCAAGGAAAATGAATTTAGACGGAATACAAAGTGGAATTCCATCTGGATTGAACAAAAATTTCAATTACATAAACCAGTCCCCCAAGAAAATGAACTAGGTCAACCACAATAAACAATTAATGCAGGTACAAAGACAGTTGGGATGCAATTAATTTTGCAATCATTTATGGGGAACCCCAGCGTATCCAAATGGTCAGTCAAAATGTAACCCCCATTAGAAGATTATAGGATCTATTAAAAAAAACTAGTTTCCTACTTTCCTGCCCTTCCCATACAAACAAACAATCTTGGTTCCAAAATTGACAGCTTACCATACAATTATTTAATTCTTGTACTCTTCACAGCAAAGGACACGTATATATTTTATACTACATTTTTCCAGCTGTCTTTTCATCTACGTAAAGAAAGAAAAACCCCTCACAAGCAACGGACGTTTGAGGATAGTATTATAGCTGAGATATTATGTTAGATTTTAAAATTAGGATAAATTAAATTTTAATATTTTTTTTAATTCAATTAAATTTTATATTTCAAATTTATAGGATCGGACGGTCATGATCACGTTAAATAATCAAATTGTCCAACGCATGTTTTACCTAACACAATCTCAACGGTTATGATGATTTATAAAGGGGGATCGGCTTATATTCAACGCGTGTTTGATAATTTTGATTGTCCAACGTGATCGTGACAAAATATTAAACTTTAATTTCTTGTAATTTTAATTTTAAAATCCGACAAAACATATCTATCATAATGTCTTAATAAGATTAGACGGCCATGATTACGTTAGACAAACACGCATGTTGAACATAGCTTGATCCCTTAAATTAAAAGGGAACTCTATTTGAGCCCCTCTAAATTATAAGTAAGTCCTACTTAAATTGATATTGTTATTAAAGACCCATTTAGATATTGTTAATAAGTACATCCCCATTGAGTAAACTCACCTAATTTTTAAAAAGAAAAAAAAAATTAACATTCTTTTATTGCTAAATATCCATTTTTAATTGTTGAAGTGATTGATAAAACCGAGTTTTTTACAACATCTATAGTGAGAATCGTGACCTCCATTCTTATTTTTAAAGACAATGTTTTATCGTAAAAAAACTCAAAAGCTCTCTTATTCACACACACTACATATTTTTAAAAAATGTATATTTAAGCACATAAAAAAAGGGAGAATGACAAAAAAAAAAACCGTTTGGCTATAGGAATAGAGGGGGATAAGCATGAATAAACATGGAATAGGTAAAAAAAGACCTCTGGATGAGAGGAATAAGGGGGAATCTGTATGCCGGAATAACCAATAATTAAGGGGTATAGTAATACCTTCTTTTACATGGAATTAGCTTATTCTAGCAACAATCATTAGTGGGTCCCACAGTTTTTTTTTTTATTATTTCAAATCATCTGTCATCACCTCTTATATATTAATGGGGTCCACATGTCAAATCAAATTTTTACACTTTATTCACATTTTATTCTTCATCAACTAAACACAACATTTATTATTACGTTTCTCAATGAGAATAATTAAAAACACAACCAAACATAAAATCTCTTATTTCATTGATAAAGTTAACAATTCCTGGAATAGGTATAAACTCTAGAATAGCTTGAAATACCCAAATCAGCCAATTTTTATCCAAACGGGCCCTAAGAGTTTGAAATACTCAAATCAATAATTTTTTAAAATTATACATAAAAAAATCTTATTTCACAGTTTTGGAAACACAAAAGACTAATCTGCCCTTATATAATTAAATTTTTAATATCTCTCTTTATTCCACACTAAAAATCTATTTTTCATATAAAACAATAATCTCTCATGAAAATCAATCCTCTTAGAGGTTATGTTATTATATATCATATTGTGTGTTTCTTATATCTATCTTACATGATATTGTTTATCATTTTTCATTGTGTATAATCATAATATGTAATTTAAATATGTGTTGTGCCCCAATGTAACAAGGTGATATTTTAATATTCTAAATATTTATTCACATTTTTTTATTTTTTAGCTATTTATAATATCATTAGTACATATCCATTTTTTTAGAACAATCAATATTTCATAGAGTTCATCATCAAAAACTCAAATTATATTGGTACATTTTTCACAAGATCCACATAATCACAAATAATTTACAATAAAAAAATTAATATACATGAAAATGTGTGAAATATATTAATAAAATTAAGAAGGTGAAATATTTTAATAAAGTTAAGAGATATGGAATATATAAAGGATCTAATTACATAAGGGTGATTAGTCTTTTGTGTTTTCAAAATTATAAAATGAGATTTTTTAAAATATAATTTCAAAAGTTGTTGATTTGGATATTTCTAACTCCTGATAGATATTTTTAGTCATTTTCCCTGTAAAAAAAATTGAGCAAATTATCAAAACAGACGGCACTAATTTGATACACTTTTGTGTAGAACACTACAAAATCATCTTAAATTACTGTATCCCTGGTCAAGATTGAAAGAGGAGAACCATCCAGACCTTCCCCATCCAGGCCTTCATCAAAGTCTATTTCCTGAAAGTTCCCGAATCCAGTACTATCCCCTCTTCATCAAAGTTTCATGCTTTCAAAATTCATCATCAAGACTTAAAAACTATTATTCCTCATGGTGTTTGCATTATTTCCTGAAAGGCTCATACAACTAGATTAACAAATGGAGTTATGGAAAAACATAAAGAAGAATCTCCCGAATCAAATGCCGACATGAATAGCAAATCCCATGACTCTGACACCCCCAATGATATCAGAATGTGAGGAGGCTTATTTACAATTTAGAGAGATTCAAATAAATCAGGTGGAAATTTTGTAAGAGTGGGTTTGGATTTGGGACATGTGGCAAAATTTGAAACGGAGTTTTAGGGAAAATTGACTTGGGGAAGGTTCGAATGGGAGGGGATGTTCTTTTGTTTTGAATTTTATTGGATGAGATGGGACTACCATTATTTCATTGGAATACCAAGATCAGTCATTGAAAAGGAAAATTATTAGAGACAGGTTTATATTCCTTCTCGCAATTTGATTTTTTTTTTTTAAATTGTGTATCTAGCACACAAAATGGCATATATACTTTATCAAATTTTATGAAAATGGTTAAAAGCGACAGTTTGTATGGCATTACAAATAAGACAAGACTGTGTAATAGATTTATTCATGTGAAACTGTTGGACCTAGTCTAATTTTTCTGTAAATACAAACCATGGGTTAGATGTATAGGTCCTTCAAAACTATTGTTATTAAATAATCGGACATGAATACACAAAGTTATACTTGTATTTTTTGTGGTAGTCCTCATTTTCTTTTGATCTAACACATCTTAATTAGGTCATGACAGTCTATATTAGATGAGAAAATTACATAAAAATATTGTATTCGATTTATTTGATATTATACTTAGGGTCCATTTGGATATGAGTCTAAGTAGATTCTGTGTTTGAAAAGTTAAAAATTCTGAAACTTAAATTCAAACACATTTTCAGCATTTAGCTTTTCAAATCACAATCTTATTTTTAGGCCAAAAAATTATTGCGATTGAAAATCTAATAAAACATCATTTTTCAAAAGCTGAGTTTGAAACATAAGATTTTAAGAAACATTTTCAAGCATTTAGCTTTTCAAATCACAATCTTATTTTTAGGCCAAAAAATTCTTGCGATTGAAAATCTAATAAAACATAACTTTTTAAAAGCTGAGTTTGAAACACAAGATTTTAAAAATCTCATAGTTTCAACTCACATCTAAACGCACCCTTAGATACCAGTCTATGCACATGCTAAAATATGTGATATAACATTCTTATTATAACTAAGTTCTCGAGTTTGTTATAAATTGTTAACTTGAAAGAATATGTTATAATTTTGAAATATTCACATACAGTGTAAAACTTGAAATGATATATATATATATATATATATATATATATATATATATATATATATATATATATATATATATATATATATCATCACATTCTATATATGTAATATTTATTTATCTAAAAGATTTTTTAAATTAGTTACAATGTGCATTAAATCATATATTTCTATACACTTATTTTTTAAATATTTAAAATCTTGGTGAGATTCAATAAGATAGATTTGGTGAATACCTAATAGATTAGTCATCATCTATACACATTGTGCGTGAAAATAAAAATAATATGATATGATATTTTTCAAAATAAAATCAACATAAAATTGTTATTAAATTTTGGATCCGAAACACTGACAAATTTAAATACACATATTACACTAGTCCATGAATTGGCCTTGTTGGTGTTCTCAGGAAAAGAAAAAAAAAGGCACCATCTACCTGAGGCTTTTGGCCTGACACTGTGTGCTTCTTCTTGGTGCATTCTTGTTTGATTTGGGGGTGATTGGGTTGTGGGGATTTATAAAGGTGGGAACTTTGGTTCTTGGTATGGGGAATGGGGTGGTTGGGTGTCAGTAAGATTTGAAACGGCATTGGGATTTATTAGAGGAAAACTTGACTCTGGGGGAAGGTTCGAAAGGGAGGGGATGTTCTTTGTGTTTGAATTTATTGGATAAAGATGGGCATACCATTGTTTCCTTGAACAACAAGATCAGTCATTGAGAAAAGGAAATTGTCATTCTTCCACGCATTCTGATTTTTCTAGAACTTGTACATGAGCTGGTTTGTGGAGGGGTCAAGTATTTAAAAATGGGATTTTTAGTTTTAAGTCCCCGTAAGCTATATGATTTAACTATCGATCCCTCACTTCTTCATATTTAGGTTTTAGTCCCTACATTCGAATGATATATTCCTTTTTAGTCCCTGGGAGGGCTATATTCCTAAATTATTAGTTTGCTTTTTAGTTCCTGGAGAAACATATTTCTAAATTATCATTTAAATGTAGGGATTAAAACTTAAATATGAAGAAGTGAAGGATCGATCGCTAAATCCTATAGTTAATGGGGACTTAAAACTAAAAATCCCTTTAAAAATAAGTTGTCCTCAGAGAAAACGTCCATCAATTTGTACATATTCATATTTGTTAATATTAAGACAAAAAGTAGAGATAAACATTATTACGGCCTTTAAGTGTAATAAAATAGTCTTATTTTCATTTCAAAATTAGGACAATTGTCTATAGTTTATCCTTATTATTTTTTATACCAAACATGGATAAGTTGTCCCCCCCACTCACTTATCTTCATAATTACCATTTTTTCACCACTTATCTATTGCTTTCGGGGTTAGTTTGACAAGAGATAAATATTGGGATAAGGGGTAATTGTAAGGATAAATGAGATAGATAACAACTAATCCTATTTGGTGTAAAAAAATCAGATAAAGCTATTATATGTTAGATGTCATATGTTAGATGTTATATGTTAGATGGAAAAATTATATAAAAGTATGCATTCAATTATTTGAATATTATACTTAGATACTAGTTTTACACATGTGGTATAATATTCCATATATAAATAAAACAATGATAGTAATATAAATATATATTTAAATTTGGAGTTAAAAAATATATTCTAACTAAATCCTTGAGTTTGTTAAGAATTTTTAACTTGAAATAAAATATAATAATTTTAAAATATTCCATACATAGGGCATTTGGTTTGTAGATTGTTGATTTTAAGTGTTGATTTATAAGTACAGATAATATAAGTGGTGATATTTTAAATGAAAAACCGTTTGATTAGACATAAAAAATGAATTTTATTTATGGTGCTTATTAATAGTATTTATGTCAATTTTATAAATAAAAAAATTTATATTTTGTTTACCACTTTATAAAATCAAAAGATTGGGGGCAAAATGGTCTTTCAACATTTAATAAGTAAAATACTTTTTAAATAAGCGTCAAACTGTTTACTTATTAAAAAAGTATTTATTCATCAATAAGTAATTATAATAAACACTTAAAACAAACACTTAAATAAGAAATACATGCTTATTTCACTGATAAGTGAAATACGTGTGTATTTTTCACTAAACCAAACGCCCCTATAAAATGAAAGAAATATGCATATGGTCTCATTCAATAAAAACATTTTTATTTATCTAAAAGATTTTTTTAATTATTTAAAATGTCCTTTAAAATAATATATTTCTATAAATTTATTTTTAGAAAGATTTAAAATCTTAGTGAAATTTAATAAGATAGATTTGATGAATATCTAATAGACTATTGTCATCTATGTGTACTGTGCGTGAAAATAAAATATATGATATGTTAATTTTCTTATAAAAAATCAAACTACATAAAATAGTTATCAAATTTTGGATCCAAAATATTAACAAACTCAGTAACTCACAAGCAGCCAAGGAGGGGAAGAGAGAAGAGAAGCGAGAATTTTAGTAAACTAAAGGGATGAAAAACTATCAATCCAGACACTATAAGATGATTATTAATAGTTGATAATAGGGAGATAAAAAGTTATTCGAGTTATTAACTTTTTTGAAATTAAATGATTGATTTGTTAATTTATGGATCTAATTCATTTACCATGAACCAATTAAAAAAAACATTCATTTACCATGAAGAATTCCACATGATCCTACACTTATCCATCCGTTTAGTTTTAAGGGCGTGTTTGTGCACAAATTAGAAAGGAAAATGAAAGAAAGTGAATGAATTTTAATCAAAAGAAAAGTGGTGGAAAGTAAAAAAAAATCCATTTAACCAACTTTTATGGTATTTATGTATGTGGTAGAATATTTTCTATTACTTTCTCTTAAATTCTCATATGTGAGAAAGGAAAAAAATTTCTCACTTTTCCTAATAAGACAAAATAGGGTATGGAAAGTGATGAAATTTTTTTTCTTTACCTTGTTTAACACGAATACTGGATTTTTGAGTGCTCAAAGGTAAAATCTTAATTTTCCATCACTTTCCGTCATTTTCACTTTGATACAAACACACTCTATAGTGACTTAATTTAATTAATTGTGTGACAACATACACTCTTAAGTGACTTACTTTAATTAATTGCATGACAACATCTAATTCCTATAAAAAATTTAGCACACATAAATGCTTGTTGTGAATGTAGTTTCTAACGAGCCAACTGTGTTGTTATGCATCTTTTCACCTCCTCAGCTGTTGAAATATATGCATGATAATGCAACGAATCTTCAAAGATGAAAGTAGTGTTCCTATTAAAAACACTCTGATTCTTAAATCATGAGCAATAAACAGTGTTATTAACTTAATTTAAAATGAATGTCACAAATATCATCCTCTTTTCAAATAGCCTTTTATATCTTTATTTTGAATCTCACCCTCTCTAGCATTCACGCCCGTAATAACCTACGTAAACGGGCATCAAGATTCTATTACGGTCCGGTCCGTTTCGGAGTGCGTCGGGAAACACCGCGCCAGAAGAAGCAAGGGTGGATTAGAGAAGCGGTATTATAAAGTGTTTCAAACGTGAGAAAAAATATGTTGAACATGCTACAATCGAGCTTCAAATGCAAACATGATTTTTTGTTTTTTTGTTTGTTTTGAAGGTAGAGTTTCACCGCGTCCCAAATGGTGCTTTAGAGACCGGGACACGACTAGAGTTTCATTAGGAATTAAAAAACCAAAAGTTATTTTAATTGTTGATTAATTTGGAATAATGACACGTGGCAGGTTATAATTATCCTAAAAGGTGGCCCTACACTTGTTTTAATATCATTTTTTTATATATAAAGATAAATAAATGCATTCCTTTTCATTTAAATACACACGCTACTCCAGTCCGTGAATCAGCCTCTAATAATCATACGAAATCTCAACGTGTTTAGTGTTCTCAGAAGAAGAATAAAAAAACAAAAGAAATGCCTCATCTACCAGAGGCTTCCTGCCAAACACTGGGTGCTTCTTCTAGGTGCATTTTTTGCTCTTGTTTTTTTCTTTAATCAACTCAAAACTTTCCCTATTTGTGTGCGACAGGCTTTTGAACATTGAATGTGAACCCATTATTGATCATAGCATAACAATTACGATAGATCTTAACATCCAGGCTTGACATTGACTTAATTCATACGCATCTCTATGGATTTCAAGTACACAAACTAAAGTAGTCTACTCAACTCGACAGTAAGACCAACTACCGGGATCCCTCTATTATAAAATAAAATAAAAATCGAATAGAATGAGTGACTGAAATGTGTGTCTGTGTTGGGACTTGGGGTGTCATATATCTCGTTATTACAATATCAAATGTAGTGTTATATATCTCGTTCTTCAATCACCGGAGAATATTTGAATTTTTTCTAAAATTAAAACATTATTGGTCTCTGATAGAATGTATTGGTCAAAAGTCAAAAAAAGGTAAGTCGTGGAACTTGTTACGGCCAGAAGGAAAGTGCTTTTTGGGAAGCCAATGCCTCGCAAAATCTGAGTGAAAGAAAATTAAAAACAATGAAAAGAAAGTCAGAGACAGGTGAAATTGAAAGGAGAAAGAAAGAACAAATGGGGAGTCAACCGATGGCTTTGGGAACACCCGATTCTTTGTACGTCAGTGCAGACGGTGTTTGTGTTTTTATTTTTTGTTTATATTTTTTTCTGTCTCATGCATTTGTAATTAATATGATGATCAGTTTCAGTACAGTACTGTCATGTTTGGATACAAAATAACTCTGCAATAACTTGGAATTAGAGCATCTCCGACCAAGCCTTCGAATGCGAGCAGATTTTTTTGGGAGTGGATCACACAGTGTTTAATCATCTTCTTTTATTTTTTTACATTTATAAAATTATATAATATTATATAAAAATTCATTAATAAAAATTATTAATATTAATCTATTTATATAAAAAAATTATACTATTAAATTTTTTTATTAAGACACTTATAATAAGTCTAATATTAAATGGTTTGAAATTATTTTTAAATTTTTATTTAAATAAAATAGCATAATTCTTGAATAATTAAATGTATGAGGATTTATTTAAAATTACTTGTAAAATAATTTAATATTGATTTCATTTTGAAGCTCTCGATCAAACATTTTCAATTATAGCACTTTTATTAAAAATGAATTAATGTATTTAAATATACATTAGGTTGAAATAATTAGTTAATAAAGTAAAAGGTGAAAAGGTGATTTGGAGGTGACTTTCAAATTTGGAGGCTAAAATCTAAATCTCTAAATTTGTGGATTTGGAATGTGGTTGGAGCACATTACCATCCAAATTTAGAGATATGGAGTGTGGTTGGAGTTGCTACGGAATTGATAATTTTTCTTGGTTGAATACATTGAATATTCTAGTATAACAACCTATGCCATAATTAATTAATATAAAGTGGTATATGGATTGCAGCCAACCCCTGAAATTATGTTATTTCAGGTTATTAAATTCAAAAGAATATGTGGGTTCACTGTCAAATCAACTGTCATCACCTTTTATAAATCAACTGTCATCATTTTTTTACCATTTATAAATTCTTATCCACATATTTTATTCAAACAAAAAAAAATTCATTATTACATTATTTTATATGTATAAAAGATGTTTCGTAATAATTCACTGGCCACCATCCAAAAAGTAAAACAATTCAGGTACAGATAATATATTTTTTTTGAAGAAACAGCTGTTGTAAATTTTACAATAACAAAACAATTACAAAGAAATCAAACCTCACCTTAAAATGCTAATGAAAGATGAATGATACTTATTTCACCATTTCAAAAATGAAAGTTCATGTTATCAGACCAGACTCAATCTAGACACATTATCAAGCGATTTTCATTTAGTGAATAACACAAAATTTCATGCATAATATGAAATTATTTTCATTTAAAAAAATCAAATCATACCCCAAGTAAATTCAAATTCATCAAACACTCTTCATTTCTCAGAAACCCTAGCTTCTATATTAAAAACACATGCCTTTCTCAATCAAATCTCTAATTTCTATATCAAAATCCTAACTCAACTAACTAAGAGTAAGATGAACAACAATACTCACCAATAGGTCCAATACAAATGATTTGAAGATGATTTTGAAAAATAGAGATCAATATTCACCTATTTCATGGCGAGAAGGTGGTGTACCAAAGGCAAGGCCGCAAGGGGGAGACCTCACAGGGGGGAGGGGGACAACTTCGATGTGGAGGGAGGGATGACTTCCTGGCGGAGGGAGGGACATCTTTGGCGTCCTCACGAAGATATCAAATGGGATGGTAAAGAAGGGAGAGAGCCTCAAAGACAACTTAATTACTTAAAGGTATTCTTATCTCACTACAAGAAAAACATGTATTTCCGGCGGTTTGCAATCGAACGGCTACGGTGGGGGACAAGTGACGCGTCGGTGGAGAATCGCAGTCCGACAACGAAGGATCGAAGTCTGACAGCGTCAGCGGGGGATCAGAGACGATGAAGCGACAGCGGAGATTCATGAGAGTGTTAGGGTTCGAATGGATAATTGAAAAGGAAAAATGAACGGTGAGATGGACAGTGAATTAGTTGCGATGGCACAAAACACATGTCGCAAATATGTTTAATTTTCAACGGACTAACAAAACCGCTGTAAATACCTTTTTTTAACAGCGGCTCAACTCAGTTGTTGCAAAAGCAAATAAACATTTGCGACAGTCAAATCTTTTTGTCAAAAATAGAGCATTTGCGACGGTTTTAGTGAGTTGTCACAAATACATAGTCGTAAAAAATGTTTTTTTCTTGTAGTGTCTATTGACATTGATAAATCTTAATAAGTAAATTTAGCATCTCCTAGAATAGTTATTTATATTCTTAACTTATCCAAAGAGACAACCTATCCAGACAGCTTATTCAAGCACGGGTTGGAGGCATGCACGAAGGCAAGCGTGGTGGGGGGGAGGGGTTAGGGGCAAAGTTAGAAATGGATGGGATAGGTTTAGAGATGAAATATAATGTACATGTATTCACTCAAAAGATGTATAATGTACTATGGGGTGGGACCGTGGGATTAGAGATTACTAAAAATAGGTGGGTGTGCTGAATAATCGAAGGGGTGAGTGGGAGTATCGTCGCCCATTGGATATTCCCATGATCCCATCTGCCACATGAATAATGTTTTGTTGCTGTTGCTGCCATTCTTCAAAGCATGCTCGACAGTTGAAACTTGAAACAGGTCCTCATATATCTTCACAGTCTCTCTCTTTCAAAGAGGGTGATCTAAGGTGGAGGAGCTTAAGCAAATCCATTGTCTCTCTCTATTAAAAATATGTCATTGATGTTAAAAGGAAGAAATGTTTTATGAATTAAATTGTATCATTTATAAAAAATAATGTTAAAATTTTCAATCAAGGTATATACCTTATTATAGTTATTAAAGGGGACTAACAAAATATAAAATATTGTATTTGGGACTGTATAAAGAACTGAATATAATAATGTTCTACACATTTTTGCTGAGTTGAATGGTGGGTCAAGGAGTTGAATCATATTATTATAAATATTAAATTGGTTTGGATTGATATAGGATCTATATATTATTGACCTTCAAGAAAAAAATTTCTAAAAAAAATATTAGTGAGAGGGTCCACAAATACAATGCAACAAAGGAGTAGAACAGATTAGGTGGGGGACATACTTTGGACAAAAGATGGAACCAAAAAATGAGGTTGTTTTCGAGTGGGTCTTCATTTAGGTTGCCTATGTGGACCTTATAGTTTATTATAAATGGAAAACCTATAATGGTGCTATATATGAACTGATGAACTTGTTCTAGTAAAATGTATATATGCATTCATGTGCCTTTAATAAATGCATATTGTCCTCTAAATTAATGTACACAGGCGTGGACAAAAAAAAAATAGTGTTATACATTTTTTTCCAATCCAATTCTATCCCATATGCGTCGATAGAAAATCACTAGAGCATATACTCATATTAACGAAATATATGTTTCGATAGAAATTTTTCATATATTCTATAAATACATTCATGCAATTCATTATAGTATATACTTCATTTTTTACAAAAACATATTAGATGAGATATATTTATTTTAAAAAATTCAAAACACTGAGTTTCGTAACATTGGTCAAAATTAACATTAAGGTAGGGTTGGTTCTATCAACCCCCTAATTCTATCTGTCAGTCAAAAAAAAAAAAAAAAAACTCATTATGCCCTCTGAATCTGTATCTAAAACATAAAAGTAATTCCATATTCGAATATCTGGATTGTGATATGATATCAAATTAACCCGCTCTAATAAATACCTAAATATGACACAATGTAAAATTATATATGTATGCGTTACATATTGTTCAAATTCAATTATCGCATTATTAATCATAAATTTGAAAATTTAACAACTATTGTATTTTTGTACAAATTGTGAAGTTCTAATTTCTCTAATATGCATGCCACCTAATCACTCAAACTAATATTCATATTTAAACATGTCAATTATCTTAAAAACTCTATCTAAAACTGAAAGTCTGAATATGAATTATCAAATTTTAAGATATAATCCAGATATAATCTCTCTAAAACTAATATTAATTTATACTAAGAAAGAAAAGTCAAGACTACTGATTCCATTTTTTATAATTGTGATTTTATAGAAGCAGTTTAAACACATTTATTTATATAAGTTTGTTGACATGATCCATATATTTATAATGTTATCTCATTTATTATCATTCTATTTCTAATGACAGGGAGTCCCCTCCTTGGAACAACTCATCATGAAGGTCTAAATTGGCTGGTCACATTAATCATCATTCTTTTGATATATTAAAATAAGGACTGTAAGAAGAAAACAGTGAAACAAATTCACAAAAGTTTTTTTTTATTTTAAGAATGGTGCTCAAGATCTAATCCATTGGCTTATTTTATAGAGGGGAGAGATGTTTGTCAACTTAACTAAAGCATAGTTCTCAACAAATTCACAAAAGTTGATAGTGGTCTTCAATGGGGAATGAAAATAACAAAAATTGAGAGGAGCAGTGGGGGAGTGGACCATGCATGCATGCTTCATCTCAATTAAGGGTTGTTTTGGGCGTTCAAGGAACTATAGTTTAAGATTGTATGACCATTATTATGTATTCTTGTTGGTAGACCAATCAAGGAATTGGTAGGAAGATTCTTCCATCATGCAAATGCAAAGGTTGTACGACAGCAAGGCCAACCGTCAGTCCTTGCAGCCTGTCGTCATCAAATTATTAACACTATTAACTTACTTAACGCAATATATATTTAATTATATGAGTATATATTTTAAAGCTTTAATACACCTAATCCCAAAAATCTTGTTCAAATCATGTAATATTTGTTGGAGTTATATGTATTTTAAAAATATAAATGAAAAATCCTTCAAAATGCACATGGCCTAAAAAAAAAGAGTATATGGAATTTTTAGGGACGATTTTGAATTGGTTTATTAATTCTTTACTCTATTATGAAAAACATAAAATCAAGCTAAAGTTATTTGTGTCTTTTCTTTTCAATAGTTAGGGTTAACTATAGTTGCGTTAAATTTTGATCATGGATGCAAGATATTTCTATTGATTAGGATTTCAAAGCAATATTTGGTTGCACGATTGGATAGGCTTTTGCATTTGCAAGAAGTTGTTTATGCAATCGTGCAACCTAAACAGTTTTACTGTACTGTAGCTTCCTGCAGACAGATTTTAGATAAATAATGTAAAAAAACTGTGCAATTTTCCAAAAGCTTGCAGAGTGAACTTCCTGCATAATCAGTTTTAAAACTCAAATTACTACAAAATCAGTTTTACATTCGCGCAACCAAACACACCCTCAGTAGTGTTGTAAATACAAATAGCATATATTTGAAGGGTATATAGTTACAAAAGGGTAAATTGCGTTTGAATCCCCTAAAGTCTTTGAAACCTATAAAAACACCCCCTGAAATTCTAAAACATGCATTTACACTCCCTGCTATTAGATTTTTTTGTTAAGATGAGACAAAAGTACAGTTTTACCCTTTTTAATTAAATCATTATCATGTTTTTACATTTTAATTAACTATTATAGGAGTTAATTCTTTAAAAAAATACATCATATGTCTTTGAAAATTTATTATTGTATTAAATATTAACAAAGCATATCTAAATTTAATTCATTGGCATTTTTTAGATTTTTAAAAAATTAATTAAATGATAAAATAAGTAATTTTGAAGTATTTTTCTTCCTATTTTAACAGAAAAATCTAACGGTAAGGGGTGTAACTGCATGTTTTTTAACTTCAGAGGGTGTGTTTGCAAGGTTTCAAAAAAATTTGGGGGCTCTAAATGCATTTTACCCTTTTAAAAACCCTATTTTTTTTATGATGGTTAAAATGGAAAACAATTATAAATCACTAGATTTAGAATTCTATAAAAAAAAATTCCTATGATCTAAATATCATATCACATATAATTATTGGCATACATTTAATCTAGTGAATAAATTGAACACACGAGCTACATTGTTTCACACATAATGTACTATCCTGCCTTTTATCTATTGAAGTTCCATTCCAAATTTTTTTTTCCTTCCTAAATCTGAATACCCATAACATAATGTACTAGCCTGCCTACATGGTCACATTCGGACCTAATGTGGCTTCCTTTTTAAGCTATAAATGGTCTACCTTTGTCAACCCAAAAAAAAACACCATGTTTATAATGTTTTGTTTGTTAGAAAAGCAAAAAAGGGAGAGAAAAAAATTTGAAGAACGCTTTCATTTTCTCAATGAGTTTAATGTTATATTCCATTATTCTCCTAAATAGGCACAATGATAGCCCTCTCATTTCAATAGCCTTCATTCTTTTATGTTTCTTGTACTATTTTATTTCATTTTCTGTATGTTGTTCTTCTCATGTTTTTCTCCTTCATTGACATGATCTATTTTTGTAAATGGATATACCCATATTTTAGTTAAAAAAAAAAACATAAAAGCAAGCACAATGAAAAACACAATTATAGAATAGGTCCAAACTATGATATGACTAAAGTACTATTATCAGGTATCAATCAATTGCATGTGCTTCACCGACCTACCCAAATCAAAAGATTAGATTCCTTCCAGAAGCCAAATGCACAATGAACAGAAAATATATCATAATGAAATATTATAAACATAATAACCAACATGATGAAATCAATTCACCATCAATCATCATATGTATCCAAACATCAATTAAATATATATTATTTTAATTCTTCACAGAAATATGATTAAACATATTTTTTAATCAGATACATAATATCATTTCAATTTACAAAACAGTTAGAAAATATTTTAATTTTTATAAAATAAAGTTTGAAAGGGAAACAAAGACGTGTGAATGTGTGGAGATATCAGTGTTATTATCCAATGGTTAATGCTTTGTGAGAGAAATGTGTCTAATGTTCAATGTAAGATGTTTCTGTGATCTAATGTAGAGTTTAATGGGAATTTATTTGTCTTTCTAATTTTTATAGAATAAAATTATTTACCCTGCAGGAAGGACTGTTGAAACGAGAACAATCAATACAAATAATTCATCAGAACTTGTCCTTGTCAGAAAGTCTGAATCAATATTGCAAACATAGTCCCCCACATCTCCCATTTCTCATGTGACATGAACTTCCTTTATTTTATTGTTCGGAAACATGGGACATGAGGAGAGATAAAACACCCCCATTTTCCATGAAAAAAACAAGGTACATTGTATTGGAAATTCCATTTAGCCTTTGACACACTTATAAGAAAGGAAATTTCAATTGGACTCTCACTATGTATTATGCCTCCCTTCTGTTTCTTTCTTTCAAGACAAGAATCGAACTTTGTAACCTATGTTATATGTCATAAAGACTACATTTTACCTTAAAAAAAGGAAAGGCAATAAAGCATAAGTAAAAAAAAAAACTAAAATATAGGTTAAAACCAAGGCAATAAAGCATATAGGTCAAAAACACTAAAATATAGGTTAAAACCACTATGGCATTGGCAACATGATTCATGAGAACAGAAATAAGGCACCCCAATTTGACACGGTAAAAATATGATACATTGCTTGGAAATTCCACTCAGCATGGATTGGTGTTACCACTTGACATGTCACTGCATAGTGGAAATCATAAATGCAAAATTTACTATTACCTCAACAAAGAGACTTTAACCACTTAGGGATCTAAACTATTCTTTTTTTCTTTTTTCTTTTTAAATGAAGAGAGCTTGATTAACCTGGATAATTTATCACTGAGCCTACCCAATGTTAACCTCAAAAAACTACGGATGTCAGGAGAAACAATTGTTTTTGCAGACCATCCATAATATTTATAACTCTTTCATGAAATCCAAGCATATGAATGGCAGGACTTATACTATGAGGATTGAGTATCATCATACAGATAAAAGCCACAAGAGCAGATGCCTCTTCTTCAAATGAGTTTGATGAGATTTAGATTGTCAATCATCTAAGAAATACAATAGGATAGTGGGTAAAGGTTCCAGTCAACCTCCAGTACCATTAGATTTCAATATTTATTTGTATGGAACAGAAAATCCCAAATGTGACAAAATTTTATGAGAATCAAAAATTCAAATCATGTACAGCAAGCAAACGAGAGCTGCAAAAAAGACTGAAGCGGACAATAAATTTTTAGTACACCAGGACCACCAGCGCCATAGTCAGTACAAAACATGAATAGTCTTTTTACAGGTGACAAAAAAAGGACCAGCTTCTACCACATTTCAGCTCGGCATCTCAAAAGGAAGAGATAAAAAAACACTCCCATCATACATTCATACAGTTGATATACCAAAGAGACCAAGCATGTATGGCATTCAATAAAAAAAACACACATACAAACTTGATGGGTGGAGAAGTGATGTCCAAGGCAAAACTCAGTCTGCCGACTTGTCAGCAATGATAGGCTTCCCACGCCCCATCATGAATCCTCGAGTTCCATCGGGGACTCTTGGCCCGGGTGCTGACTTGCTCAAGCATTCAGTACTGGAACCACCCGGAGCGTGTCCATCACCTGAGATGGAGGAAGAACTAATGATGTCTGAAGAAATCAATATATTTCTGATATGTACAAGGGTCTTGATCCAGTGACCATAAATTTACCAAACCACCTCTTGATAGGTTGACAGAGATATCTTTCTTCATTGGAGTTTGAGTCTTACTCATGTTGATTGGATAAGATTTAGCTAGCAAATAAAATAAAAATAATAATTACCTACCAAAAAATTTGGTGACCCGGACCGATCACAAAATGACACGTCATCCTATCACTTTTTAGT
Source organism: Acorus calamus (assembly GCA_030737845.1). Taxonomy (NCBI): domain Eukaryota; kingdom Viridiplantae; phylum Streptophyta; class Magnoliopsida; order Acorales; family Acoraceae; genus Acorus; species Acorus calamus. The sequence goes on along the minus strand of CM060871.1, from coordinate 5,669,804 downwards.
ATGGAATTATGGACACTATCACTTCTGTGATAGGTCCACATCAACTTGAGTCACCAAATAGGTCGAGTTTTGGTTTTTAGATCATTATTTCCCTATCTACATTTCTGAAGTTTTTATATTAAAAGGCGCATAATTCTAATTTAAGGCAATGAGCAGAAGTAAATGACATATGGTTTGATTGCGGAAATTTATCACCTAAAAATGGCCACAAATGAAAAGGATTGATCCTACCATTCATCCTTGAGTTCTAGTCATATCCATCATGGTCTACTCGAGGTTCTTAATGACAGGTAAATAAATTACCTGGTTGAAACTTGAAAGTGCTTTCCACAATAGAGTTACAAATGACGCATATTAGATATCTCTTTTAAGAATAGGGAAATGACTTGTTGGTTCAAGTTGACCATTTCCCGAGGTCCACATACTAATCAAGGGATCCAAATGACCCTCATTTGTTATTCTACACAATAACCCAGGCTTGATGGAAATCAGAGATCGGCTCTAGAAGTGAATAATCTCATGTCAATTGCAACCCACCTTTCCTCTTCCTCATATATATTTCCTTCTATGCATATTACTGTCCATCATACTTTTCTTAAAGGAAATTATGATTATAGGTTTAATCAATAATGTGGCATGGTTACTAAAGGCTTTTCTTCTCTGGCCATGAGACCACTAATTTTTCTCTCTGTTTAAGATAGAAAAGAAAAGAGATTCCCCTGATTATAAGAATTTGTTTCAAAAATTTAAGATAGAAGAGAAAAGAGATTCCCCTGATTATAAGAATTTGTTTCAAAAAGATAATGGGGATATAAATATCTCAAATAAATCTTCTAACCACAAAGGAGGTGGATGTTCAATTCTTTTGTGCAAAAATAAGACCACCAGAAGGAACTGACCTAAGAGGAATATTAGAGAATATATGAAATAAAAATTAATGGGAAATTGGTGAGCGTACCATGCCCATTAATATAATACCCTTGACGCCTCCGTCTGCCTCCCTTACGGCCTCTTCCTCCACCTTGTTCACTTAAGTGATCCAATTCCTACAAAGATATATATAAATATTTATATATTGTAAAAAGGATAAAGTTCAACAAAAATAGCATCCATTTACATCAGTTATCATATGAACATAATTTTAGTATTTTTTTCAATTGTTTATAACAGTAAACAAGTACCTATAATATAAAAAAAAAAAGGACAAATCAAGGCATACCACCAATTGTCATTTCATCCATCAAAGACCCAGCAATTTGATATCAGTACATACTCCAGTAGTATGTCCAAGCTTAAATACAAATTTACTTAAAAACAGTAATTGTCAAAATCAAGGTAAAATTCACTTTCATCGAGTCTATATCTTAGCCTTCCTAATTATTAAATGAACCCACCGTATGGAACAAACTTTTCAACCGTAATTGTTCCTGCGGTATTTACCAATGTGAGCCTCAGCAGGTCCCTCAAACTCTCTGTTAGTATAATGAAATATTGAATACATCAATCCATTCTCTCATATTCATTTCTTATTGTGCAAGAATCCTGCTCATCTTTCATAGTAAACATATGCAACCTACTATTAGTGCTTCAACACTAATTTTCTCTAAATCAGAAACTCCAAACCGATCGTCCAACTAGTTCAAGAACTCACTTGGAACTTGAGCACACCAAAATAGACCATAAGAGGAAAACTTATTTACTAATTGAACAATAAAACTCTCTTGAATATAATGATCAAAGGAAGCAGAGCATTTCAAAGCTACTCTTGCAACCTAAAGAGGAAATATGCATTAATCGACCTGTATGATATTTCTCAAGTTTTCTCATCATGTTTATTATCCTTCAAGACAAAGATATAGTTGTAGAAAGACTCTTCTAAATTAATATTCAAATTAGATTTGGTTTTGGGCCTAATGATGTAAACCAGTATGACCTTACAAGAACAAGATACTTTATACTAACCTCTTTACCAATAATTTCATCATGGTGGTCAGAAGAATTCATGTGCTTGTCTCCATCCACATCAAATGTTGGCATATCATTATTCTTCTTTGGAATAACACCTTTATGATGTTGCCTCCCACTATGATTGCCCTAGATATCAGAGGTTCAATGAACTGGAAAAGAACACCACTTGATAGCAAATAGGCGTAACTATTTACCTTTGGCTTGGAAAGAAGTTTTACTTGCATGCCACTTCTCCAATTTTTTTCATCATGTAAAGTGGTGACCTGATTGTGTAACAAAAACCATCAAGCAACAGGCTATCTAACATCTGTCTCAGAAAATAGAATTCAAGCTCCTGAAACTACAGTAATATACTCACAGCATTCTCAGCTTCCTCAACTCTCTCATACTCAATAAGGGCATGAAGCTGCAGAGCATGGAAGTAGGATTAGTATTTATTGAAATTTATCAGAATGCAATTTGTCATGTATTCGAGAAAACATTCTTTTACCACGAAGTCTTAAATGTTACGCATAGTTTACTTATATGTGCAAGATATAAACTGTGTCAGTGTTTTTTTATACATAGATGTCCCTCTGCAACATTGTCAGAGGTGGAATTGTGCATCAGTACTATATTTCTATGTGCAATGCTCATGTTCATCAATTAATATGGCTATAAGAGTTCCTGCTACCTCTTAGAAAAATGGAAATTTAGGCTGCAACTGGTCTGGAAATGATGGATCACTTTTCTTAACAAAACTCTAAATACTCTCTTAAATCTAGCACTTCCATTAAACCCAAATAAAGACTCATGAAGTTTCAAAATGCAATAGCCAAAAGTAAATTGAGCATCGTTGCAGGCTGAAGCATAAGGGAAAAAAAGGACTCAGTACACAAGGGGAAAAAACTCAAAATTAGGCAGTTCATAAAACCAAAGCTTCAAAAACCTCAGTTTTTGTTTCAGCAAAGAAACACTTTTACCACAATCACGTTTTAGTAGTAATTAAGAAAAAAATTAGGCTACCTTTCACAAATGAATGTTGCCTTCTACATGTCTAGTATTATAACCCTCCTTTCATATGGAGTATTCAGGGAGTGATCCTGCTAGGCAGAACAGTACTAGGATGAATGACATCTTAGGAAGTCCCCGTTTTAGGCACCATTCCAATGGAGCAGTGGTAAAAAACTTGGCCCAATGAGATAAATTCATGGGGTTTGTCTTCAGTACAGCCACTGTATAAAAAAGAAAAATACAAAGCCTAGGACTATATCAATTTCTACCCTCCCAAAACCCTGCGGAACCGCTTTGGGAGGTGACATGCAAGGGTTGGCGCCATGGTCCCGATCAATGGTAAAGTCTCCAGACTAAAAGGACAGCCCTGCATCCGAGTCCTGAGAAGGTTAAGACTATCCAGTTTCTGCCCTCCCAGAACCCTGCTATGTGTAACAGGTGATGACCATTTTAAATCCAAGCTAACTCATCATCCATGTAACTACATGAATAAAACAAAGATGTGCTTTCTTTTTTAACAAGAGAGATAACCATTAAACTTGGTGGCTTCACTACAATATAATCCCAAAGATATTGGCATGACCAAAGCCAATCTCCAATGACCAGGCACACTATCCCTACCAAAAAAAAAACAGGATGCTACATTGCTACCTCAACTCCCCACAAAAATCCAGTCAGTTGATAAGCTGATCTCCTGCATCAATATTCCTCTGCCACAAAAGAATTCATTCCTGAGTCTCAAATTAAATAAACTCATATCCCCTGCACATACTCAATTTTGGGTGTCACTTAGAACCAAAAAAACCCAAGACTCATGGACATTTATCAAGAAATTGAAGATTCACTTTTGGTGATGATATATACTTACCACATGACCATGGTAATCAACTACGGGTAAATCTCTAGACCAGTCAAGTCAATACTCAATGCATAATCACAATAACTTGAGAGTCAAACTGTGTCATACTGCTTAGATCATCAAAGTCTGATTCCAATTCAACATTCTGTACACCCCAGACAAATCTTCTTGCTTTCCCCAATGTCTTGATCATAAGGATTGACTTCATCAACATGGTTGTGTTCATACTGGTAAGAGATGGTACTCAGGTAAAGATCCAATTTCTTTTTTCTGAAAAACCTTGACGCATACCTAAGGCAACATCCTCAACAAATTCATATGACCACCTTTACAAAAAAAAATCATATCTTGATTGACTTCTCATCATCAACACTATTATTTCATGACAGGATTTTCCTCTTTCTAAATTCTTCAAAAATCAGTGGTGCCATAGTCAATAACCAGTCTCCCTGAGCAAACGCAATGAAATTTCCACTAAATAAACAGTCTAAGTAATGGACTTTTGATCTCTACAAAAGCAAAATCCGCACGGATCGGGTAGCTGAGTGACAAGCTCATCAATAGCAGTTGGGTGAAACTCACTCAAATAGATGTTAAATGAAAATCAGAAGCAGCTGTAAGAATGTAGATATTTCAGATTATTATTATATATATATATAGGCTGTAGCAAAGCACGATTATGTTTGGTTGGGTGATGTTTCTAGGATAAAATATCTGGCATAATATTCTCTCCACTACTTAGAAGTTCATAACACCACTAAGCTCTAGAAATGTATACATATACAGCATAATTATAAAGAGGATTAACTTCTCCTAATCACCTAGTACGGGAACAAAGAACAAGCTCATAAAATACAAGAAAGTCAACAATGAATATTGGTTGGTTACATGCCTTATTGCTGATAATAAACTTTTTTTCCGATCCTTTCTGATGAATAGAGATGTCCTTAATACTGCATTCGAAGAAAAATGTTAGATTAATAGCATGTTGCATGTTCATCCATGAAAATGAAATATACATTTTAGATCTCAACAGGAGGCATACTTTCCAACATCACCAAATATTCTTTGAAGGTTGTCCCTTGAGTGATCATCTGGAAGGTTCTCTACCAAAACAGTCCGGAACTAGAAATCACAATTAGATACTAGAAACTGTCACTTACAAAAGCAAATCCAACAAGAATCATAAACTGTCCATCAAATGCCTACCTCTGCATTTGAGATGTCACTATCTGACAATGGTTTTAATCGCTTCACGCTCTTTTTATCTGAACTGATAATCTGTGAGTACAAAGAATATTTAGAAAAGATTAAAAACAAATATATAAGACAAATCAAATAAAAAGATGATTAATCTTAAAATGAAATAAATAAGAAAAAAGACTTCCTGCATCCTAGAATATTAAATATGCCATACAAAAGGTTTTATCATTACTTATTCTAGCTTAATTACTTTCATAATTTAAGATGAGACAATAAAAAGATTCTAAAGTGGCAAGGTAAGTGGGAAAACTTACAAGTTGAGAAGATGTCCTAAGTGCAATCTCTATCTGAGAACTGTCTTGAACAAGCTTTTTCATTTTCCTAAAAGATGCAATAACCTCAATAGGAACTGCAATAAGAAAAAATGTTAGCATATAAGAAAGTTCCACACATGCACAAAAATATAAAAGTTAAAAATAAAAGAGGTCTGCATTTCTAGTCCTTTCCATAATAACCAAAAGAAATATGTTAATTTCATTAGAAGCACAGCCACCTAATTTGCACCAAGGGATGAAATGGTGAATTAGAATGGTGATAAAAAAAAAAGATAAATCATATTGAAATACCTTTTCCTCACCCAATTCTATGTGGCATATCTATGATACTAAAAGGGTATCCAGTTAGATGTAGTTACTAGAGAATAGTTTTTCAACTCTATACATTAACAATTTTCATAAACATATTTTTTAAAATAATAATAATAAATAAATAAATAAATCTTATTCAACAAAACATAATCATTTCAAGTCCTTTTTGTCAGATTATTTTTTATAGACTTCTCGGAATAACACAGGAAGTTTTGATTAACATGCTGGTAACTCAAGAGAGTTCAATATAAAGCAGTGTTTTAAAGATAAGAGTTTTACATTATTATAGTTTTGAAGAATTTAAAAAATGTCTCCAGAAGTTGAACATCATCTCCTAGCACCCTGCTATACAAGGGACTTTTTCTTGAGTAAAACCATACAAGGGATTTGGTTGGCATTAAACCTGTCCCTCAAATATTAATGTACAAATCCCATCAGTGGTTTCTATTACAGCATGAAATCACAATGGCAATCTAAATCTAATCATAAAAGGAAAAATGCCTCATGATGCCATTGTGTTTAATATTGTTGATTTTTTATTTTGGGTTTTGTTAATGAGTGCCCTTAGGACACTTGTTAACCCATATTTATTACTAACTTTTTAGGTATCCCAACAAATCTAATTATGATATAGATCAACAAAATGGAAGATTTTTTGAAATACCAACAATACCCCTTATAATTTCACCACTTTTTTTTCTTCTTCCCTCCCATACCTAATGTGTCTAATATATTTCGGTAGCTAGTCTGGTGAGCGTTTGGTGGGGTCTGCGTGGACGTAGCCTGGGGGGCTTTTGTTTGTTGTTTTTATTATGTTTACTTTGGACTATATTTTGGTAGCTAGTCTACCATTTTCTTCTTGTTGGTTCCTTTTTTTCTTTTTGAGAGAGAGAGAGAGAGGTGTTGGAGCATTCATATCAAGAAGAAAGGCCCCAAACAAAAAGGAGACGATGGATCTCCAAATCAAAATTTTAATATTGTTGATCCCTAAAAGCAAGAGTAAGTGGCACCTGTATAAATTTTTCTGAAGCCAATCTAGTGCAAACAATGACAATCGCATGAAATAAACAAACATTATCTTGGGATTAAAAGAAATGGAGAATAGGTAGACTTTATCAGAATTCAACATTTTTTTAGAGTAACTGTAGGGGCAAATTTTATAAGGAAACGAATTCGGGGTACAATTCCAGGAAAAAAAAAAGAAATGGGAAAAACAGAACATGGAGAGAAAACCCAGTAGGTGAGTAATCTACTGAGCATTCAAGGGTCCCCCAAAAGTGGCAAAGAGCCTGAGTCCCACACCTCAAATTCCAGGCTGTTCTCAAAAATCACTCGTTTGGCACCATTAAGGGCACATACCAATGAATGCTCAGCTGCAACTGAAGCATGAAGTGTATTCGATCAAATTCTAAATAACATAAATGCTAGAGGATAATGTTTAATGCAAAAAGGTAAACCCTATTTCACTTTTTTCCAGAAAGGTTGGAGCTTTATATATAGATGATGGCCCTCAAACAAAAAAGGAGACAAGGGATCACCGAACCAGCAAGATACATAAAAAAAATAAAACAAGAGAAATAAAATAAACAAAAAAATACAATCACCCGGCCCAGCCCTGAGGAACCCCAACTACATGTCACAAAATCAAAATATTCTTTTCTGAACAGAGAAGAATCAGAAACAATTAATTGCATAGTCAACCAGGTGTAAACTAGAAGCTCAGCACAGCCACATTCAGGCTGCACCAGGAGAATCCTCTAGTCAATGCAACCTGTCATAAGTACCTGCTTTGTTTCATCAGCTTCTTCTCTATTCTATTCTAATTATAACAAACACATGCACAAGGATATAATCATATAGAAAGATAAATGGTTGGGTATTTCAAAATTCAGTAGGAGAAATACCATAAAAATAATAAAATAATAATAAAATGAGGAATACCAGAATTGTGCTTCTGCTGAACTCTAAACCAAACTACCCAGTTCAAGTCACACGGCAGCAAATAAATAGATGAAGATAGACAAGGAATCTTTCGAGTCATCCAAAGCAGATTGACAAAATAATGATGATTAATCTTAAAGTCCCTCAAATGAATTGAAGATTCTAGAGGACCTTTATCATCCCTCCCTCCCATTAAAATGGTGTCTTTTTGAAGGATGGTGTCACAAAGGTTTATTTAAAAATTAGGAAACTACAGAAAACGAGAAAACAAAGGGAAAAAAGTAAAAGAAGAGATAAGTATGGGGAGGAAATAAGGAACGACTCAATACCTAAAAACCCGTGCATATAAGGAATGTCATCAAAGGCACATCTACAACTCAGAAAAGTACAAAATATCAAGAGAATATTGATATGATTTTACAGCTGAATGGAAATTTGATCGCCACCTTGTGCACATGGTGTGATATTCATAGGAATCTAATTGGTGGATAGGAACAGAGTCATATGAGTCCTTGGCCTAGATCAGTCAGTCAGTAGGATAAATCTAACTTATTGGTTTAGCGGTTGTTACATGCACAACAAGGGAGTAACTAACTTCCCTAAACTTGATTAACTAGTCAAAGAGGTGAGAAGGCATTTAAATACAGGACTTGAACACTCCCCAAGGCAATCCATCAGCCAAAGAGCCAAACTGAAACACAAAGCTAACTATCTCGTCACCACATATGGTGAAAGATTAATCACCAGTTAATGCCAATCAACTTGGTTCAGAATAGTGTGAATCTATGATCTTTCTCTTTTCCCCTCGAGTTGTTTCAACTCAATTAACCCAAGACCTGAACATTTCATAATAGAAGATACAACCAGTACACCTGTAGGCATATATGGTTATAATACAAGGCCCACATTTTAGGCATATCACATGAAAAAAGACCAAGTTATTTCCATATTGCAGCATAAGTCTTAAGACTATCCTTTTTCTAAACTGTCTCTTATCCAGCTGATCCTAGAAAAAAAAAGCCTGGAAGTGATGTTAAAAAGAACCCAAAAAAGAAAATGGTTATAAGGGACAACCTCAGATGAGTAAGGAGACATCAATTCCTGCAACATAATCAAGATGAGCCACCTGCAGCAGTGAGCTGGGCAACATTCACCTCACACAGGATCACCTATAGAATCTCTTCATGGTCCCTTATCACTGCAATACTTAATGATTTGAGGGAGGAAATAAATCCTTTTGTTATTTTACTTCTTTTTGTTACGAAAAAAAAAAATGCTTTTGCGAATTACAAGAACATAGAACGAAAGCAACAGGAAATTCTTTCCATCCTTTTCAAATAGTTGCTTCACCCCCAACCCCCGACAGGCTGAGGGTTGGGATTTGAAGTCCAAACCTCTGGTTTGGAGATTAGTAGTGTTGACCAGATAAACAACACTCGGTTCACAAGGCTTTACAACATACTAGTCGGAGTTTTTGTTAGAAATTTAAATTAACAAGGAGCTGTGCCTTGGTGCAATCCAAATATTTGAATATTTCATCGTTAAAAAATAAATAAACACAGCAGGTATTGTAAATCCCCAAAAGCTAAACATGCTCAAAAAGAAACCAAATTATCATGTCATTCTAAAATGATCATTCCTATATGACCAGACAAGGCATTCACATTATTCAGCTAAATGATTAAAAGGTTGGAGAAGGATATACATATTTATATAAGACAAAATAAAGTTGAACGGAATTCTCAACAACATACCAAAACCTTTGTTTTTCTTCACAAATTTCAGTAGAAACTTATCCGTAGGTAGGTTCTCATTACTGAAGTAATATTCCACCTGCATTTGCCAAAATTTTGAAGTTGAACATTTACTAACCAAAATAATAAGGTTTAAACAATTAAACTCTCAAAACCACATATATCACTGGTGTTACCAAAATTAGGCAAAACCAGTCCAGTAAGTATCCATTAACAAGGGCAATCTTGAAAGCCCATGCCTAGCTAATCAGGAGCAGGTGAACATGTAGATAACAATATCATGCTTACAATTACAATTACAATTTTGTTCTCTAGATTTAAATCGCTTCGACCCTGTTGTTTTAATATTAATTTTTTGGAATCCATTTACCTATCCATGACATTTTAAATATATATATAATTATATAATATATATAAGCCTATTCTTTAAGGATTGTCTGAGAACTTCTGAACATTTGAGAATTGGATGGAGCCCTAGCTTCTTCCACCTCAAATTTGGTTAAAACCTCCCCCCTTTAGTATGAGAGTGAGAGATTTCCCTCCTCCAGAGATTTTTCCGCGCATGAAGTTCTTTGGGATTCTCGACCCTACTTCATGTTCCTTCACCCTTGATTAAGTTGCTTCCACCTCAAGCCCATTACCTATCCACACCACTAGTGTTTTGATGTGCAAAATGTGCAACAAAGGATGCATTAGCCATAAGCAAACATGTCCTAAAATTGAGAAACAAACCTATCTTTATGCAATCAGTATTCCTATTTGGAGAACTACCAAAATTATGATCCCATGGGCATGTGGACTTCTACGGCACGGGGGATCTCCAATTTCACACAAACCCAACTCCAAATCTCTGAATTATTAAATTACTCTTGATCATGTTCTCTGTCTAATCTCACCCACTTCTCCCATTTCCTTTTTTTACAAGTCCTATTGTTGATTATACCTCTCGCAGGTTAATTTCAGGAAAGGGATATCACAATGATTTCTTGAACAAAAATCAAGCGAAACAGCCATGAAAAATTAAACCTTCAGCAGATAGGAAAGACTCATCCTTCAAAGACACCGGCCAAAAGTACATCACAACCATACACTCTCAAAAAATAAGTGATAACCAAACCCTTCAATCACACCCCTCCGAGTTGACCAAATTCAGCCACTTCTGTAAACCCCATAGCACAATTTAATCACGTCCCTTCCAGTTGTTTCCCATAATACAAGAAGGCCATTCCTCTCCGAGAAAACCGCGACCCAAGCTTGGACAGAAGCCATGATCACCACCCAAATCTTCCCCTCATAAAGTTTTTTTTTCCTTTGGAAAATCTCTCCAACGTATTAACTACTGATTTTAGACGTTCTTTTCATTCAATTCATATACAACGACAAAGAAATCAATTCAGAGACAATAAATAACCACTAATGATACTGACGTTGAAATGAAAATTAATCTTTCAGAAATCAACATGAAATGAAAACAAAAGACAAAAGAAAAACATTGACATAACAAACTTTATAAAGAACGGAAAGAAGTGAAACCAAAAACGGTGGGACTGATCGGTTACCTGCCGCACGATCTTGTCACGGAGATTGGAATCCTGCGAGACGGAATCAGACGGCGGCGAAGCCCCTTCGAGTACATGATCTTCAGGAGTTTCAGAAGACGCTTGTTCTTTCAGATGTGACGGCGAAGAGGGTTCTTCGACTTCTTGGTTTTCGAGGGTTTCCGAAGGAGGTGGTGGTGGAGGCGGGCTTTCGGAGGTTTCGGGAGTTACTCGTTCTGATGGAGGCGGCGGTGAAGGTGGCGGAGGAGGAGGAGGGGTTTCGCCTTCCATGTTTTTTGAAAATCGGAGCGACCGCCTGTACCACACGCGCACCTTACCGAGCTTCGGTTCCGCCTTGCCCGCGCTTTATAGTCCGCGTTGAAGTCATTCAGGGCTGACGCGGACTTCATCTGAGCCCGACCCGACTTGATGTTCACTTGGGTTGCGAATGCAGGGATGACAATGGGACTGTCTGAGGATGATTCAGGATATTAATATTAAAATTAAATATTTATTACACTAATTACATAATTTATAGTTGTCATTTAGTAATCTAAAAATATACAAAAAAAAATGAATAAATTCAAATGTTAATTGAAATTTGAAATCATATAAATATACACCGGTTATATTTCGGTATTAAAAAAAAATTGAAACATTAATTCCAATCAACTAAACACACACGTCCCCCTCCCCATTGTTTCACCCTTTGGTCCTTACATAATACTTGTTATGGATATTAAAAGTTTATATTTTTTTATTCTAATAAAAATTTAATTCTTATTTAAAATTTTAACTTAGATTAAATATTACACAAAAATATGTTTTAATATTTTATTTTCAAACCCGTCTTGGCCCAATCCAACCTAAACGGGATAGGTCAGGATGAGTTTGGGTTTTTGACATGCCTGTTGGGATGGGTTGGGATGGAAAAGGTAAACCTGTTCAGTAGTTTGGGACGGGATTTTGCGAGCGGGTTCAGGATTAAGATTCACAAATGTCATCCCAATCGATTCTGTTGTCATCCCTATGTGAATGAGACAAAAAAAAAGGAATGTGTTAGGTATATCCCCAAATGCAATCTCATTAATTAGCTCATTTTTAACAATCAGCATATGTTTTAATTTTAAAAAAATATTAAATCTTGTCTAAATTGAATTAGCTCATTTTTAACAAGTGTAAAACAAATTTAACGAGGTATGTACCTCACCTAAGGAAAGTATATACCTCTTTTGAATAACTAACGAGGTGTGTAGCACTGCATTTAGGATTGTAAAAAAAATAATGTGTAAAAGAGCCCTTTTATTAGTTGTTTTATTTGCACACCTCGTGTTATTTTGTACACTGAGTTCATTGATTAAATTTGTTTAATATACAATGTTTTTATCACCCCCCATCATTTCAATACAAGGATGAGCGTGAATGCATGATGGAGCATGGAGTTCCATCACTGGGGCAAGACATGTGAGTAATAGATAACAAGGAAGGAAACAATGGAAAGGGGTGGAGGGATTAGGGTTTCGGAGAGGGCTTTGTAGTTCTATTGTTGGGCAGGGTTTGTATGTCACAAAGTAGTATGAGGATATGGAGGGACATAGGTAGGGAGGATTTGAGTTAGAGGTTTCTGTAGGAGACTCAACCCGGGCTTAGAATATGTGATGTTACTTATTTGTCTTTGGGCAAGGTTGATGTATGTCATCAAGAATCTGAACCCACACCTGATATTTACAACCTAGCCCACATAAAAAATCAGATTGAACCCGTTGGGTTTAGATTGGACCCAACTCAAGTTGCAGCTCTAGGCACAGGGACCGTCACCAAGGAAATGCAAGTATGTCTAAGGGCGACGAAGAAGAGGGCAGCGGGGTGGGGTGCGGTGGGGTGGGGTGGGTAAAATGGGATGTGGAAAATTGGGGTGAGGTGTGTAAAAGGAAGCGTACAAAATGGTTTGATTTTAATGTATTTTGGAGGGTGTCTGCAAATAAAGGCACATTGTATTCTTTCTGTTTTTTCATTTGAGAGAGAGAGAGAGAGAGAGAGAGAGAATGTGTGTGTCCGTGACCATGGTGATTTATAAAACTTACAACAGATATTTAGACAAGTGGCTCTCAATAAGTGAACTACACATGATGGAAAAAAAAACTAGATCTCCTTGATAAAAGGGTGATAACAGACATGATTTGCTGGCTATCTGTGTATCACGTATACAACAATATGGAAATACGATTTTCAAATGTCAGTGCATTTGCAATCTTAATTCTTTGATACACAGAAATTGAATGGGTGTATGGAAGACTCGTCCTCCTCTGTTTACAATGATGCACTGAAGTCATTCCCAAAACCTAGGTCCAAGGTTTAAAAGTTTGATGAAATATAAAAAAATAAAACAACGATCATACAAAAGGATGTACATGGAATTAAGATTATACATTCACAAGCAGAATTTTATTGAATATCTTGAAGCCTCATATAGGTTATTATTTATCTTCATGAAGAAAAGAGAAAGAATAATTAAGGGTGGCTTTATTTGCGTCCTCAAATCCATAAATAAGCCCCTTATAAATGGATTTTTATGTAAAAACTCCATTTAAATCTGATTAATTATTATGCACACACATAATATCTAAGATTAAGCGTTTACATGCAATCCAAACAGTTTTGTAACATAAACCCAAATTGCAAAATAGTGTCCAAAACGATTTAAGAAAGTGATGCAGAATCAGTTTTGCAATGAGCATAATCCAATTGTGAATGCTTTGAGCCTTTGAAGACAAGCAACTACGAGTGAGTGATTTTTCACATAAAAAATATTTTTTTTTCCCGAATTCACTTTAAAAACCACATTTTCAATAACCTCTTGTCTTCCCAAATGACATTGACTTGCAAAATCGGAACCATGAGAGCTTCCCCAAGAATCCTAAAGATGACCATTGCATAGACGATCAAGTTTCTCTGTTGGTTCAAGTTCAACTCACTCGACACCACCACCATCAAAATACCTGTACCCCTCTGGCTGCCTCCAGAACCCCACTTTCCTCCTCCGCCACCACTGCCATCTCCGCCGCCAATGAAGTGAGGAGGAGCCGTCCCGGTATGGGGGAGTAGGGGAGGAAGGGGACGCGGTTGAAGAGAAGGTGGGGGGTCCAGATGAAGGCGAGGAGGTAAGTGCAAGTGACAGAGAGGCCTGTCAGCTAGGGCTAGGTGATGGGTGAGTAAGCCTGTCAATTATCCGGCATCCGATCCGAATCCGTAGGGGATATCCGAAAAATCCGTATCCGTATCCGAAAAAATAATCCGTATCCGAATTTTCGGTCGGATACGGATATACCCCTATCCGATCCGGTATCCGATGGCATTAAAAAAATATTAATATTGTATTTAATATCTACCATTGGATTTTGCAAGTGGCTCACATTCTTTCTAAATAGTTGTAAAATTAGGACTTGTGTTTGTGAATTTTTAATTTTTCAATTTTTGAACTTTAAATGAAAATTTGTTATGTTTAATTATTTATTTATTCTTTCTAATAGTTGTAAAGTTAGGACTTATGTTTGTGAATTTTTAATTTTAAGTCAATTTATTCTTTCTAATAGTTGTAAAGTTAGGACTTATGTTTGTGAATTTTTAATTTTAAGTCAATTTTTAAACTTTAAATAAAAATTTGTTAAAATTAATTTATTTATTTCGGATATTTCTCCGAATCCGTCGGATCGGATACGGATACGGATATAAAATTTTTTTTCGGATACGGATACGGATATGACCATATCCGCTCCGTATCCGGTCCGTTGACAGGCTTATGGGTGAGAGATATTGAGAAGGGGGCATACATAATAATCTTAAATAATCTTGAATTGGGTTTAAATATGGGGGGCTTTTAAATTAGTTGTCCAAAATTTGAGAGGTATTTAAACAAAAAGGACTTATTTATAGATTCAAGGGGCTCAAATAAAGCCACCCTAATTCTAAAGGGTCCAACTAAATACTCTCCTCAAATTACTCCGCGCACCCCGTGTTTTTCCACACCCCACCCAAATAACTTAGATTTTGTACACTTCGCATACCCTCAAATAATTATGTATTAATCGACACATTAAATGTTTATAAATTTACATATGTTCGACACTCCATGTGTCTATCATTTCATAAAATATTGGTTTAATATTTTGTTTTATCCAAATTATACTAATCGATTAATTCAAATATAGTAAACACCATACGTGTCTAGTCTCTTTTAGAGCTTATGTCTAGGTTTTTCATATTTGTTGACAGTCTTGGTGTGTGTACAATCAAGGGTGTGTCCAATAAATGAGAGGTAAGATTTATAAACGACTTCGGATCCGACCTTCACGCTGAAAGGTAAGAGGATGCCAACCAAGCTCGAGTCCTTTCAGTTTCCGATGGCATTCTGTTTTGAATTCTCAAAATATAATTCAAACCCCGGTCATGTCGTTCAATAAAAGACAACAATGATACAGTCAAAAACAACCAGCCCCACCTCCCATGTTCACCATGTTAGACCATAATAATCCTTTGTAGCACCCAAACAATAATATGTATATTCTGTGTGGTCCTTGTCTTCAAAAGGAAATGGTGGCCATCCTTTTCATTGAACAAGGTACACCCTGCACGAATCTCGATGCCATTATGTGTTTTCTTAAGAGAAAAATTCATATAACCCATGCAAACTATTTAAAAAATATATAAAACTTTTTCAAAAAATTCATATAATCCATTAAAAATACATGTAAATCCAAATAGTCTTTAAGTTAAAATTACATTCACATATTATGATTATTTTATAAATATTTTATTTGATTAATCTGATTGAAAATATAGTATACTAAAAACCCCTACAATGTGTTAAAAATTCAACAAATCAACCATAAATGACGATTTTAATCTTTTAGACAAGATTTTATAATCTATTTAAAGGTGTAAAATAATCAATTATAAAGAGTTTGTTGCATTTTTAATAAATTGTAGGGTTTTTTTTTATATACTGTATTTTTAGTCACGGTTAATCTAATGAAGTATTTACATAATATTCTTTATTTATCAATTAAATTTTAACTCGGGGGTTCTATTTGAATTTACATATATGTTTTCAGGAATTATATGAAATTTTAAAAAAAATTTATAGATCTCATACAGTTTACCCGTGGTTATTTGGATTTTCCCTTTTTTTAGGAAAAAATCCATATAACTCCCTGTAAACTTGTCTAAACCCATATAACCCCCTGTAATCTTCGTATATCCATATAACCCCCTGTAATCATACGGAAAATCCATATAACCCCCTTCGTCCGCCTTCCGTCAGCCGAGTTAACGGCAAAATCTGAAAAAATCCATATAACCCCCTGTAATCTAGCTTAAATGCATATAACCTCCTGCAATCTTCATATATCCATATAACCCCCTGCAATCTTCATATATCCATATAACCCCCTCTAAATTTTAAAAAAAAATCCATATAACCACATGTAATCTGGAAAAAAAATATTTCTAAAAATTTAAAAATAAAAAACAATTTTTTATTAATAATAGAGTAAATTTTTTGATTTATTCCTTTTTTTATTCTTAATTTTATAATTATAAATGACATGTGATTTCATAACCAGTATCCGACACATTAATAATAGAGTAAATTAACATTTACATGTATTAACATCTAATAGATTGTAAATCTTTATTTTGTTTTATTTTTTCTATTATTCTCATTGAAAAAACGTAAAATTGATATTTTTGTTGTTTGATTTACCTTTGATAAAATAAGAATAAATGATAGATAAAAGATGAATAAGAGTTTATGACTTTTTAAATGACAACTATACTCCTGCATAAATTTTTTACATTTGAAAATAAGTATGAGAGATGTATGCGTGATATGATAGATGTGACAGTTTTTGAAAAAAAATATTTTTAAAAATTCAAAAATGCCAAGAGGAATTTTTAAAATTTTTTTATTTTTGAATTTTATTTTTGAATATTTAAAAATATTTTTTTCAAATTATAGGGGTTATATGGATTTTCCTAAAATTACAGGGGGTTATATGGATATATGAAGATTGTAGGGGGTTATATGGATTTATGCTAGATTACAGGGGGTTATATGGATTTTTTTTCAATTTCGCCGTTAACTCGCTGACGGAAGGCGGACGGAGGGGGTTATATGGATTTTGGGTATGATTACAGGGGGTTATATGAATATATGAAGATTATAGGGGGTTATATGGATTTAGACAAGTTTACAGGGGGTTATATGGATTTTTCCCTTTTTTTAATAATCGTTATTGCTAATATGACGACGTCATCCAAAGACGAGTCCGTTCGACCGTCCACCTAGTCGGTCACGCCGGCCACAGACCCACGCTGATAGCTACCCCTTTTTTTTATTTCGTCTCTATCTAAATTTAAATAAATTATTTAAATTTTTTTTAACTATTTATTTATCCATGCCTAAATCAAAATCAAAGGGATTTAAATTTTTATTCAAATTTTTAATGAATATTTAATAAAATTTAAATATAAATTTCAGTAAAGACCAGAGTTGAATTAATAAAATGTTCCTGCAAAAGAATTTAGAACATCTCGACATTGATTCCACCGTAAGTATGGATTAAGTCAGTGGCTTTGGTCAGTCCATCATTATCGGACTACACAATCTATAAAATGTACACAACCTATGAATTGAATTGTACAACTAATTATTGAGTGTAAATTATTCTCATATCGAATGCTGATGGTATTAACCAGATCTAAACTTGATTGGATCTAATAAGAGAATAACACATGTAGGCAACAATTACTTATATAGTAATTGAATAGATCCGGATTCTCCCACCATTGGTCCCAGTACCCATGTGACGAATCTCGACCGTCCAATCTAAATCAGAGCCTCACAAAAACCTTTAAAACGAAAAACGAAATTACCTTGTATGTTCAAATAAAATATAATAAATATGTAATATAAATGGGATTGAACATTTGAACGGTTCAGAAGCCCCTAAAAAAAAAAAAAAAAAAAAAATTGCGTGGCAACAAAACCACGCGACTTATCATACCAAACCTAACCTTCACGTACAAAAACTAATTAGCCAATATTTCAAAAAAGCCCCTTCGATTCTCATCATCGTCATCATCAACCCCTCACCCTCCAAATCGCCTCTCTCTATAGGGGTCATTATTTCCATCTCGAATTCGCCGTCTCCTCCTCTTCTCGATCGAATCGATCGAGCGAGGGAGAAAGGGAGGTCGATCTCACCGAAGAATCAACAACGACCCGATGAGCTTCCAAGATCTGGAGGCCGGGAGGCCACTGTCGGTGCCGTCGAGGAGGGATCCGACGGCGAACGGGAGGCGCCACAACAAGAACGATCCGTCGCAGGACGTGGCGGCGGGGATCTTCCAGATCAACACCGCCGTCTCCACCTTTCAGCGGCTCGTCAACACCCTCGGCACACCGAAAGACACCCCCGATCTTCGTGAACGCCTGTGAGTCTCTCTCTGTATTCCCTGAGTGTTCTTGATTTGGAGAACGGTTCGATTTTGATGTGAATTTGATAGAATCATGGTATTTGTGTTTGTGGTTTATTTTGGTTGGATGTTGCTTCAGACGGGGACCATAAAATATTTCACTGTTTTGTAATGGATGATATTGTGTTTATTTCGAATGATAGAGGATGAGATGAATGGGGTTTTCAATTTTGGATATTAGACCCATTTTGACTGGGAATTAGAGGACAATTTCAAGAGAATGCATTTGTGTTTCACTCAAATAAAGGAGGAGGGGATTGGTAATTTATGTTTAATGGGGAATGACTTTAGAAAGGGTAAGCAACTTTTTCATTGGATAGTCTCTCCTTTTCTGCTGGTTGCAGTTAGTAATGAAAGAATTTGGCCTTTTTATTATGATCAGAGTTGTAAAGGATTTTGGAAAGAACAAAACAGATGAGAAGTAGCGTTTGAGACCAATGATGTTGTGACAAAGGAATTTATTTGACTGAAAAAACAGGTACAAAAGTGATTCAAGTCCAAATCGCTGGACTGAAACATGGTCCATACTCATATGGGATGAAGCAATGGGGATTGATATGATATTACCTAACACTACAGGATGCTTACCTAGCCAATGCTTAGATTCAGCTCTGCCCAAACTTCGTAGGGGGAGATTTGCTGACTTTGTTTGTTGGTGTATGCAAATTTCCCCTTTTAATTACCATCACTTGCTAGATACATCATGACTTGATGCTCTTTCTGGCCTGGTTTTTTGGGGATAAACAGAATCTGAATTGAAGATGGAAGATTCTCTTGAAATTCATTGAATTTGGGATAAATGAAGTGTCTACATTTAGCTCTCAATGAGTGACGCGTGCTGTCATGTTGCACCCGCTACGCATAACAGGAAGGGAGGCAGCCATTTCAAGATTTAAGAGTGAGCTGTAGGACTTTAACAGCATTGAAAGGATTGATTTTCAAGATCATGTCAGCAGCCAGTAATGATAAGTAGATGTTTGTATGTTAACTCATAAGACTCATAACAGTACTTGAAGATGTTAGTTTTTCTTATCTAATCCCATACATTAGTCATTCTATATAGCTTTTAGAAAGCATGCATCTCCTCCCAGCGATTTAGTCATTTTCTTTTATGATTTCCAAAGTTCAGGGTAAGTCATATTTTAGGATCACTTAGGTTGATGAATGGTGGACAGTTTTTTACTTGTGTGTTGGGTTTCAACGAATACCCAAACTGGAGAAATTTAATGTGGCAAATACAACTATGAAATAAATGTACTAGGTCTAGGAAGTGCCTTGAGAATCACAAAGGTACAGAGTTAAATTTTATTTTTGTGGTCTATATTGGTTTTGCTGACTTTTAAAATGTTGACGTCTGATCTATACTTTAATGTGTGATGCAGTCCACCTTGAGGTAAATACATGACATCAATGCAATTTAAAACTTAATAGAGCAAGGCATTTGACGTTGCCTCTATAAAGGGGCATATCTCTCCATAGGGAACTCTGATCCAGATGGTTCTGCTGTTTTTGGATGATCTTTCAAATATTTTTAATTTATTCTTTTATGGCAGTATCTTATTTTGATGTTTTGAGCATCAAAATTGGGTTGGCATATGGTCCTCTAATTCCATCAAAATTTATGCATGCTTTTATTGTTTATTTAATTCTTTATAGTTCCTATTTTCTTTTGGTTTGATGATGTGCTGTAGCGTTTTATGGTTATTTTGGGGATTCTAAATCTTTTTGTGAATTGATTATGACCATCATCCCAACCAGCAATGTGGATCAATGATAGTTGGGTCTTCTATTTTGTTCTCAGTGTTAGACCAATTTCAAGAGATGTTTGAAGTCGACTGTTATTGGATGAAATTTTTTAAAAAGAGCTTTGTAGCTTCTCCTCGCAGTTTGTGATTCAATCTCCCTCGGTCCACATCCTTGGCTATCTATCTATTCTATAACAGTGTCAAGGAAGATTTGAAATGTAATCTGATTCAGGATTCTTCCAACAAAATAAAATTGGTAATGAAGGAGGGAATTTCATGGAGACTTGCTGCCGGATAGAGAACTTTGGCTAATATGGAGCATAACAAGTTCTTAACTACCCTCCTAAATAGTTCAAATAAGCTGGTTGATGCACCAGCCATACAAGGAGTGAAACATGGAGGAATGAGCACTTATTTTCTTTTTGCTTTAATGTCTTTCTTACTGTCTCTGTTCTTGAATTTAGTAATTATTGTAACATTCTATCATCTGTTTTAATGCATTTTACTCAATAGTGAATATAAAAAAGGTATTTTTTTATCACATGCCAGATTCAACCAATTATACAAATAAGATGATACAAATCAACCGTGTTTGTCCTCCTGTCATGTCTTATACATCAAGCATGCTGACAATCCATCCTTTTATTTCAAGGTAGTAGCAAATTACCAAATATTATATAACAAATGGAAGGAAAGAATGAAAAAAAGGGACCAAAAGAAGAAGATCAGCAACAGTTTAATAGAAGATGCATATTGTATCTATCTATATTTTTTTATTTAAGTGAAAAATGGACATTTGTTATATGATATATTACAAATGTATGATGCATTTTGAAATTAAAACTTTTTTTATGTAGTTTACCAGTTTAATTTAATTGGCAGACATCACCATTTTTTAGTAGAAATGTATGATTGAGCTTTTATCCTGGATTCAAGTTATCATGTGCTTCTTGGTATAGACGTGTCAGAAAAATAATGAAATCAAGATCATCTTTGCAGGTTTTGGTATATCCCTTATGCCCTGGCTATTTCTCTCTTTTTCTATTATTTTTTGGATTATATTTTGTATATGTGATTATCCAGTTTTATAAAATTTGGTGTCAACTAACCTTTCTTAAAATTAAACAAGAAAAGAAAAAAAAGGGATTGATGTAGAGAATCACTTTAGGAAACATGTAGAAAGTGGAACTTTGTCGTGTAGTTTTCTATTTATTTTGGAAGATACATTGGTGTAACTGCAACATGCATTTACTATTTTTATTTTTATTTTGGTATTATTCCTTTGTTATGATATATTTGATCGTAATATTCTGAGCCATTTATTCCTGGACAGGCACAAGACAAGGTTACACATTGCACAGCTGGTCAAAGATACTTCTGCCAAACTTAAACAAGCAAGTGAAACAGATCAGCATGCTGAAGTTGGTGTGAGTGCATATGGTACCCTGTGCTTATACAAATTGAATATATTAGATTAGAATAAATAGGGTCCTGAATGCTATTTTTATTTCACTTTTATCAGGTCAAATTTAAAAGTTTGACGATTTCTATAACCTCGTTGACATAAAGATTAAGCCGTATTATGTTGTTCTCTTTTCTGTATTTTTCCTTATCATCCTTTTCCTTAGTTTGCCTGTATCAAGAATAAAAATTGGAGGCACCATATTTTATCCCTCACCCCCACAATAAAAAAAGAAAGAATAAACAGTATAGTCATTTTTTATTTCTTCCCTCAAATGTTTGGAAAAATGTACTCTGTAACCTTTAGCCTTGTTGATCTTGAGAATTTGAATGCTCAACTTCCCATGTGATATTATTTCTCCAGACTAGCAGTAAATAGATACTTGAAGGGTGGGGGATAACCTTCGCATCGCTGGGGGAAATTGACATTGTTTAGGCCCACTGCATAACAGTCGCATATAAGCATGTGCTTGAGCTTATTAGGCCCCTTGCTTCTCACAGTTTGTTTCCTTGAGGCTCTCAATCTTTTCTGTAGTTTAATTCCATTTTCTTTGGGTGAAATTGGAAAAAGAATTTCGATCTGATTAGTCCTTCAATATGTGAGCTTCTTTTTTGTTGATCATTATCCTGAGGTCCACCAACTGTTCCCTTATTACCCCCATTGTTTTCCAAGGATCACCATAATTGAAGGTAAATTCTGTACAGTAAAAAGAAATACTTTAAATTCCATCCTATATATATTTATGGTCGATCTTTCACATATACTTTACCTAGACAAAACTTGTCAAATTGTGACAATTGTGTTTTTCCATGGGTCCCTTGTTTGTTTGTTTTTTTCTTTCTTTCTCTCTTTCTTACAATTTTATGTTCCAATTTTAGGTCAGCAAAAGGATTGCAGATGCTAAACTTGCGAAAGATTTTGAAGCAGTCCTTAAAGAGTTTCAGAAGTCTCAACGGACTGCAACCGAGAGAGAAACTGCATATGCCCCTTTTGTTCCCCAAAAAGTACTCCCATCCAGGTAAAACTTGTCATAAACAAGTTGGGCCCCTGAATTATTAGTATCATGATCGACATAAATAATTGATTGACACATGTAATAGTCAATAGGGGTAATCATGATATTTGCTGCTCCAAGGAACAACCAATGCCATAGGAACCTCATGTTGATATGGTCTTGTTAGGTGCATGAATGCTGCTAATAAGCAGCTGATTGAAATTACTTTGGCTTTCCATGGGGTTTGAGTTTCCTCAATTGAGGTTAACATAATTTTATTGGTCTCTACTATGACATAACTTAAGTTTACTGCAACATTTTTTTCTTCTTTCTTTGTGCTGTTACTTAAGTGAGAATCTTGGGGAACATTACGAGATATTTTGGGACTTTATGTTAAGAATGGGTCTGACCATCTATTTTCTGTACCTTGAATTAAATATGCTCAGTTGCCAACTTTGCATCTTCTCTATTATACAGTAGCATAGATTTTTTTTTAATATTTTTGATGTTACATACTTGTGTGTTGCTATGTAAACTAACATTATGATTTAAATCATTTTTCTCCAGCTACAATGCAAGTGAAATAGATGCGAGTTCAGATAAATCTGCTGAGCAGCGTTCATTACTTGTGGAATCTAAAAGGTAAGCTTATTCTTTCTCCTTTATGTCTTTTACAAACATCAAATTTTTCTAAATTGTAATTAAAATGAACTATTGTTTTTCATATTAATTTTATCTTTTTTTTTTGGCATTTCACTCATATTATGATAAATAAGCTTGTAGCCAACTTTACTCATTCTTATTTTTATAATCTTACTAAGAGTGCGTTTAGAAACACAGTTTGAAAAGTTATTTTTAGCTGTTTTATGCACACATTTTGAGAATGTAATGATGATGGTTGCTTTATGAAACACATATTTCGAGGCATAGTCATTTGACAAAATCTAGTAATGATGATGCATATAAGTTGACCTGTTTGGTAGTAGCTAAATAATAGTTTTTAGCTTCTAAAAAGTTAAAATCCCCAAAAAATTTGGTGCCAAACGCACCCTAAGTCAGATTCATTCATAGATTTGGTTATCATCTACAGATACTTGATCTCACCCGAGAAGAAATGCCTTTTTCCCATTTTTTTCTGATGGCTAGGTAAAGAAGTACATGAACATGACTAGCTGGATGTTCTTTTTGTTATCTAAAAGAATGATTGAAGGATTGGAGATAGTGGGAAGAAGATCCCGTTTGAAAATTATTATTAATATTGAGTAACCGGGCTTATTATGCCTGAATTGTATACAATATGCGTTTGTTCTTAGGAAGAGGTATTCTTTCAGTTTCTTTTATGTGTATCATTTTCGAATTTGTTGAATTGGTTGTGTACTTTTTCTGCCCATTGATCTCTATTTAGTTCCCTCCCTTCCTTCCTGCCTTTTTTTTTTCTTTTTGTTGGGGGTTGTTAATTTTTGTTGATTGAGATCTGATATTTGTAGTTCTAGTGTTGGTCTGGTCCCTCATCAGCTGATTGATATGGCGAGTGACACGATCGCCTTCATGTTAATTAAATCTCTTATCATTCCTTCTTCCAGTAGAGCGGGAGTGTATGTGGTTCATTTATTTTCGCGTTTTGCTCTTTAAAAGATGCTCTCAAATTCTTTTTTGACTCGTATGACAGACAGGAGGTGCTTCTATTGGACAATGAGATTGTCTTCAATGAGGCTATTATTGAGGAGAGAGAGCAAGGGATCCAGGAGATTGAACAGCAGATTGGTGAGGTCAATGAAATCTTTAAAGACCTTGCAGTTCTGGTTCATGAGCAAGGAGTCATAATTGGTAAGCTTATTGTAATCTAAAACCAGTCACCTCTGTCTAATTCTCTTCCAATCTCAGCTGATCCGTCTCACCCACAAATACGCAGATGACATTGGCTCACACGTCGAGAACTCCCACGCTGCAACGGCACAGGGGAAATCTCAACTAGCAAAAGCAGCCAAAACACAAAGATCAAATTCATCTCTGGTTAGTTGTGTGTCATTTTGTTCTCCATAAATAATTCACTTGGAATATCCTTCAATAAACTAGCTGTCCTGATGTCTGCAGACATGCTTGCTTCTGGTGATCTTCGGGGTTGTCATACTCATAGTGATAATAGTCCTTGCGGCTTAATCGACCAAATTCGGTGGGTGAAGTTCATTCATGTTCTGTAAATCTTGTGAAGCGGTCTCTGGAAATCATCATCAATGGAGGTGTGTGTTTATTTTAATTGTTATCTGGTCTTTTCAGTTAGTTGGATGGTTGCAGTATTGTATGATTGTGTTTGGTGTGATATATAAAGACAGTACATCTGCTGTTTTTTGTTTTGGGTTCTCTCTCTGCATCTGTCCAAAGTAAGAGTTGTGGGTTTGCATATATATGGTATCTGAAACATGGTTAAACATTGTGTTGGCCCTTTATATAATAAATGATAATATCTAAATTCTTTGATTTCACCCTGGTTTGATTATATGGGTACTGATGTACCAGTATGGGTTCCTAGGAAGTCAGTGATTAGGTCCCTGCATGTGAAGAGCACATTTTCTCACCTTTAATTTGTGTATCAGTTGAATGTTTCTTTTATTAAAGAAACATAGCTTGCAATACCTGTGACTGTCTGGTTGACATTCCTCCTCAGTCCTACTATCCCAACTCAATTTATGAAATCTCTCATAATATATATGTCGTTAGTGACTATATTTTGACAAAAATAGAGGTTTATACACGTAACAATATTTTATTCAAGGGTTCCAATACCTATGCTGAAAACATATGGGAGTAGGCTGTAAGATGTGTTCAAGACTGGGAAGAAAGAAAGGAGATCGTAGTAATGATGTTAAATTTCAATGGCTAATCTTTCAAGCGGTTTGTTAGTGTATTTGGTTGTCTTGGAAGGTATCTTTCAAAATAAGAGTGTACGTGGAAAATAGATGGGATGCTTATTTCATAAATTCACTTTTGGACAATCATTTTTCTATTCTGGATCATTATTGGTGTGCGAGGAGTTAGAAATTATATTCTTCTTTGGTTAGGAGGTTATTCCTTATCGAATTTTCTTTTCTTTTTCTTGTATTTGGAGATCCCTCGTCTCCGTTTTTTGCGGGGCTTTTATTAATAAAAGTTTTTTTCTCTTCTCAAAAAAGAAAAGAAAAAAAACAGGTAGATTATGTACGGATGTGGGTTTCATCTTGATCGAGGGATGTATTTCTGATGAGTGTTGATACACGCAGTTTTGTTTGCAGCATCATACGCTATAATAAAGTAGTATATACTACACTATCATAGTGTATGAGTCATATCATAGTATATGACTCAATTTTTTTTTCATTTTTTCACCATGAAAAAAATACACTAATGTATCTCAGTATATACTTTATTTCATACAACAACATACACTTCAAAAAGTGGGTATGATTTAAAAAAAGAAAAAAAAAGAAAAATGAGATAGACTGCAATTGAGACTATAATGGCTGCGTGTATCTTATTCCATTTCTAATTCAGCAATAGTTGCTGTGGGGTTTTTTTGGTTTGGGCCAGTTTGTTTTCTAATATTCTTCTTCTAATGGGGTAAAAATTGGTCATGTTTTTGGCCAATTTTATTTCCAATTTAAACAATACTAGTTAAATACACGCGCAAATGCGCGTGTTTAAAAAGTTATTGTAAGTCAAATAAATAAAACCAAGTATAATACAATTTCATCACAAAATCAATCAAGAAAAAAGAAGAAAAAATTTCAAATTCAAAAGCACAATTTCTTTAATCAAGAAATCAATCTAACCAGAGTCACATAATTCATCCAAAAAGAAAATCCAGTCAATAACAACAACCTGACAAATAGAGATCAAATAACCGGGATCCGGTTAGATCCAACAGGCGTTGGATAATTTGATTGTCCGACGTGTCCGTGACCGTCTGATCTTCTCAATATGATTGTAATATTTTGTAAGATTTTAAAGCTAAACTTAGAATGCAATTAAATTTTAAAACCTTGCATTTTACGATTCAATTAATTTGTGTATATAAAAATAATAAGATCGAACAGTCACGAACGCGTTGAACAATCAAATTGTCCAACACTTGTTGGACCTAACCCGATCCCCAAATAACCAAATCTGACAAATATAAAACTTGGGCTTATGTGAAAAGGAGGGGCATATCATCATATCAAATTCCAAACTTTTAGAAAAAATAAAAAAATAAACAATATAATCAATAAAAAATACCATAATAAAAAGTATTTATTTTCAAATCCAAAGAAATAGTGATATGTATAGATTTATAATCAATCCAGAAATAAAAGAGAACAAATTTTAAATTTAAAAAAAAATTTCATTAATAATTTTATGGGTTGAAATTGGTCCAATTTTTTTGTGATTTTGTCTATAATAACACTCTTATAAAGTGTTACAATGAGGATAAAGAATTCAGTCAATTTTTGTTCTCTTGTGAGCTCTAATGAAGTTTAAGATATCATGTTTTGAGATGAGGAGCATGGTTATAAATTTAGAAATCTGGATAAGAGATCTGTTTGTAACATAGATAGGGTTTAATTGTGAAGCTGAAAGAATCTAGGGACCGATAAGAAAATAGCCCCGCTAAAAGAGAAAATTGGTTGAGTTTTGTTATGGACTTCGGTATAAACAAATAGGGATCGAATTGTGAAACCAGTAGAATCAGGGGGCCGTTCTTCAAATAGCCCAAAAAATGGATAACATGTTTTTTGTCATTGTCAGGACCTGGGTATAAATATCAGGGACCTATTTGTAATAGAGATATAGGTCTTCTTGTGAAATGGATAGAACCTGAGGTCTGATTTGTAAAGAGCCCACAAGAGGACAAAAATTGATCGAATTTCTCATCATTATCACACTTTATAGAGTGTTATAGAAAATTAATTTTTAATAAAAATTAAAATAAATGATATAAGATTGAAATTGAGATATGAGAGGTCCCGCCTGGCTTAGTCCAGTGGTTGTGGACACCCCTTTCTTTGTGAGAGGGATGCCTTCGAGTCTTGCTATATGCACAAGAGTTTGGTGGAAAAATGGGGGGATGGCTGATGGGCCCATGGCTTCAAGTTTGAGTCTATGTGCTCTATATGCACAAGACTTTGGTGGAAAAATCCAGTCCGTATGGGGATGGCCCCATGCTTCAAGTTTGATAAAGCCCGGTTGGGCTTGGTTTCCTGGGCAGTAGCCCAGTGTGTTGTAAAAAAAAAAAGACCACTTATGGCCTGTTGTCTGTTTCAGGGACTTGTACGCTCCTTCAAAGCCCTTTAATAATACAAAAAAAAAAAATTGAGATATGAGAGATTCCAAAAAAATTTTTGGTGAGTGAAACCCTTAGCCCCATTTGGAATGTGGATAAATTTTATTCTAGGGTATAGATTTATCCAAACATAAGTGAGTATAAATAAGGATGAAGTGATTTTGTGTTTGGTTGTGTTTTGAATTATTCTCGTTGGTATACGTAAGAATAAATGTTTTGTTGTTTGGGTAAAATGTGAATAAAGTATGGATAAAAGGTAAAAAAGTAATGATAATTGATTTGACGGGTGATTTATAAGAGGTGATGACAGTTGATTTGACAGTGGGCCCACATATTCTTTGGGTGTAATAACCTTAAATAACTTTAATTATAGAGGTTGATTGGAATCCATATACCACTTTATCTGGGTTTATTCTGGCTTATTTTATCCGGGGTTATCCGGGGTACAAACACCTAAAATACTTATTCAGGTTATCCGGGGGGGTTATACCAATTCCAAACGGGGCATTAGCCCCGTTCGGAACGGAAATATGATTTATTTTTGGTATACATTTATTATGGCATAAGTGAGTATAAATAATGATTAAGTGATTTTGTATTTGGTTGTGTTTTGAATTATTCTCGTTGATAAATGTAATAATAAATATTTTATTGTTTAGATAAAATATGAATAAAGTATGAATATGAATTTAAAAAATGTGAAAAAATAATGATAGTTAATTTGACAGGTGATTTATAAAAAATGATGACAATTGATTTGACAGTATGCCCACATATTCTTTGGGTGGAATAACTTAGAGTAACTTTAATTACATGGGTTGGTTGGAATCCATATACCACTTTATACCAGTTTATTCTGCATAAGATATTTCAGGATATACCAAACAAATAAATGGGTTAAAACCCCTATTCTAGTCAATACCAGATTATCCGAGGTTTATTTCAGTTTCAAACGGGGGCTTAGTGGTTGTAAATTTTGTTGTCAACTATTAAATTATTTGAATTATATCTTCAATGTGTGGCGGTAAGTTTTGCAATTAATAATTCTGCTGTTGAAAAAAAATGGGTCAAGGGAATATGGGTTTGGGCTATCTCCCATAATAAATAAATAAATAAATAAACATTTGAATGGTTAAAAATAGTCACCAGAACCACCTACCTAATCACGAGTGCATAAAGTTCAGGAACATAAAATAAATTATTTATCGAATTCACTCATTTACAAGTAAACAAAACAAGTGCCGACCATATGCCCTTAAAAAAATCTATAAAATCAACACAAATCTGCATGTTCTGTAATAGTTTGCACTTCTCTCAACCTCACTCGTCTGGATATGAATCTATCCAGTGAACACACCATAAAAACAAAAGTGGTGGACCAAATGATTAATGCTCCATAACTTCTGACATGCAAAAGTTATGAATAACTTGAAAAACAAAGGTAGGTGGTAAATTTAAAAACCAAAGGACAAGGAGAAGGTTCAAATTTAATTTACTTTTTTTATAACTTAGAATTACTCTTCTATTTCCCTATTGGGATAACGAGGGTGTGTCACATAGATGATAGAAAACTATTTGAGATGATCATTTTTCATGTAAATTTCAATCGTGATAAATGCATTTACATTTAGAATTGTTATTTAGGAGTGTGATAGCCCAACTCATATTTAATACAAGAGTGTTAACACAACCCTCATTATAGTTTTGTTTACAATATCACGTATCTCGATAATTGTATAACTATAATGTATGACTTTCTTTTAAAAGGTGATGTTATAATTTGATGATTTTTTTTTTGTTTTTTAAAAATGGATTCATAAAATTTAATTTAAATTTTGTGGACGTGGTATATAAATAGGGTTGCGTTTAATATTTTCCTTAATAAAATTCTTTTTATAATTACATAAGCTATAATGTGATTCCCAATTTACCCTGATTTTAATACCCTATTCTACCTAACATTGCTCGTCTCATTTTCCTCACTTTCTCTATGTCAATCTCAGGTCTCCAAAAGGTAAGAAAAATAAAAATCATGTATAGTCCTCCATCACAATGATATTTTGGTCCTTCAATAATTCATGGGTAGAGGAAGACTCATTCAATATACTATATATAAAATCTTTCCTTTTCTTTTAATAATTTACATTCCTACCCGGCATTGTTCTGATGATTTTTAGTTATGAAAAATGTTTATTTTGAATATAAATTTGTTTGTCTTGTACTGTGTCTGTGCGCGCGCGCGTGTTATCAAATATATAATTAAAATTTTATAAAAAAAAAGTTTAATTGAGTACACCTCAAAATAAGATTCTGATTCTTAATTAATTTCGTGATTATTATTAATCATGTTAATTATCTAAAAAATATTCGTTTCACATCTTCTTCTCTTTTTTTTTGGTGGGTAAATGAAAATTTTGTATTGCTATGAAGATTTACATGTATACAAAAAGGAGCTTTACAAAAGGATTAAGTTCCATTGGGATAGCTGAACATAGATGGGGGGGGGGGGGGGGGGGGGGGGGGGGGGGGGGGGGGGGGGGGGGGGGGGGGGGGGGGGGGGGGGGGGGGGGGGGGGGGGGGGGGGGGTGGGGGGGGGGGGGGGGGGGGGGGGGGGGGGGGGGGGGAATGTAGAGCCAACTACATTGCATCTAAGGGTGGTAAATGAGCCGAACGAGCTGAGTTTTGATCTGCTCAGGCTCGGCTTGTTTAGCAGCAGATTCAGCTCGGGAACGAGCTTCATTTCGTGTTCAAGCTCGGCTCGTTAGGCTCATGAAAAGATTGATTAAAGCTCGGCTCTGCTCGGCTCGTTTGTTAAACAAGTCAAGCCGAAGCTCGAATCAAGGCTTGGCTCAGGCTCGTTTAGCTAAAAAAAAATCTTGTTTAACATTAAAAATCACATTTCACAAATCACAACACCTTATACATGTGAAAATAACATAAGCTCGGGCTCGGCTCATTTACAAACCGAGCTTTAAAAATTATTCAAATTCGGCTCGTTTATCTAATCGAATGAGCCTGAACGAGCTTTAATCGAGTCGAGCCCGAGCCGAACCCGAGTTGTTCGGCTCGTTTACCATCCCTAATTGCATCCCCAGTGTTTAGGTCTCTTCCAACAGAAATACAACCGGAGTAGTAGGCAAGTTAAGCATTAGTCCTATTTTGTTCTCCGATGCTCTATTCCCTTAGCATCCATAAGAATGACTGTTTTTAGCTCCGGCCAAATAGGACTGAGCGAGAGAAGTTCCTGACCATCTTGTGTTCGCCATGCAGCGAGCAGATCAGCTTGTTGGTTAGCCTCCCCATAAATGTGAGTGGCCTTCCAATCTGACAGCTAGCGAAACCAATTCCTAATGTCACCTTATAGCCTTCCAATTCGTATCATATCTTAATAAGTATAAAAAAACAAAAACTTCAATATTTGAATATTGAGAGTGCTTATACCAATATATCCAATTAGAAAGTATTTGAAAAGCTAATATTTATATTACAAGTTCTCCTAAAATTAATTATTCCATCAAATACATTCCATTAGTATAAATGAGTTTTTTTTTGATCACCTCTTACAATTAAAAGGTGCATAAGTCAAATAATTCCATCTGACATGCTATGTTCCTCTGTCCGTACATTAGCCTCACCAAACGCATGAGAATGCACGTGGTCACGCACTTGCCTTGGGTAGTGGAAAAATTTCTGGTCGGTTGAGCTGCTTCTGTGCATTCAGAGACCTCTCTCAAATTAATGACGTTTGGTTTGTCCTCTGACTCCTCTCCTCACAGTATAATGAACCCCACCACATACATACTCTGTCTAGCATTGATATTGATGGACATGGAGATGTACATGCGTCATTTAAAGTGATAATGCTATCAAAAACCCATGACGATCCGGGGTGGCTTGTGAGGAGTGTGAGATCTGTTATGGTTCACCAACATAATTAATGGGTCTCAAAAGGTACCCACATTGATGTCATAGCATAACGGTTGAGAGTTTACTTGTGTTAAAAGTAGATATTATATTCGAGTTTTAACACTGTGTTATATCTCCTGTTTGTTAGGCAATGACAAGTAGGCGAATGTAGTTTTTTCAATTTTGACAATAAGATCAGTCACATGGAATCTTCCCGATATCAAAAAAAAGAAAGAAAAAGAAACAGTAATGATACATAAGCCCCAAGTTATAGGCCCTACTCACATACTCCATAAGTTATTATCACCTTATTGGTTAGTTTGTTAACTTTTAAAAATAAGTAAAATGATAAAATACGGATATGTCCTTTATTAAAAATATATCCCATTAATCCATATCCCCATTTTTCTCTTATTAATCTTTCACATTAATTTCAGTTACTCTAAAATTTGCATATTTCAAAATTTAAATTTTAAAATTCTTATGAATTTTCTATTTCAATTACACCAAAACTTACATAAATTACACCAAAATTACCTAAATAACAAAAAAAATGTTTCAATTTTTTTTATTGCATGATACGCAAGAATGTAACATTTTTAGTTTCTTCATTCAATAAATGTAACAAACAATTAAAGAGATGATTTATTTTTAAATTTGTGGAACCAATGTAATATGTGTTGGTAAATGTTTAATTTTGTTACATATATATATGAATGTAACAAAAAATAATATATGAGTTGAAACATTCATGAACTTTAATAATGAATGTAACAATTAGTTGTTTTGGTTTTGTTACATTTATGTGAATATAACTATTACAACATGTAATAGTGTTGCATAAATGTAAATATAACAATCTTATGATTGTATAATTGTACTGTATAAATGTAATAGTAACTTCAATGTAGCAAACTCCCCTGCAAAAACAAATAAAAAAATTACTCTTCAATGACAATTTAGATTGTAATGTAAAAAATGTAACACTTCCACAACGATACACTTGTAGTTGACTGTTACATTTACAAATGTATAAATCATTAAATGTATGCGATAGACTGTTACAAATATAAATGTAACAAATACAAATCATTATGTGTAACGAAAATATATATTTATATGACTGTTACATTTTCAAATGTAACACAGATTTGAAAAATGACTATTTACGTTGTCAACAATGTAACAATAACATCAAACAAACTATCACATATAGAATGTAACAGTATCTAGTATTATATTTAGATATTGAGACAAAAATAAATCAAAACTGTGAAAAATGACATTCAATCCATTAAAAAATTCATGTTTAAACATTTAAAACAAAAAATAAAACACAATTTGATTACGAATCCAATAATGTCAACCTGATCAGAGAGACATTGATGTGAAATTCAAATCAAAGAAAAATGAAATTGGTCAAACTTGAAACGATCGCCATTGATGTTACACCACAAACAACTCGCTTGGATAAAAAATAAAATAAAACTCTTCACACAAACTGGAATTGGATTTTTGTTTGTTCTAAATATTATGTTATGCAATTTTGTATTGAA
Organism: Acorus calamus; assembly: GCA_030737845.1. Classification (NCBI taxonomy): domain Eukaryota; kingdom Viridiplantae; phylum Streptophyta; class Magnoliopsida; order Acorales; family Acoraceae; genus Acorus; species Acorus calamus. The sequence goes on along the minus strand of CM060871.1, from coordinate 5,636,406 downwards.
TTGAGGATCGATTGAATTGGTTTATTTATAATAAAAAAAAAAGAACAGCCAAATCTCATATGATATCGTAACCCTTCCAATAATTTAGGTTCAGATATAAAATTAAATGCGAATGAGACACTTAAAGGTAAAGGGGGAATTTTCACTGTGCCACCTCATGGGGCATGTGAAGGGGCCTATAAGTTGGTGCCTAAATAACATTATTGTTGTCAAAATTGTTATTCCTAATTTACAAGATTTTTTTTATTATTTTTCCTAAATTTTTAATTTTTTTGTTATTTGTATCGTATAAGTGTCTTGCATAATGATTTTTTTATAATATTAAACATATATAAGTGTCCCCAAAGATTTTATAGATTTAAAAATATTTATAACAAATTTTTTTTATATAATTTAACTCATAATGGTGTATTTAGATATACAAAAAATAATAATAAATTTATACACAAATAAAAAAATATTTTATTATTTATTAATTTTCTTTAAATGGGGTGTTAAATAATTAAATATGTGTGATGATATTTAAATAGTAGATAAAATAAGGATAGTTAAGTCATTTTATTTTATAGAATTATAAAAGAAGATTTTTTTAGATAGAATTTAAAAAAAGGATTGATTTGAAGATTTTTCAATGCTTAAATGATTTTTTTAGGTATTTTTCCTTGAACATATATAGTATGACAAGTATTATGTGTTCAAAATATTAAAATAATTTTTTTGATTTTAGGCACACGTTAGACACAGGAATGAATACGAGATTTAGGTAGGCAAAAGAAGAAGAAGAAGAATGAACAAGAGATTTATATAACAACTACAGTTACAGATCTGCTGTATATATTCCATAATTGGCTAAATGAAAAATCTTTTTATATCAAGGGATTTATTAAGGGATACATGCATCAAGTGAAGGATTGTTGTTTCGAATTGCTGTTTTGAATTTCTATATTTGAAACAATTCCTTGTTTGAAGATTGAGTTGAGTGAGCTGGAGTTAATAAATTGAAATATGAACATTCTAAATATTTAATCTTTCTTGTATTTTTTAAATCCAAACAGATGACTTGGATGGTCAACACGGGGGTTATAATAACAATTCCAAGGCAAATTAAATAGAAACCCTCAAAAGAAGGCATAAACAAATTCATTTTTTTTATTAAATATTTCTTATCAACAAGCGACAAGACTCGAATTCAAATCTTTTCATTGAAGTGGATATTTCTTACATCTTTGAGAACATATCATATGCGAACTTTTAGGCTCTTAAAAAATGAAAAAAAAATGAAAATTTGTTTTTTTATATTATTTATAAAATCAATATATTTTAATATATTATTTTTTTATTATTAAAATATTGTATGATATTTTAGTCATGAACTAATGCTCTTTTTTTATAGTAAAAATAATAGATTGTGTTTCTTTTGATTAAAACCCAAAAGGTTAGATAATCTGAATTGGGACATGAAAAATTAAAACAAAAGTTTCCAATGAGATTAGAATCCGTGATCATCAGGGAAAAAAAGGTTTCTCTCGTGTCAAGAGAACCATAACCTTGAATTAATGTTGTAAAATTAAGATGGTAAAATATTTTAGTTTAATACCTATTAATATTTTATCTATGTCATGATCAATGACCGAGATCATAAAATGAGAGATAATATACATTTTAATTAAAATGTACACTTTAATAATAAAAAATACTCTAAAAATATAATTTTTTTCACTAAACATACAACTAGTTAATGTCAGTAAACATTAGTAAGAACATCTCCAAATCTATACTCAAATATGTATGTAAATTAATATTTGAGTACAAATTACTCAAATATCTCTCCAATAATTTACTATTACTCACACAAAATCAATTTTTTACACAAATATTTATCCAAATCAAATAATACCCTAACCTTTATGAAAAATGTTTTAAAAAAAATAATTGCGAGAATGTGAAAATTTTAAAAAATTTGAACAAAACACAAAATAATGATTAGAGACACTATATTAAATAATATTTTTACTTAAGAGCAGTTTGTTAACAATATTCGGGGTAATTTTATTTTTTAATTAAGTAGAAAGCTCTAATGTATTTTAAAAAACACACTTAATCAAAAAGTTATTTTTAGCTTTTAGTACAAACAAATTTTTTTTAAAAAGTACTAAAAATACGTTTTTCAAGAATATGAGTTTATTTAAATTATTTTATTTAAAAATTTTATTTTTTAAATTTATTTTCAGATATTATCTTAAAAATCGTATTAGTAAAATTTAAATATAGATTTAAATAAGGATAAAGATGAGATTGAAAATTAATAAAATTAGAAAAAGTATAGTGTAGTACATAGTAATTATTTAATAAAGTGATGTGATATTTTTTAAAATAAAAAATAATCACCGAAAATAAATAATAGGACAAAACATAGGCTGTGTGTTCCCACATGACAAAACCTAGCAACTAATTATTGTCAGAAAAATAAAAAAATTTGGAGAGAACCCTCTTTTGTCATTCGTGATCGTGAGACCGTGTGGGTCCCCCCTTTTTGACTCCCCAAACCCCAAACACGATCACCTCTCTCACCGTCAAACAATAAAATCCCAAATGACCGAATTACCCTACCTTTGTCGTTTCCAAAACCGACTCCAACGCAAGGGCATTTGCGTCATAACCCGAAAAAAGTGTTACAAGAAAGTGTAGCTTTTTTTTTAATTTCCCTGTGAGCGTTTCATATCACCACCCCCAATACATCCTCTTCATCACGCCCTGGTCCGCGTGTGCCGCGTCTGAAAAGGCGTGCATTGTCGGGTACAAGGGGAGTGACGATAGTTCCCATTGATTTCAAGAGGGGATCACCACTTCTGATTCCAATTGGGTTTTGTTTATTTATTTCTTTAGTGGAGACAGAATGAGTAAAGCAAGAAACACTGGTGAGTGGTGAGAGAGAGTGAGAGAAAGAAAGCCATAGAAACTGGAAATCCATTGTTAAAAAGGGGGAGCAGAGGGAGAGTTTGTGGAGGCAGCAAAGATGGGTTGGCTATGGATTTGCATCTGCTCGATCTCTCTGTTGGTGGTGAGTCTCGGTCAGGCCATTGTTGAAGATGGTATGTGTTTCTTAGTTGTCTCTATAACTTGTATTTCGTTGTGAAAACCAGTCATTTGTAGAAGAGGGAACTCCATGAAAATTAGTTGTCTACTCCCCATTTTTGCTGAATGACATTTCTGTGGCTAGTTAGGGATTTTTGAGCATTTTTTAGGCAGCTATTTTGGGAGTTTTTTTGTTGTTGGATATTGTCACCTCTATTTCTGTATTTCCATCACATTTAGGTTTCGTAGTGTCTTTGTGAAGGAAAAATTACACTCAAGTATTCAACGGAAATATGAATTTTTTTTAAAGAAATATATATCTCGAAACAGTGAGTTTGAGAATACGAGACTACATTTGAAACGATAAAAAAACACTTAGCAGTGTAACAAAGCTTTGAGAATACTTTATGGTTAGTTTTACTTTTTTTTTCTTGGGTACACATGCGTTTTTGGGCTATATATTCATGTATATAAAACTATATATTCATGTATATAAAACTACATTTGAGAGTGTAAAGTACGGAATGTAACAAAGTTTCGAGAATACTTCATGATTAGTTTTATTTTTTTCTTGGGTACAGAGGCCTTAGTGGGCCTTACGGATCACATCACCACTAGACTAAAGAACTCAAATCCTCTGATCATGAGTATTTTAATACGAGTGCTGTTATATTATGTCATCTTTACTAATTAAAATACAATTCTATATATCCTATGTAACATATATATTTTCTAATCAATTCGAAATGGAACAATAAAAATAAAAATGAGTTTATTGAACTTGAAATGAAGTGATTTTTTTATCGAAGCATATATCTTACTATATTTATTATTTTTATAAAATAAAAATATGTGTAGTCTCAGTTTTAATTAATAAAAATGACTAAGTCTTAACATTTTTCTTTTAATACCCTATCACTTTATACTATACAAGCCAAAAGAAATTCGACCCAATCTGACCTAAGCGAATAATTTTAGAGGCAATCTTATTTAAGATTTTTTTTTAATGTTATATTTCATGACTGTATAATGCACTTTCAGTATATGGATTTCTTTTGAAAATATTTTATTTAAAAATACAAATGTATCTTGTGTGGATGCATTCACATGGACTCTCATTATGTATTTTGTATCCCCTTCCTTTCTTTCTTCCTTTCTTTCTGTCATCACTCCCCCCCCCCCCCCCCCCTCTCTCCCTGCAATACTTTTGAGGCAAGTATTGGATTTTGTAACCTATTTCATATGTTAAAAAGACTGCTTTTTACCTTAAAAAAATACAAATGTATCCCATTGTATATTTTATTTCATATTTCATATAATAATAGAATATATAATTTTTTTTAAAAGATAAATAAAAACAGTGTGAACTTTGGACAGGCTACCACAGTCCGGTAGTCAGTTCCCACCAATCACATGTTGTTGGGCCTAAACGAGGCCCACTCATCAAATTGGTGGACCGACAAACACCTCACATCCCCAAATCTTTACTAGTGTTGTTGCAAACAGTTTTTATTCCTTGATAAAAATTTATCAGATTATATACTCACTTTACCGAAGTATATATTTCGATAAATTTTTTTTACATTTTTTATAAATTCATATATGCAATTCATTTGAGTATATGTTTCATTTTTTTAAATAACATGTAAGATAAGTTATATTATTTTTAAAAATTCAAAACACTCTTAAACTGGATTTAAGACTGGAATTTAGACCGGATATAACATTGTCCAATCCTCACAGGTCTCCTCACCAACGGCGACTTTGAGACACCCCCTCCAACTGGCTTTCCGACCGGCACATCGTCCGGCGAAGGCGCTGCCTCCATCCCGGGCTGGGACATGAACGGCACGGTGGAGCTCATCGAGTCAGGCCAGAAGCAAGGCGGGATGATCCTCATCGTGCCCGAGGGCCGGCACGCGGCCCGCCTCGGAAACGACGCGGGCCTAAGCCAGCCCGTCGCGCTGGAGGCAGGCTCGACGTACTCCGTCACGTTCAGCGCCGCACGCACGTGCGCGCAACTCGAGTCGCTCAACGTCTCCGTCGGCACGGCCTCGCAGTCCGTCGACCTGCAGACGGTGTACAACGTGGAGGGTTGGGATCCTTACGCGTGGGCCTTCGTCGCCCCGTCTTCCGGCCCGGATGGGCCGAGGTTGGCCTTCCGCAACCCGGGCATGGAGGACGACCCGACGTGCGGGCCGGTTATCGATTCTGTGGCCATCAAGAAGCTTTTCGCGCCTGACAAACCCAAAGGTATACTTTTATGTCATATCAACAATACATTAATTTGTTATCATTTTAAGATAGGCATATTAAAAATCACTGTGACAGTGATATTTATCATTAAAATTATGTCACTAAATTAATGTTAATAACACGTAATAGCTTTTGATGTGATCCGATGATCACGGATGTATTGAATGATAAGATTATCATGTCACGTACTCACATGAACGACACATCAATCTGAATTATGCTATAGATAATGCGGTCGTCAATGGGGACTTCGAGGAGGGCCCGTGGATGTTCCGGAACGCATCATTGGGGGTGCTCTTGCCCACCAACCTAGACTCGGAGACATCATCCCTGCCCGGGTGGACGGTGGAGTCGATCCGGGCGGTCCGCTACATCGACTCGAACCACTACAGCGTTCCCGGGGGGAAGCGCGCGGTGGAGCTGCTGTCGGGGAAGGAGGGGATCCTGTCACAGATGGTGGAGACGACGCCGGAGAAGCGGTACAACCTAACGTTCTCGGTGGGGAGCGCGGGGGACTCGTGCCAGGAGCCGCTGGCGGTGATGGCGTTCGCGGGGGACCAGGCGGAGAACGTGCACTACGCGCCCGTGGGGAACATGACGTATCAGACTGCGAACCTGACATTCACGGCCCGTGCGGAGAGGACGCGTGTTGCGTTCTATAGCGTGTACTACAACACTAGGTCGGATGACCGGAGCTCGCTGTGCGGGCCAGTCGTGGACGACGTTAGGGTCTGGGCGGTTTCGGGTTCTCCGGGTTGTGGTTGGAGGGCTCTGTGGATGGTGGTGGTTCTGGTTTTGATGGCTCTCTGAAGCTGTGATGGTGAGTTTAGAAGGCCTTGCATGGGATATATGTCATGTGTGTATGGAGTGCCTTTTGTGTTTTGGTGGTTTTGGTTTTACTTTGGCAAAAAAGCATAGCCAAATTTTTGTTATGAGGTACTTAAAAAATGGCTACATGTGATGAATGTTACATATATGGAAATAGTGAAAAAAACGGGAATGGCTTCCACCGTTTTGTTGTTGATATCTCTAGCAGATATTACATTATGAAAATGTTATTCAGTGAAGCCTGACATGTTATGGTTTTGAATATATAGTTTGCTTGTTTGAAAACACGGTTTAAAAAACTGTTTTTAGTTTTATACACGATTTTTTAGAATGTAATGAAATGGGATGATTTTGGATTTTTTAAAATCCTGTTTGTTGCAGCTAGACAAAGTAGGAAAAATTGAATTTCAATTAATTAACTTTATGTCATTTGAAGTGACGTACACAGTAAACACAGCTGGCTAAATTACCTAACTGCCCTTGTCTTCTCAAAATGACATCCCTGAAAACAAAATCGACTACACAGATAATTAGGAATGTAATTCATATGCAAAAGGATGGGTATTTTTACCATTTTGTATCAACAGACATCTGATAAAACGTATAGTTGACCCCAAATTGCAAATTCATCCCCAAATTGCAAATTCATAACACCATGTTGGAGTACCAATTTGGTCAATAAACTGTGAGTAGATTTATACTGAATCTGCCTTGCCCCTGTTCTACTTTGTGGGCATTCTGCTGCTACTCCCCCATCCTGTCTTCTGAATTCTGATAACACGTGATTAAAGGAACTTCTAGTCCCCAACAAATGTAGTTGGGTAATGTTATGATTGTATCACTTTTTGGGAGTGGTCCATATCACATTTTTAATTATTAATAGAATTTGGGCCATCAATTCAAAAAAATGAATTTCATATCTGTGTTCCTGACATTCATATGAGCTTGCCTATAAATTTTCATTTGGTTCTAACATTATTTTAAAAATTTTGCAGTTCCAAATGATATCCGGTTTGGATTGTTACTGAACTTTAGTAGGTGAGAACTATCAAAGGCTTGCCAGGCAAGCTTTCCTTGGGTGAGTTTAAGCAAATGACACCCCCCCTCTCCATGCTTTTCTCTTTTTAGACATATGAGTGGTGAGAATAGACTAACATTCACCCCCTCCCCACCTTAGTCACCCCAAAAGTCAAACCCACCAACCCCTCTCTCCCTCTCACTCCCGAGACCCTCATTTTTCCATTGAAGAAGAAAAATCTGAAGCAAAATAGGGGGAGAAGGAGGAAAAGGTGAGATTAAATGCTTTTGTGTGTGTGTGTGCGCTTAATATGGATTGATCTCTCTCTCCCTCTTCCTCTTTCTCACCCTCTCTTATTCATCCTCCATGGACAGCTCAACCAACCATGGTTATGTGTGTTTTGTGAGTATTTAAGGGAGGAGATGGAGGGGATGGAGTGCCAATGTGTTCATGTTTGAGTGTGGTTGTGCTCCTCTTCTTTTCCCAGTGAGTTTTCCTCTTTCTTTGGTTGGTTTAGTGTTGTGTGAAGGTTATGGGGTTATGCACGAGTAGTATTTGTTTCTATGTATATTTGGTTGTCAAATGGTCGAAGGGAGGGGGGGGGGGGGGGGGGAGGATGCATGCTGATGCACGCAGCCCGTGCAGAGCAGACCCACACTGGTAGTGCGCGCACAGCCCGCGCGTGAACGTACGTGCGCGCGCTGCCCGCGCGCAGGCCGCACGTGTGCGTGCCCACGCGCAAGCAGCGCGTGCGCGAGTGCTAGCCCGTGCACCCGGCATGCTGTTTGCATGCCCCCGTGCCTCGCTTGGTATGTGAGCTAAGTGTGTGGTCCATGCGTTCATATAATCAAGCCACTCATTGCTCTGCTCACCTATTTCTTTGTTATTGTGATGCAGGTCTTATAGATTGGACACGCGGTGGTTCGATTGTTGGTGAGTGGTCTGATCCACTCATTTAGGAAGCGCTCAATGCACTTAACTGTGCGTTGAGCATTTCTTGGACATTATAGTTATGATTAATCATGAAAAGGATGGACCATATAAATTGTATTGGGATCATACTATGTTAGAATAGCTTGCATTTCAATACTATTATGAATAGTAGCTTGTATAATATCTCATGCTTACTTGTATTACGAATTATAACTTATATAGGATCCCATGCTTGCTTACTTACCATGCCTATGTGTGTATAACCATATTTCCATACCCCTTTTGGTTTTGTATGATAATGTAACATACCCATGCATAAAATGCACAAGTATAAAGCATGCTTTAAGTTGTCTCTTGAAATCCTACTATCATGATTGTCTATTTACTTGAATGTTTAAATATTTAATGCACTCAAGATCTATGCTTTAAATTCTTAGCTAAATGATAGTTTATTTTGTATATGTGTTTAAAATACCAAACCCATTGCCTAAGTGTGTTAGGCACGCGTGTAACCCAACTCATTCTTCGGCATTCATATGAAACCTTAATTAATTTTCTTGCATCTAAATGATGCACCATCATAGAAATTTCAATTAGATTTGCAATCGTTCGATGAGTGATAACCAACAATAGGGGTTCCATAAGTATCGGGTTGTGAGTGTGGAGATGCTTTCCTCCCCCTACCTCGCATCCGTGTTGAAGCTACCCGGTGTTGAAGCTATCTTGGGTGGTGCCACCATAGCATAGGAGGCCCAAGGTGCATTTCAATACCTTGTGGCTTCGTACCTATCTTGGAAGGCCGTCAGGAAGAGGGCTACCCGGGAGAGGGCTACCGGAAGGTTAAGGGAGTTAGCAAGTTCGATGTTCTTTTACCGATAACCTCATCACCCCTTGGGGTGAAGGTAGGGATGAGTTTGGGGGTTCTATGACACTTGTGATTGTTATTTGTTTTCCTTAATTATTGGAAATCTATATTGTTTCATGGGATATTTATTATTGTGTATAATGCGTGGATCTATGCCATTCACTGAGCTTATAGCTCACCCCTCAAGTATTGTTTTCTCCAGTTGAGGCCGGGTCGAACGTGAAGCCAGAGCACCCGTGAGGTGTACTGCGTCCAGTCCTTTTGGTCTACAAGCGTGAGGCTGTCAGCATTCCTTCTTATATGTAATTGTATTCGTGGCAGTTGCATATATATTGTGTTTTGTTGTTGACTAGACTCTGGATTCTCACAGGACAAAGATTATAGTATCTGGTCTGTAATGATATCTTTGTATTACAGACTTTTTATATATTTTTACATTTCCGCTCCTTCAAGTAACCATTGCTCAACATTGCTTAGCTTGCGCCATCTGATTCTTATTGGTTACTGTTATATTTTGTTAGGGTCATTATTGGCCTCTTGTGTATGACTCCCTGATGTTGATCATTGGAACACTCCGAGGACGGCCGACTCGGGGTGTAACAGGTAATTTTTGTTGTTGAATGTCAGTCAAATTCAGTATATTTTCATGGTCACACCTCTGAAGCCTTTGTCTGGGTAGATTTGGTAGATGAATAGATGTACAATAAGTTGGTATAGGGTGAATAAACCCAAAAAAACCTATTTGTTTGCAAGAATAGATGAATATGGTTGTATTATAACAAGTGAAAATAAATTTGTACTGATATTCCATGTCCCCTTAAAATTATCTTATTTTGCTAATATAAAGGGTGGTCAAATGTCACATTATTTTTAAATCTTTTAGAAATCATTATTAATAATTTATTGACATTTATCTACAACTTATTAATGATTAATCAAATAATAAAAACTTCATTATTATATTTTTAAACAAAATAACTAAAAGTACAACAAAATATAAAATAAAACATTCAGTTGGTATAGTTATCTTATCTATATTTTGATAGTTTATCTATTCCGGAATATCTCATGTCCCAGGTAGCCTTCCTACCTTCCAAAACAGAAGCTCTTGCAGTCTTAACCTATTAGTATATATTAGACTTGAAAATATATAAAGATATGCAATTGTTTATATTTCATTTTTAATTAGATAAATATGTAACTTCGAAAAAAATTCAAACTATATTATGACCGAAGAAGTAACTACAGATATTATTGTCCCGAAACTCTTTAACATTTTCTTTGATCAGTGACATCACTGTAATAAGTGGAAAGTCGAATTGGAAATTAGGTGCATTTGTGGTGGAGCACTATTACATTCAACCTAATTTACAGTTCCAAGTATCTCATTAATCACCTGTGTACAGGGTCGGTCCTAAGTAGAAGCTACTAAGACAACTATTACCTAGGGCTGCACCCAAGGAGGGCTGAGGGTAGGGTTGCAACTCGGGCAGACAATCCGAATTCTAAACTACTCAATTCTAACCCGACCCAACCCGATTTTCTAACATGATGTGCAAATTAAATAAACTAACCCAACCCAACCTGTAATATTGTTAGATTTACTTAAAATTTGGACTGTCCAGATTAGATGCTACATAATGAACTGCCATGATTTTTTTTTTTACTATTAGTTTACGGGTTTGGGTTGGGTCGGATTGTGAGTAAAGCCAATCCGAATTCAACCCGATTTGTGAGTCAACCCGAATTGGTCAACCCGAATCCAAACCCGAATTGCCCAATCCAACCCATGTAAAAATTGAATTCAATCCGATGGGTTCTGATTCAACCTGATCCAAGTTGCAGCCCAAGCTGAGGCCCCAAGTCTTGCAAAGCTCAATAGTATTGGCCCATAAAAATATTGTTAAGCTGGACCCTCAAAACCCATCACTGGCCCAGCAGATTATATCCCCAAGTCCCTAAAAATCCTCCCCCGTTATATCCCCATCAAATCCCTTTAAAATCTCCTTATCAATCAGCTATGTCTCCCTTTAGATTAATTGTTTTTATGCTATTGTAAATTTTTATTTGAGTGATCTTATTAGTATGAATCTAATTTTGTGCAGATATTATAAGTGGTTTTAAATTTTATTTAATCATTATATAGGAGGTTTCAATTTTAATTATTGTACAATCGTTGTGTTTGTAATTTATAACACTTGTAAATTAAAATAAAATAATATCAAGACCCAAACAGTATTTTTTAATGTATATAGGGCCGCTTTAAAAGTTTGTCGAGCACTCCATCTCAAAAAAAAGATTTCCACGGCAGTCTCTGCCTGTATAACGAGATATATTCATTGTTAGAACTTTTTTTATGCATTCCATAATGAGTCTATACAATTCATTAGAGTTATACATATTTTTTTACAAAATGGTATATCGCATTAGATGAGACATGTTATTTTTAGTTATTAAAAAGGGTATGGATTGTATTTAGAGTTAAAAGTGAGACTGAGGTCGTATTTGGTTGCACGATTAGACATCTAGAAAACTACTTCTACAATTGTATAACCAAACATTTTTAGTGTAGTAGCTTTCCACATACACATTTCAGGTACATAGTGTTCAAAAGCTGCGATTTTCAAAAGTTAAGAGGGGGGTAGCTTCCTATAAAATCAGTTTTGTAATCCTGCTACCAAACGTTACCTAAGTCTACTAGTGTCTTGTGTGGCCGGGATATGGAGGGGGAAAAAGATACACTCAGTCACATTTACCAACAAAAACTCAGACCTCACATATTTTTATTTTTTTAAAATAGTAAACATCATCTAATGAAGTATATATTTTGATAAAAAATGCATATCGTTTCATTTCAAATTTAATGAATTCATTTTTAACAAGTGTAAAAAAAATTCAATGAGGTATATATATCATCTAACGAGGTATATGCTTAATTAAATCTGTAACGAAATATATAAAATCTGTGTTTTGGACTGAGAATACAACTGAGTGTAGCAGCACTCGATAGAGGGTATTGATGGGCCGGGTCTGGCCTCCTAAAGTAAGAGTTAAGGCTGCATTTTGTATTGGAAAAGGATACACGTAGCCCTCATTGCGCCCTAATTACAATCCATACCATTTTTTTTTTTTATAAAAAAAATATACTCTCACCCTTTGAAGTGCATGCTGTTATAAAATAAAGTATATATTGAGATAGATTAGTGTATTTTTTTATGGTGAAAAAATGAAAAAAAATTGGGTCATATACTATGATAGAACCCTATACATTATGATAGTGTAGTATATACTACATTATCATAGCGTATGAGGCTACAAAATGGGCTATAAAACAGACTGAGTGTATCAGCGCTTGAATTTTTAGAGTGAGAAGTGTAGACACATTATTACTGGTCTCGTGTATACGATTGACATTGTTGACTTTCAACTATTCATTTTGAATGGGAAAATGACTAGTCTTTGTGATGTGCGTGTACATAAAAAAATATTTTGAAATAGCTGTCCACAACCATATTCTCAATTTTTTTCAATTCACTTAGATGCAATATATAATATACCATGAATGATATGATAAATTTTTTAATAATGATTAAATAAATCTTTTATAAAATTTATTATGAAATTACACATAAATGAGATATGTTACAATTGAAAATGATTTGTTGGCATATATATCCCTCAACTAATCCTATATTGTAAAAATACCCCATTTGAAACTCTCAGACTAATAATATGACTCAAATACATAGAAAAATGATGTTCATATACAATTTAAAACCTTTTGACTAATATTATTAACAATAAAAAAATAATCATATATAGTTTGCTAAAATGTAATTTTTAGGGTATATATACAAAAAAACCAAGAATTAAATTATTCTTGAAATTCTTTAAAATTTATAACTTTTCAAGTATAGCTCCGATTGGGGTGATCAATAGTTCGTTGATAAGATCTTTTCAATATATACTCATGGATGTGAAAAAGATTTTTTTTCAAATGACTATTGCATGATGAAAAGTGAGCTAAAATGTTTGAAACTCATATTTTACCCGAATTATTTATTTACTATGATTATCTAAATCTAATAATAATAATATATGATGTGATATGATCAGCACCATTCATTCAATATATCATTATTATAGATAGATATTAAAAAGATAGATTTGATCAATATCTCATATTATCCACAAAAATATTAAAATATACATTTTCCATTGTTGCCTTTTAATATAAAATCATAAATAGCCATGGGTAAAATTAAAAAATAAAAATGTTACACACAAAAAACATATAAAATTTAAACACTTTCGATTACATAATAGATAGATATGTGTAGCCCCTTGTGTAACCCAATTTATAGTCCATAAGTCTTTTTTTTATTTATAAATTATACACTCTTTTATTAAAATACATGCTATTATATGAAATGAAGTATACTAAGATACAATAGTATATCTTTCTCTTTAAAAAATAATATTTTTACTTCATGCATTATCAAAACATCACACACCATGATAACACAATATATATTACGCTATTATAGTATAGAGATGCAAAACGGATTACAAAATAGACCAAGTGTATTGGTGTACTTTTAAATAATGTTCGGGCAAGTTTGAAGGAGAGTTTGAAGGAGGTTTACTATTTAAAAAAAATTCAAAACATTCATTTTTCAAGGCATGTAACGACGCCCATTCATTTTTCAGGGCACACTGATGTTCATACAATCCAGTCGGAGGAAATTATATTGAAACTAGAAGTCCAACCATTGCACATCGATCTCAATATGTGAAATTGAGACAAAAAAAACATACATCCAACTCACCTTCTAGCCTAATTTTTATTTGAGGTCATGTGCATTTATTTATACAGTGATTTCTTCGTTACTGTAAACCTCCGCATAAGTACATATGACCCAAAAGCTAAACGTGAGGAAAACAAATGGACTGAGTATATCAAGGTCTATTAAGTTGATATAATGTGAGAGATTGACTCTTGCATCAAATGTGACTTGTGCAACACACAATTCTCATAATAGTATCCAATATATTAATGTCAAATATCTCATTTTTTATCGCTTTCCATTCTCCAATGAGGGGTGTGTCCAACTAACATGAGAGGTGAGTGCTTCATTGGTTAAAAATGAGGGGACCGATATTTCCACCCACGTTGATATTCTCCCCACCCCTCTAAAAAAACAAAGATGTAGTTTTTTTGAGAGGTGAATCCACCCCTACCTATCCCACCCCATCTAAATTTAACTCACCCCTTAAGTTATTCACCCCTCCTATGTCTAATATAAACCCCACCCACCCCCTTTCAAACCCCTCTCACACCATCTCTCTCTCTCTCTCGGTCCACTCTCTTCCCCATCAGCGTCTTCTTCCTCCTGTGAATGCTTAACGGCGCCCGTCCATTCCCACATCACCGATAAGTGCTCCGATCACCATGTGTTTTCAATTTTAGAATCCTAGCGCTATGTTGGGTCTTTTTTCCTCAAAAATGAAAATGTTTGAATCCCTATAAATAATATTTTGTTTTAAAAATTTTTGTTTCTGTTTTTTTGTTATGATGGGTGTGGTGGTGATTTTTTTTGTAATGGTTGTGGTGGTGTTAATGCTAGGGTTTTATTTTTGAGGGGTTAAAGTGGTTGGGGTTATTTTTGGTGGGTTAAATGGTGTTGGTGTTGGTGTTGGTGATGGTCGTGTTGATCTTCTAATCTTTGTGTTTGTGATTCATGATTGGCGTGGTGTAATCGGTACTAGTAGAGTTTTTCATGATGTTTTTTGGTGGTGGTAGGGATGATGTTGGTTGTGGTGGTGGTAATGGTGGTTATGATAATAGTGGTTGCATGGTTTTTTTTTGTGTGGTAGTGGTAGGGATGATCTTTGTATTCTTGCTGGTGCCTTGGGTGGTGGTTATTTATATGTATTTTTGTTCTTAAACTAATGAATGATTTTCTTGTTTAGGTGTTAAATCATTTCGGTTGACAAATTTAGGAATTTAATAAGTTATATGAAAAATTGATGATGAGGTTAGTTTTTATGTTGTATACATTGTTTTTGTAAAGAATATTAACTCATAAATATTAATGGTGCATATTGTATTTTCTTTGTAGAAACATGTAATTCCATATCCCCCAAACATTGAATAGGACATTCAGAGTATTGACACAACTGATAACTTCACAACTCCTTTGGTAGGTAACTGAACTTATCGCGTATACATTTAAGATTTTGATGTTGAAATTCTAACATTTTGATCGATTATTGTTTTAGGTCTTCGACAATCGAAAAGATTTGATTGAGTTGGTAAAAAGGGTTGGTCGAAACATCGGTGTCATTGTAGTTATTGATAGATCAGATGTTTCAGATCCCCCAGAGATCACCACGCGTCATTCTTATTTGTGAAATAGAAGAAAAATATGATCATCGCCCAAGGAAAAATGATAAAGGACAATCAAAGCGCCAAACATGAACGAAAAAATGTGAATGTCCATTCAAGATGCGTGCTTCGATGGTGGGTGGTAAATGGAGGCTACATGTGTTGTGTGGGGTTACACAACCATCCATTGATTGTGAATTTTGAGGGGCATTCATTCGCCAGAAAATTACTTGAGGACGAGGTCGAGGTCTTGCAAGGAATGACGAAGAGTGGCATGTGTCCCCATGACATTCTATCGCATTTGAAAAGAAAGGATCCCACCAATGTCAGTTCGATCAGGAATATATACAATTCCTATAAGAAGATGCGGATTATGGAGATCTATTAACAAATGTGTTTTTTATAAATCTTGTATAGACAAGATGTATGAGTGACTAAGTATTGCAAATATAAAGCTTAGACAATAGTTTTTTTTTTTTTTTGTAGATCTTGTATAGGCAAGGTGTATGGATGGATGTATTGCAGATATGATGATGGGAATATTTTTTTGTAAAACTTATAAAGGGAAGATGTAAATGCTATATGTTAGTGGAAAGTTGTATTGAACGGTTAATTCTGAATGACATATCAAGAAAAGTAGTTACTTTTTTCTATGTAATCTTGTATGATGATTACTGCATTTTTTCAACCAAGATGAAGAATGTGTAGTTCATGAAACATGGTCAGAGCCCAGTCGATAATGTGACATCGTCTATTATGTCACAGTGCAACTTCACACTGTCGAACAAGTCACAAAGACCTAAGGCCTCATCTGTGACCTGTTCAACATGGTGAAATCGTCATTTATTAATCAGTTCGATATCATAGGGTCGAACAGGTCACATAGACCTGAGGCATTCTCTGTGTCCTGTTCGACCATGTGAAGTCGTCATTTATTATCCAGTTCGACCTCACAATGTCGAAAAGGTCACAGAGACCTAAGCCCATCTCTGTTTCCAGTTCGACTTTGTGAAGTCGTCATCAATTACCCAGCTTGACCTCACAATGTCGAACAGGTCACAGAGACCTATGGAAATCTCTGTGACCAGTTCGACTTCGTGACGTCGTAATCTATTACCTAATTCGACCTCACAGGGTCGAACATGTCACAAATACATGAGGCATTCTCTGTATCCTATTCGACCCCGTGAAGTCGTCATTTATTATCCAGTATGATCTCACCATGTCGAAAAGGTCACAAAGACCTGAGGCCATCTCCGTGACCAGTTTGACTTCGTGAAGTCGTCGTTTAGTATCCAGTTTGACATGGTAGGGTCGAACAAGTCACAGATACCTCTGTGACCAGTTCAACTTCATGAAGTCGTCATCTATTACCCAGTTCGACCTCACAGGATCGAACAAGTCATATAGACCTGGGACGTGTTTTATTAAGGGATAGGCATAAAAATCTATACTTTGTAAGGGCCTGATGTAATGGAATGGCAAGCATTTTCTTATTCATCACTGAGAAAGAATAAAAAAGTGTTGAAGTACTAAACACATACTAAACCCATATTAAACTGATTTGTTCAAAACATCTCCAAAACCCGTACAAAACATAGAGGTTTTGAAACACATCTGTAACCCATACATTATCAAATCCTATACAACATTGTTAAACTACAAAAAACATTGTGTTCGACTAGCTAGCGATCATGATGTTGCCTAGTCGTTCGCTGTGCCATGGGTGCATCGGGGAGAGGTATCCCATCTTGGAGGTAGAGAATGACATGTTGGATGACTTTTGCGCCTGTTTCAGGGCCCTTCAATAGAGAAAAGGTTGCAAATATTCAATCAACGTGTGACGCTGCACATAAAAGTTTACATTCTATAAACACATAACATAAGTCAACTAAAATATAAAATTTCATACAATATTTTTCATATATCTTGATTCAGGTAACAAAAACATGGACTAATGTTCTTCATCAACTATCCAAAAATGACACCTACTCGCTAGAAACCACCACCTACCTTCTTACCTTTCCAATTGCAGACAACATAAATATATGTACTTAATATTTGTATTCCCCTTGTACGATATAGTATTAGCATATCACCACTTATGTGTCCATCAGCCAGGAATGAGTAGAAGGATTTAATTGTGTATCACCATTCCCTTATCTACTATGAATATGGTGGTTTCCAATGTAGCTAAGGAAAATATGGTATCCCCAACTTCCTCGTCTCTCACATCCCTCCTCATCCTTTGAATTCGAGAATAGTATCATTTACCGAACTATCATACTTAACACCTAGGCCTCCAATTTCTTGTCACAATTGAGATTCCTGGATATTCACTCCCACTGTGTCCTCAACCTTCTAGATATTCTTCTAAAGCAAGTCTAGATTCCTTTCACCAATTTAACCTGATCATACATTAAAAGACCTCAAAGAGAATGGATACTCCTCTTCAAAAGCACATCACTCTTAAGGAATATTTTTCACCTTTAAACCAAAGAGTCTCTATGAAATTTCAAATCTTAATACAATTTCATGCGAGTTCAAAATTAATTTCATTCTTCTTTTCCTTTATGTTCCTACTTGCAAACATCCTAGTAGGTAGTAACCCGTATCTTAAACATCTCCTCAGAAAACCACATTCCCCATTTCTTAATCCATTAAGTCGACTGCAGAGATGGTATAAGTCTTAAAGGTATAGTTAGGCTTGATTACTTAAATTTGAAAGTCATATCCTTTCCATCCTACTTTAATGATTTCAACAACTAGTAACTTGTAGCCTTGAACAATCAATTTATCATTAGCATATGGTAGCCCTACAAAAATTCTGCAATAAAAAATAAGGGTCAGTGCCAAACTTTTTAAGTATTTTCTCTCAACCCACACACAGAGAGCATGTGACATTGTCATGCATGATCATGCCATTGTTACCTACTACCTATAGATTGTAATTGTTTAGCAATTTCATAATCCATCAACATAGCATGGGTTATAAACCATTATGTCATCCCATTTATCCTTTTATAAAGTTTAAATTTTACTAAACAAGGTAATCAATTCAATTTGGCTGTGTGCTGTGCTAAAGAATCTGAGTCAATAGTCAATACATTTGCTTTAATTCTTTTTGTCCATGTATATTCTAGTATTTGAGGTCTTGTATCTCATGCTCCTCTTCTTCTTCTTTTTTCTTCTGAGAAGGTAATCTATATTTAAAAATTGATGAAAGAAGATATCTTTAATGGCTTCAAAAAAGCCTTTGAAGTTTGGTGGTCACCATAAAGGGGGATAAATTGAGTAGATGAAAATATTGTGTTATATCTAATCAAATTTATGAATACATTTCAAACTATCCTAAATTTAAGAGGTGTAACTAATAATAAATGAGAACTTATCTACCTAAAACTAGGGTTAGGATTTGTCCTAACCTGCGAGTGGTCAAAGGGAAGCAAGCAGCGGCCGCAGGTGGAGCCGGAGGGGGAGCAGCGGTGGTGGGTGGAGCCGGAAGGGGTGCAGCGGCGACGGGTGGAGTTGTGGGACGAGCGGCAATGGCGGGTGGAGCGACGGCGAGGGGTGGAGCTGGAGGTGGAGAGTGGAGCCGAAGGTGGAGCGGCGGAGCAGTGGCCGTGGGTGGAGTCAGAGGGGGAGGAAAAGGGAGGAAAAGTCGAGATGGGATGGACGAGGGAGGGAGAGGGGGCTTCAACAGAGAGGTTTTTAAAATAAAAATGATAGGAGTGGGTTTGTGAAGCTCCTGTTAAGGTATATATATTAGGGGTGGGTTAGAGACCTTTATAACTTTATTTGGGTGGGGAAGAAAACGGGGTGGGTTAGAGAATACAAGGGGTGGTAATATCAGTGCCCTAAAAATGATGGCATTCTGGCTAAAATCTCATACCCAATCCTCAATAATACATTATAATTCATATTTCCATTCTTCAAATATTGTCTCACTCATATCATATTTCCATGAGAGAGACATGTATAGCATTTGGTAGCAGGATTGTAAAATTGATTTTCTGCAAACACTGAGTTTAAAATTGATTATGTAGAAAGTTGCTTCCATTTAGCTTTCTTTAATAGCAGCTTTTGAACATTATGTGTCTGAAATTTGTCTACAGGAAGCTGTGATTACAAAACTATTTAGTTGCACGATTGCAGAACTCAGGGCCGATCCGGAGAATTGAGTTTTTTTTTTTTTTGCGGAGCCTTAGGCGAATTTTTAAAGCAGGACCCCATATACACTATAAAAAAAGTCTTGAATATTATTTTATTTTAAATTACAAATGTTATAAATTTATAATTACAACATTATAAAATCATTAAAATTGAAACTTCTTAAATAAAAATTTCTTATAACAACTACATCAGAAAACACTTATAAATATCCATTCAAAATATTTCCATACTAAGATCAATCAAATAAAAATATATAATAGCAAAAAAATAATTAATCAAATATATATCACTTGATGCAAAGGGACATTGTTGATTGGATAAAGATTTTTAAGGATTTGATGGGAAGGACTTTAAGGGAATTTAATGGGACGGTTAGAAAATATTTGCTTGGGATAGGAAACAGTGGGATGGGTTTTGGGTACTTGGGGAATGTATTTATTGGGCCTGGGCCTTGGGTGAGTAATGAGTATTCAACTGTCCAACAGTCAAGGCAGCCAGTTTAAAAATTTTTTTCTTCATAGGCTAAACTATATATGGGCTTTGTAGGGTTGAGGCCCTCCCTCAGTGGGGGCCCTAGGTAGGGGACTTGGTGGCTTCTGCCCAAGGCCGGGCCTGGCAGAACCAATTTTCTACAAATATAAAAGCTCCATGAAACATAGTAAACCAGATGGTGGAGAACCCATAATGTATAATGTCATAATGGGGGTCAAATATTTGAATGAACTTCTGAGGACTTGAAAATGGTAAGAACCAAAGCACAATGTGTTCCCTAAAAAATGGACTTCAGAGTACTAGATGATGCAACACTAGCCAACAAAGAAGAAGGGGAGCCTCCAGAGACACGAAAAATGGAGATGAGACAGGAGAGATCCCATCCCCTTTAATCTTTATTTGAACAAGCAATTTCTGAGGCAGTAAGTTCATCCTGGTTTGATTATTTATTTATTTATCATTTTTTCCACTCACTACTTGTCACATTGTGACGTGTTTATTGGGATTTGACATTTTCAGCACATGTTACCTGGGGTACTACATGGGGGATCCTGGAATTCAGAATTACCACATGGGGGATCCTGGAATTCAGAACTATCACCTGTATTGGTGTCCTTCCTATCAATCCAGTAGAGTGGGAGGCACATTAATGCCTTGTCTGTCTATTCTCTTCATTGGATGGCTGGCTCACTTGGTATTGGACAACATCTCTTTGTTTTTTTTTGGTTTTTTTTCAAAATAGTAATCATCAAATGCATGCATCAGTTTGAATTTTTTTTTTGTAAAATTATGCGTGTACTAATTAAATAAAGCATCATTCAAAAATATTATTTTTATTGCTCAAAAATATTATTTTCATTGCTATCAATTGTGTGATGTATGTTATAAAAACTTATGTATTTAATCTTAAAATAAAACTAGGTAAAAATATACTTTATCTTTTAGAGGGATGATTCTCTTTCTTATCTAAGGAAAGATTTGGTCCATCCCCTAAAGATGAAACCCCACCTCCATTTTTGTTTTTCTAGGGTGGTGTTCGCATCTTAAAAAAAAAAAAAAAGGAAAAAAGAAAGAATAAAGAAATGAGAGAAAGGAAGAGGGATGAGGGCAACTGAGGCAAGGCGAAGGGTGGTGGAGATAGGTAGAGGAGGTGATGGCAATAGGCAGTAAACAATGGAGGGGAGGGGAAAAGAGAGTGGGAGAAAGAGAGAAAAATTAGGAGGGTGAAGGTGACGGTGGCTGCGAGAGAAAAAGGGGATGGGTGGAGGATTAGGGAAGAGAGAAATGTGACATCCTTTGCTCGTCGCCCGCCACTGCAACCTCCCCTAAGCTTGTTAATGAGTCGCGAGTCGACTTAGACACTCAACATGATAAAATGCACAAAATACCCGACCCGCAAGACCTGACAATCAAACATGTCGAATGTGGATCCATTCTAACCGTTAAGAGGCCTAAACACCCCCCCCCCCCCCCTCTTCTTCTTTTTTTAACGAGAACTCCACCCTCTTGGTCTTTCTTAGGGGTGGAGTTTCAACTTTCAACTTCTTCTTTTTTTAAAAATGAGAACTCCACCCTTTCTTGGTCTTTCTTAGGGGTGGAGTTTCAATTTCAACTTCTTGGGGTGCTTTAGTTACCCTCTATTTCGAAACAATTTTCAAAAACAGATTATGTTTTAAATTAATTAAAAAAAAGATATCCAAAAAAAAAAAAAAAACAATTTTCAAAAACAGATTATGTTTTAAATTGATTAAAAAACTACTTTCAACGAGTTGGTAGCTAGCCTATCTATTCTCAGAAGAAAAGAAAACTCAGTTTTTACATTAAAAATTTGTTTTGTTGACTTTTAAAACACAAATCAAGACCTAAAACAACAAAAATTGAATTCCAAAAATACTTTTTGAAATCGATAATCTAAAACTGACAACTGTATAGTTATTGTTCATCAAATCTCCTACCACATAAGCAAGAAAGTAGCAAAAAAAATTGTTTCCCTCACACAGAAATAAGTGCGAATAGACAGCATTGACAATGAACCCAACAGGAATGCAGATATGATCAACCACAGATAAGTTTAGGATAATGTTAATTTTTTAAGAAGTCAATTTAAAGAAAGTGGGTGCTCGTGAGATCCTACCAAGATTTCCCGTGAGGATCACAAGGAAGTTCGCATCGCAAAGTGACCCTTTAGCACATGTCTGGATAGAGGAATAGGCAAGGGATAGGATAGAATAGTGGTGTATAAGCCCGAAAATAACTTGTCACCCCCCACATGACCCTTTAGCACATCTGGATAGAGGAATAGGCAAGGGATATGATAGAATATGGTCATCACGAAGTGACCATATTGTATCTATCCTAGAATAACTTGTCACCCCCCACAACAGAGCTTCAAGACTACCCTGTCACCAACTTAAGCACTTATGTTAGGAAAATGCCTGGAACAATCATTCTTTGGTGATTTTTTTTCCAAAGGTACACAATTTTTTACTCTCACTTTTGTGAACCATAATTTTAGGATGTTTGCTGTTAATACATAATTTTATATACTGCGTTAGTGAAGTGACGTCTACAAAAGTGATTGTAGAAAGGTCTAAGTGCGCTCAAAGGTTTTAGGATGTTTGCTGTGGATACACATGGGTTTTAGATTGAAATTACTATTCAATAAATGGAATATTCTTGAACATAATCCATCACTTTAGATAAAGGAAATTTTATATCAGACCCCAAGATGGTATTTTCAAAATTTACAAGAACGTGCACATACCACATTATCATAGATAACTCAACTTTAAAAGTGGCAGGACCACCCAAAGTTAAAGAACTCCAGCCGGGCGGCCCGGGCCCTCCAAAAGATCAAAACCAGGATACGAAAAACCCTCTTATTTTGTCTCTTCTAATACAGTCCATGTTAAACCAACCCAATCAGCTCCCTATTTCAAAGCAAATTAAGACCATCTTGACAAATCAAAGGATTGGATACTCATGGGCTCCTAAAATATTTTAAAAGAATGAAATAAAATAATATGGGTATCATATTAGGTCAAAAAAATACAAAAATATATGCATTCAATTCATCCCAATGTTAATTATTTTTTTTGTGTAAAGGCATGTACTTTATTACAGAAGTATATACCTTAAGAAAAATTAAAACATGTTGGAAGCTGCAAAAAGGAGTGCAGGAATGACTGTCCTAACATTTTTCAAATAATAATAATAATAAAAATAGAAAAGGTTAATAATTCAAGTAATGGTTAGATGCTTTACGCCACGATCTTACTGAAATGGACCAGTGAAAGGGCTACCACTAACACGATTCACATGCAGCATCAATGAAAGCCAATTTAGACCTTCCACATGCAAACTGAAAGGATACATGACTCCACGATCCATCCGGTAAATATGGTCCTTAAGATAGTTCCCCCCTTCAAACGGGACTAGTGGTAGCCAATCATTGTAGAAAAGAGGTCCCCCCCCCCCCCCCCCCCCCAAAAAAAAAAAAATTAAATAAACAAAATACATACATAAAAGAGTTGTGATGAAATTACCTTTCTGGATTGTTTCCTCCCGGAATTGACCAAAGGCGACGCATGCGCGATACGGAGATCCTGTATTTTGCATCAGTCGGCAGGAGCCATGAGGACATTTAGATCATGGATAAAACATGTGTGTGTCAATATTAAAAAGACATACAGTCCCAGTGGCCATAGCACAACGGTTCAGGGCTTGCCTGGTTAAAGGGGAGGTCTTGGATTTGAGTCTTAGCGCTGACTTACCCACTGTTTGTTGGCGATTATTCAAAGAATTTTCCGTGGGACCGGGGCAAACAAACGGAGGTAGTTTTCCCAACTCAACCGTAAGGTCAGCCACGGAGAGTCCCTCTGATATCAAAAAAAAAAAAAGACATACAAAAAACTGCAGATGGAGTGTTGGAAGTAACCATGTTTTGTGCTGTGCAAGCAAGGGTGTTGCATTATTGATGTTGGCTAGATTGGTGCATGTTAATATGTTAATGTCTCATGAATAATGCAACATTTTGACATCCACTGCATTTACTTGAGTAAAAAATGACACTCATTTGTGAAGACATTTGATGAAAGCAAATGGTGAAACTAAAGCTGATAAAAGTTGTTGTGGACAAGTAAACACAGATGTCAGATGTGCCCACTAGGCAGAAAGGAATCAGTACAATGTTTGCCTTTGTTCTATGTTTCCTTGCATTATTGAGACAGCATTTTACTAGTGTGTTACCTAGCAGCTTTAGGAGATTCGGAGAGAGTGATGATGCCATCAAATGCATGGGTTGAGCACTGATGGTTGCATCAAGAAAATACAAACCCAATCTTTTCCAAGTGAACTCAAAACTTTTGGAGATCACTAACAACAAACTGTAGGAAAAGACCTGTGGGTGGATCACTAACTCATGAGCAGTCGTTGCAGGAGCTCAAGAAACTACACATTCAAGAAAGAGAGAAAAGTCTCAGTCACAAAAGCCAAACACCCTAATCATTCCAAATGGAGTTGCCAAAACATGTTATTGTTGTTTTTAGATACCCACATGATGCTTAATCCACTACTTGATGTATGAAATTTACATGCCAGAAAATATTAGGAATTGAATCTATATACCTTTTAAAGAGCCCTCGATTTCAACCTCAATTTGCTTTGTTGTGCTTTCTTTTTGGAGGCATGCTCTCGTCCTGTAGTTCTGAAAGAGACATTGTGAGCATAGTGGGACATGATACTTTGCTCAGCCACAAAGCATTCAACCTTTTTCAACGGGCCATATTATAAAACTTCAATTTGTAGCATGTGGTTGTGAGGGGTCCTACCAGGTAAACATATTGTATTACCTTTTTTTAAATATGAGAGAATCATGTGATCAGTTTTAAATCCATACCAACCGCTGTAGTCAGGTGTAACATAAAGCTTAAAGGAGGGAGGGATACTGACTGGACCTTCCCCACATCATCCCACCCTCACAACAGGATAAAACCTAGCACTTCACAATGAAGCCAAGCCACTCCCATTATGTCATTGCATGATATGGTTAAATCAAATTTAGAGTGGCCCCACAAGCCCACAAGGCAGTCATCCCACCAACCAACTGAGAAATCACAGACACTAGCATGTCAGGGTTCCTTGATCCACAACCCTTCCGAGTTCTGACTCATTTCTCCACCATCACTGGAGAAAATTTGATAGAATCAGTAATGGATGAATTGAACTTGGACTAAAACACCAAATATCAGCATTAAAAAAAGATTCAATGACAAGACTGTGATAGTATCTGAAAACTTCCAGCATAGGCTACATGGCAGTGCAAATTTACCTGTCTAGGATAGGCGCAACACGATGACCTCTTTAGAAGTCCTCATGTTGCACCCAAAACCTCTAAGAAAGTAGTACAGGGATGGGTGACCACCTAGGAAATCCTCATGTTGCGCCCAAGGGGCTTGGCCCACTGCTCAATGGTTGACAACAAAATTTGTAACCATGGGGCCATGAGTTCGAGATCGCTTATCTAATAAAAAATATAATTAAAAAAACAATAACCTGTCTATGGCACTAGTAGTACTGTTCCTTTCACATTAACCATTACGTTAATGACTAGGAGGTAGTTGGGTTAAATGACAAAAAGGTTTGGAATATCTCGTATGGCCTAATAAGACAACCAAAAGGCTGACCCACAGAATGCAGCCAATGAATGACTTTGAGTCAAAATGAAGATAGGATTGTGGACCGCAGAGAATGGTCCATCACCAGAAGATGGTTAGCATTTTGACTAGTTCATTCTTGGATCCAAATCTAAGAACAAATTTCACATGTCCACATGAAATGCCAGTGGTATTGTTGGTCCAACAAGTAGTTACCACCATTAACAACAATCATTATTAGCATCAGCTTCAACGTCACCGTCACCACTATGATGGTGTTATTGATTCTAAAACTATATTTATGAGCATAAATCTAGTTAACATAGGTCACACCCTAGTTTGATAGCCATACCTGGGCCACCCCACTATATACTTCCAGTTTTGACTTTTGACCTGATGCCTGCTTACTAAAGAGAACCACAAACTTGGTGTCAATGATAATCTCCTTGAAATCACTTGAGGGTTTAAGATGGTCCACTGAATTAATCGACATAATCCACTAGCAATAACATATTAAACCTCATGGCAATGGAAGTAGACTCCATACAGCCATTTTGTTTTTTTCCTGACAGCTCACGAGATCCTCTTATTTTTTTCTTTTTTCTTTAGCCTGTTGTATTCAGATTAACACCTAATTTATGGCACCTCCTACCGTCCAATGTCATTATCAAATTTAATGCAAGGTTATATACGTCCTTCCATGGGAATCAAAATATTTCCTTTACAAAATTTGAACACTACCTTCAATGAAAGGGTGATTGGCCGGTTGTGTAGCCACCTTACCCAGGAAACTATGTTGCACTGTCAGCCATTCAATCAAGATCAGACTGCTACCAACATCAGGAACCTAAAGGTCAACCATCCAAATCCTTCCATTCTTTTATAAACCATAACGAGGCTAATTATATCATATAACAGTTCCAAAAGCTGGTTCAAGTTAAACTTCTCTAAAATCCAACCCCAGTTGGTCCACCAAAAGTTCATGGTTCATGGTTCAAATCAGCCGACCTCAACCTGCTACCTAGCTTATGTTTGGAATGCTGAAATGATAACACCAACATCTCAATAATGCATTAACTTCTGTCCTTCAAAATCTTTTGATATCTTCTGCCAAGCACCACAGACTAATGGATCTCCCACCATGTCCATCAGCAGGTAACTCATCCCCCGATCAGGCAGTTCCATATCTTAAAACATGGATGTCTGCCACTTCCTTTGAATCCATATCAAACTCGTGGACTCCATCTTTTGTTCTATTCCTTTCTGGTAACACCCACAAAAGTTACCCTTTCATTTCTCCTTTTTTTCACTTTCTCCTGCCATATTTAAATGTATTCACAGCCTGACTTGTTAGTCACGTAAAAGATAAGCAAAATTTGAAGCAGTCAACCATCGGCTTCACGATAAACATATAAATATTATATGTATGTAACAGCTTTCTCCTGCTCTTTCCACCCACATAGAGCCTTCATCTACTAAAAGACTTGTGTGAAATGTTGCTTTCATGCATCAAGTCCTTGCAGCAGTTCTTCAGTGATGAACTTCAAGTTGAAGGCAATAGCTGCAGCTTTTCTAGTGATCTATTGCCATCACTAGGTGCAACAATTAACCAAAGTGCCAGGGTCAGGAGATTCATTGTTTCTCCTTATGATCATCGTTACAGGTGAACCAAGGCTTTCTTCTTCCAGTTTTTTGGACAATATTCATACAACATAAAATAAAATCACTCATTTCTGTCACAGGGCTTGGGAGATGTTTCTGATTTTTTTAGTTCTTTACTCGGCCTGGATCTGCCCTTTTGAATTTGCCTTCTCAAGATACTTGCCAGACAAACTGTTTATCATAGATAACATTGTCAATGGTTTTTTTGCCATTGACATTGTCCTCACCTTCTTTGTTGCTTATCGTGATCACAAATCTTACTGTCTGATTGATGACCCCAGGAGAATCGCGACAAGGTCAATAACTGGACTTTGTGAAGCTTCTTGATAGACAATAGCAGTATACCAATAAATTCTACATCTTGTAGAGCACTAACAGTCTGTCAATCCAGGTACATATCCACATGGTTCATTTTTGATGTATGCTCAACTGCTCCATTCCAAACAGTATGCCTACTCTTTACAAAGCATGAGAGCGGTCTTGGTTTCAAAGTACTTAATATGCTCCGACTGTGGCGTCTGCGTCGTGTCAGCTCCCTGTTTGCAAGGTCCTTCAACCAGTTCTGCATCACTAACTTTTCCATCTACACATCTGAATTGGATAGAGTTTACTCACTCAGCTATTTCTCATTGCCTCAGACTTGAGAAGGACATCCGCTTCAACTATTTCTGGACCCGGTGCATAAAGCTGATCTCTGTATGCTTTCAGTAACTTGTGGACTTCCTGACTTCTTATTTCAGAGTATAAATTATCTCAACGATACCCTTTCATTTATCACATGCTTTCTTGGGTCCAACTGCAGGTAACTCTTTTTGCAGTTCATTGTGCTGGATGCTTTAATTATCTGATTGCCGACAGATATCCAGACCCAAGAAAAACATGGATTGGTGCCGTCATGCCAACTTTTAGAAAAGAAAGTCTGTGGAGAAGATATATTACCGCTATTTACTGGTCTATTACAACACTAACTACAACTGGTTATGGTGACTTGCATGCTGAAAACCCACGGGAGATGCTGTTTGATATCTTTTACATGCTATTCAATTTGGGCTTGACGGCATACCTCATTGGGAATATGACAAATCTTGTCGTCCATGGGACCAGCCGGACCCAAAACTTCGTATATTCTTTACTCCCAAAATCCTCCACTTATTGTGTTTCTTTTTTTTACCAAACACCTATCTGCACTTAGAAGAACACAATTATAATTGCCTTATCAACAAACAGGTCATTTTTTTTCTTCTTTCAAACAAACACATTGATCATAGAAATTGTTTACAGAATGTAACATCAAATTTTCTGAAACATCTGAAAAGTGCCACAACATCATTTTAAAAAATACTAAAAGGATACATTAATTAAGTGAACAAAACACCTTCAGTAGTGACATCAGAAAGCATAACCAATTGGCCTATACTACATAATTACCATGTCATTATACATTCTGGTATCTGTTGAACAATTTGTTATTATGTATGGTACCAAAATTTTCAATGAATGATACTTCTATGACACAAAAAAACTAAATGTCATCTTTGTTCATAAAGCTCAAGCTGCCTTGAAGAATTGAGAATTAAAATTTTGCTTTTGAACTTGCACATAAAGGCAAATATTCTGATAATTGCTTGTCTTGTCTTATTTTGTTTTAACTCTACAGAGGGACACAATCCAAGCAGCTTCCGAATTTGCAGCACGAAACCAACTACCCCCATGCATATTGGATCAAATGTTATCCCATTTATGCCTCAGGTTCAAAACAGAGGGACTCAATCACCACGAGACATTGAATAGTCTGCCAAAGGGCATTCGTACAAGCATATCACAGTATCTGTTCTTTCCAATCATTCAGAATACCTACCTTTTCCAAGGAGTTTCATATGATTTTCTTTTCCAACTGGTAAGGCTCCATGATTACATCATTCTATGACTGCTACAGGTGTTTTCCTATAACCAATTGAGCACTAACACAATAACAACTTCTCCAAGGTCTCAGAAATGCAGGCTGAGTATTTTCCACCCAAGGAAGATGTAATACTGCAGAATGAGACACCAACAGATCTTTATATAGTGGTCTCAGGAGCAGTGGTAAGTAAAACCTTTTGGCAAGCTCCATGTTTTTATGCACATGTTAAACTAGCTATCTTTTCGTTGCTAACAAAACCAAATGCCTCTCTTGGTCAGGATTCATTGGTACATATAGATGGGAGATATCAAGTATGAATTATTTTCCTTTGTTATCTTATTTAACTGAAGAACAGAGCAATTATGTGGCTAACTTTCACAGTTCATGTGCATTCAACCAGGTTCAGGAACAGGCAGCTGCATGGGAGATTTTCGGAGAGATAGGTGTTTTATTGAACATGCCACAACCATTCACTTTCAGAACCAGGGAGCTTTCCCAATTATTAAGGCTTAGCAGGACTTCAATCATGACTGTTCTTCTGGCAAATATTGAAGATGGTATTGTGATCATGAATAACCTTCTCCAGGTAAAATAAATTAGTCATCCATCTGTATGAAAGCATTTTGGACAGGTTTGATATGATCTAATCAGTAATGATAGTGATAATATTTTTCAGAAAATGAAGCAAGATGGAGACATAAGCTTCAGAGAACAGCATTCCGAACCATGGTTTATTCTTAACAAATGGCTTGATGGAGGACCTAGGAGAGGAAAGCAGAGGTCTCATCTACAGCACGAAGAGGATTATGTAATAAATGCTTCAACAGAGGAAGCAACAGAGGAGGGGATCCTACTGTGCAGGGCAGCCAAAAATGGTGACATGCACACAGTACACGAGCGTCTAAGGTTAGAAGTTGATGCAAACTCAACTGACATGAATGGCCAAACAGCCCTCCATGCTACAGTCCTCACTGGAAACATTGAAATAGCTAAGGTTCAGCTCAATGAAGGAGCAGATATGTATAAACTAGATACTAACGGTTGGACACCTAAAGCTGCAGCCGAAAAACAAAAAAGAAATGGCATTTATGAACTCTTATTGAGACAGGAAAATAAAGAAAGAAAAACAGAGCACCATCAGATAGAGTTATCTGAGAGAAGTACAAATCAAAGCAAGAACAGAGAGAGGTCCGATTTCAACTTGTGGTTTTCAAAGGAAACCACAAACAGAGATTCAATCTATATCAGGTCGTCTATTGATGAGGAAATGATGAAAACCAACAAAAGAGTCACACTTCATCCAGCAATCCAGAAGACATATGGATCACAAGAGCACCACCAAAAATTAATCATTCTACCAGACTCTTTAGATGAGCTCTACAGAATCAGTAGTAAGTACTCATCACATAATCAAACTGCCAATAATAATGATGATGGTGATGATGGACCAACAATTGAAATGATCATAGTTGATATGTGAGCAGTATGCTATATCATGAAAATACAGAAATATAGAATCAAGCAGAGCAAAATTGAAAACAATAAATACCTGAAACTATTATAGTTCTGACACACTTCCATCCATGTATTGGAAATTGCAGGTCAAAAGTTTGCAGGCTGCAATCCAACAAAAGTGGTCAATCAAGACAATGCAGAGATAGATGACATTACCCTTGTTCGAGACGGGGATCATTTGTATCTCCTTGAAAATGAATGTGATGAAAGATAATGTTCTCAGTGTTTTTGAGGCTACCAGGATTCCATGAATATATTATATGTGCACGTAAAGCTTCAACATCTTATGTTGAGTAGATAAAAAAATTATACAATACTTTTCTAGCTGCATTTTGCCTTGTGTACCAGAATAATATTAAAATTTAATCAAACTTCAATAACAGTCAGACTAAAATGTCAGAGAAATTAAACCCAATATTTCCTCTCTCCCTCTCCCAACATTTTGTATGGAAGACAAAGGAAATTACATCAAATAAAAAATAATTGGTGAAAACATGGACTAATTTATACATGAAGATCAGCAGGTGAATAATGTGACAAGTTTTATGTATGAGAAGTAGAACTCAATGTGTGTATTGATGTCTCTGGATAATGGATGATCACTTTCATGAAGCTCTTTATGGAGATGAAACCTCCAAGATTGCAAAAATACCTTGCCTACAACATATTCTGCCACTACATTCTACAAGACAATTGCGCAAACATGTCAGGTTAATCTATCTTGTTGAAGTAGCCAGACAACTTCCACTAGAAACAAGATAGCATCCTCCCATGCTTGTCTCAGTTCAAGCATCATGCCATTTTTGTGGTCTTCTTAATTGGAAGGGGGTGAGCTTCGGTATTGAAAACAAATTTATCCAGTGGAAGCACATTATCGTCCTCAAACAGCAAATATAAATACTTTAATGTTTCTCCCAAGAAGAATGTCTCCATTTTATCCCTTTTGTGAGGGGGCACTGTAGTGACATCATCCAGAGAAGTGTATCCCCCAGAGTCAACTTTTGTATATTTCTCAAAAGCCTCAAATATGTGCCAACCCCATTGTCGATATCTGTGGAAAAATTGGTAAATACATTATTTTGTGGCAGTTATTAAAACTATTTTGCAGCACCAGTGCAGTTCTTGTTATCCTGGAAAGCACAAGACGAGGGGCATTGAAAGTCTTACTTAGGATCCTCTGTGATACGATGTAAGACAAATAATGATTCCACAGTTTCAGGGCGCAAGAGGTTGTGGCGGTCAGCATGCTTGATTATTATATCATTTATGTACTCAGAACTTCTGTTACCGCCATCAGGGCCATCATTAGAAGCTCCCTGGTCAACAAAACACAAATAGATGATTGATAGAAAGAAACTAAAAAAATTAAACAAGGGAAAGGAAGAAAATGGAGCTAAAAATGTTGGTACGAATCAAAGCACGCATCCACAATGCCATTCAGCATAATATCCCCCTGATTTTCTGATTCAGTATGCAATCACAAACTCACCTCAATATGGAAATAAGCAATTTCTGGGGCAAGACCAGTAGAGGTAACTGCATACATCTCAAAGCATGTCTTTGCCAAATCCTCCGCAAGGTTTAAATTTCCCATGTCTTCAAGGGTAAGGAGATTAGCTTCAAGTGCCTTTTTCTTTGTAATGCCTTTAGTAGCACCAAGAGCAAGGGTACCTGGCAGAAAACACACCTGCAAGCAAGGACAAGTTTCTAAATCAAGGATTCAAACACTGATAAAACAACTTACTCCTGCGAATTACTTTATTAAGACTTCCTAAGTGAAACACTCGAGAAAAGACATGATCAAGCATTCCCCATGGTAAACAGTTGGCCAAACAAGTAACTAAATTACGGCATGAATGAAAAGGGAGAAATTAATAATCAAGACATTGTGACATAGAGAAATAGCCCAATTGCAATATTTCTATAATTTTCTGAAAAATGTTCAGAAGCACCGCAGTTGCACACACAACACAGAGATGAACAGGTTAAGCCAAGTATTCCCATGGACAATTTCTTTACTCCTTTTGTTACAAAATAGAAAGGTGGGGTCCAACAGATTTTATTAAACTAGCAAAGTACAACGACACTACATTTTAAGAAAGATACAGAGGATAAGAATTGGGAGGGGATACCATGAATATTCACACCCCAATAAGCATCCACGGTCATCCAAAGATACATCCTAAGGCGCAAGGAACCCTGGGAATAGGGTCCACTTGGTCAAATGGGAGACCGTGTGTAGCATTAAGTGATCGGGGGTGCAAGCATTATAAATCTGGAGGACATGAACACGACCCTTCTATGCAAATGGTTATGAAGATGACTTGCAGACAAGAACCTATTGTGGTGCAAGGTAGTGAGAGAAAAATACAAATGCAAAGGGCTGGCGGTGGACAAATTCCCAGTGGTGTCATACAGAATCTCCAAAGATCTAGATGGATACCGTCAGTTTGGGGTCTAGGTTTAGGGAATCGATAGTGGTACGTTGGAAAGTGGGGTCGGGGGAGGAGATTTTCTACTAGCACGATGTGTGATGCGTTGATAGGACTTCGAAATATAAATATTCAGATTTGTTTGACCTAGCTGTGGTGAATGAAGGGACAGTTCATCGATTTTGGTGCATAAAGAAGGGGGGAGTTCATTAGGAGATCAGTCTGAGGAGGGATCTTTAAGAGGAGGAGATTGTGAATTTTGCACCTTTGTTGGCGGATTTCCGAGCTCAAGACATGGTGGAATGGAAGCCTAAACCAAAGGAGAGGTCTCGATTAGGTGGTGCTACGCTTCGTGGAGCAGGGACCAGCAGAGGAATCAGATTGTGGCGTACAAATAAAGGGAGGTTTGGGGTGTTAAGGTCCCTCTAAAGGTTCAAGCTTTCATGTGGTTAATGTACCAAAATAAGCTTTTGCTGAGGGCACATCGAGCCAAATGGGCACCTAATGCTCCACTTTTGTGTGTTATTTTAATGAGGTTGATGAAACTACTGAGCGCCTTTTTTGTGGTTGTCCAGTTGTGCAACATTTGTGGGGTACTTGCAGGAGTGGATGTAGGAGGTCAAGAAGAGGTTGAGTCAGAGAGGTGATAGGAGTGTGAAGATGAATATATCGCAATTGTTGGTTCCAATGATGGTGTCAGCGATGTGGCTTATGCGTAATCAAATAAATTTAAGGGTGCTCAGTTGATCGAAGAAAATGTATGGGAGTCTATGGCGTGGTTTATTAAAAATTGGGGTCGACTTTGTGCGGGTGCGGGTCAGGTTATGTATGGGGGGAAGGTAAATTTATTGTGGAGGAGTAGTGTTTATGTTTTGGTGGATGGGTTTGGGGCTTCAGTAGGTATCTCCTCTACTATTCCCCAAGCCTCTGTGGTTGTTTGTTTGTTTTCTCTGTCTGTTTTGTGTATGGGCATTCACTTCTTAGTTTGATACAATGACGTAGGATGCCTACAATTTTCAGAAAAAAGAAAAAGGAATCCCAAATTATGCCCACTAATGATTGGCCTTATCCTGACATTAAATTGCCAAATTCTTTCCAAATAATCCATTAAACCATCCTGAATAATGTACACCATCTACCACGTCCTAAGCCATGGGGCAAATATGCAGCAGAAATTGCATTTGATTATTTAATTGAATTTCTATTATATATGCAATTGCCTATAATCTCTATCTTTATGATGATAGTTAGCCATAACTTTCCTTAACCCTCTTTAATGCATCTACATAGCCAAAGGGAGGCTGCTTGCCTTGTATCCACTTACCTTAAAGCTTGGATTTTGGGTGCAACAACTTTCAATGCCTTTGTCTTATTAGTCTAATGCGTCAACAGGATTTTTTTGACAAGCTTCCCTATGGCCATCATTGGCCAAGAGCTTGTTATCCCCTTTGCCTAGATTACAAGCAACGCAAGTCCAGTTTGAAGTTTCCTCATAGATTGAAGTGTGAAAGCATAGATGTGAAACATGTTATTTCAGGTCCAATCAGATTATTCTAAATGTGGTTCCTCATGTGATGGGTGTGTGTGTGTGTGTGTGTGTGTGTAAGTGAAGGTGGTGATCTTTCTAGACCCAGCTGTCACAATAACAAGTATCCTACCATTTATTCTGACATTAAGTATGTGCAATATGAGGTTTCTAATGCTACTTCTAAAAGCATTGGCCCAGTGGAATAATTAGCTAATTGATGAGAAGCACACCACATCATTTGTTTGAAGCATCTAATATGATTGCCCAAACTTATATCTTCAATGTCCTCTCCATTAATATTAAAAAAATGTTTGTTTTATCCTTTCCAGGCATGTCACCATAAACTCATGGTCTGCTGACAGTTCCAGAGCATATTTTCCCATCCCCTCCATCACAACCTTGAAACCATTCAATCGAACAGTATGTTCAATACTGGAGAATTTCCTCTCTTTATTAAACATATTTTCTATGGTTGTTTGGAAGGGTCCCTTCAATATTTTGTCAACCTTGTCCATTGGTCAAGGGCTGCATGTTGCCTATGAAGTGGACACTGATAGTGAGGTTGCCCAGTGTGTGGTTTGTCTGTTTCTGGTAGGATTGGTGGGTAGGGTTGGACAAACAATCTAAACATTGTTATCATTATCCCCATGACTACTAACAAACTTATAATAGCATGCATCATCAGTGTGTTTTTTGTAATTGTGGTAAGACAGAAAGACCTATGTATTCCTCCATCATGTAAGTACAAATAAAGAGTAAATTGAACTTTCTCATCGAGGCTCTTGTCTTTGTCATACCTCCAAGCTCTAAATTGGGTCCTCTGACTAAGGATGAAAACTCGTGGACAGCATACTGATGTTCATCTATCTAGATCTTTAAATGAAAACAAGGATGCTTAGTTAGATAGGTGAAACTAACAACTGAAAGTAACAAGTAATCATTAATGATCAACAAATACTAACTGATCAAGATACCAATTTAAATGTACTTTGATACACCAACCCAATTGATATCTTTCTTTAATAACTAACTAGCAAAAGAGAATATTAACTAACACTGAGAAAACACACACGCACCCACGCACACACTCTCTCTCTCTCTCTCTATAGAGAGAGAGAGAAGAACCTTTCTGAAAGGTGTGCTTCGTTTGACATTCTACTTGGATTTTTAGAGAGGGATGCATTCTTTGGAGGAAAGAGGAGTGCTTACTGAAAATACAGCTTTGCCTTTCATCCTAAACACTAAAGGTCATTGCATTTAATCAACAAGTTAACACTGGTAGTAAAATCATTTCAACTTTTACTCTCAATTATTCAAGAGCACGTCACACTTTTTAAAGGTGCATCTCCGATGATGGAGAACATTTGGGAATCCACTGAATTCTTCATTGAAGACTGGGGAAGGCATTTTTCCAGGGCAGCTAGGGTGGTTTATGATCAAGGTCGGCTACCTATTGATTAGTGTTGTTATTTTGCTCTGTTTAAATCTGGTCTGATTTCAGCAAACGACTTCTATGCTGTTTCCATCCAAGTTTTTTTTTACTTTTTCAAGTTAGTTTTCTAATGTATTTTCTTTTTTACTCACTGGCCTGGACTCTATTCTATCTTAATAATAGGTAGCGCCGGCCTACCATTTTCAGTTCCAAACAAAAAAAGAAAAGAAAAAAAATGAAAAGATAGAGCACATCACATTGATACACACACACACACACTCTCTCTCTTTCAGATTATAAGGCGTATCACATACCAGGTGATCCATTTTTGGACTAAAGGCACCATTTGATCCATAGGGAAGCTCTCCTACAAACACCAATCCTTTTGGTAGAGACTTCCGTACTAGGAGGTGCTTGACACCCTTCATCGCTTCTTCATACATGTCATATAAATATCTCAAATGTCTATCACCATCAGATCCTTGCTGAAGCCAAACTTTTATTAGATATTCATAATAGCTGTCCCCACGAGATCCCAATCGAATATTCTCCCCACTGAATTGGCCAGATTGAGGACTACAATACCCAAAAAATAAGAGGATTATTTATTGCCAATTACATACAATGAATGGACAGCTAAAATCTGTAAACAATAGTAAGGATGAAAATGACTAAAAGGATATAAAAGCCAATTACAATAAAACATTTAAATTAATTTACAGTTTGTATATCAGATGAATCACCATATAGCCCACTGCTTTTATCAGCTTAATGCATCTTCCTTAATGATAATGATAAAATAGCGTTCACATAGAACTCATGTCTTGTTTGATAATTGTTGAGAAAATTTTGATAGGGAATGCTACTAAGATTAGATGCTAGCATCACACAATTATTACAAGAAGAAAGTGTCCAAAATGGTTTGGAAAATATATGCTTGAATCATATTAAACCAGAGTCAGCATATAATTTAACCTGTAGCAAAAAGGCAAAACTCAAATATGAACCAAACTCCTGTTCTCAACCCATAAACAGTATGAACCCGAAGCTCCTTCGTAACTCCCGGAACTTCTTCATAGTGGCTTTGCTCCATGCCTCATTTCATAGGGGCAGCATGATGTTATTTGTAGCAAGTAGTTTTGTTGGTTTGGCAGCTCCCTATTTAGTGCTAGGCATGGGGAAATTTAAAGAAAAAAAGAACGATTTTTGCACCTACCTTCTTTATCCAAGTGTGATTCATTCCATTATTAACTTATATAGTTACCCAGATATTTTGGGATGCCGCTAATAACCATCAAATAACAAGTGCTCTCTCAAAGGCGCTGAGTTAGAATCCCATTCTAAGGATTTAAAACACTCAACTCATAATTTGTGATTGTTGATAATGAGCAAGGACTATATATATAATTCGACTTTTAATAATAATAAAAAATACTCCATCTTCTATACTAGCATATCTGAGTGAATCCAATGAAGACACCAAATTTAAATCCGGAAAGACCTTGTAAGAAGGATAACCCCATGTCCCAGGTTTGGAGCCATGTCCAATAAATTGTCTGTATCTGTAGCAGGTAGCAAACCACAAATCTTTGGATAAAGGTGGTGTTGTTGTCGTTGTTCTTGTACAATCTGTAACACTCCATTTCTGCAAAGTCTATCTGACACCGACACGCGTTCATTTCATTGACACAGGCATGATTCAGTTAAAACATAACCAAAATTTCATGGCAGTTTGTTCTCTTGTATCTAAAATCTTTTCCTTTAAAAATCATCAACAGGGACAAGGAATACTATAAATTTCTATCATGGACACTAATATGAGCGGTTTCAGTTCACATGCGGAACAGGTTTTTCAGAATAGTGAATTAATTGTTGATAGAGGAGATTAGTTTTCATCAACCAACCTAGATAACAATTCCAGTCAGACAATTGGTCAATGAACCAAAAAGAATTTATGAAGACAAACAATATCTGGATCCTCATGCAATTATGTAACCAACTGTACCATTTAACAGTTACTTTTGCCTTCTGAATTCTGATTATGCACTGGGTGATGTGATGGATGCCAAGGAGCATTTACCTGATAAATATTGGGCCATTTACAACTTACTCGCATCAGCTCAAAGTTGCTGGTGATCTGATATTTTCAGCAACGGTCCTCTTTAAAATTTGTTTTGATGATGATGTAGTCAGTGTTGATTATCTTGTATCAGTAACTAATGGATCGACTTCATACAGCATGAGAACCATCTTCCTTGGCATTGTAGTTTGTCTACTCTTCCAATGGTTAGATTCTTAAGAGTTAGCCAAAGTAAGCATCTCACCTCCCATATGGTCACCACCAGTGCTTAATATTTTGTTACTCCATTAAGCTCCCACATCTTTTCAGTGAAGGACTAACAAACCTCCATGTGAGAAGCACATAGAAATTGGTGAATCCAAAGGAAGAGACCGATCAATTAAAGTAAAAAAATCCAGCATAAGACAGAGAATATATTGACCACATGAAACCTTTCAGGTACTAAACTATATGTAATTTAAGATAAATTACATAAGAAATATAACATAATTTATTATAGAATTTTGTTTATGGAATTTATTATATAATTCTTGTGTTCGATGAAATCCTATTATTGCATTGTCCTCCCTGTTTATAAGTCTTTGAAGCACCCTGTTCTTGATGAATAAACCCGAAGTTTACATGTTAACAATAACTTCGAATAAGTTTCCGTTTCTTCTATTAGTACATAGCACTGATTGAAATTAATACAAATGAGACAAATATGAAATAAGCTATCTTGACTTTTGCCAATCCTTTCAGAAGTAAAAAGACAGAAAATGCCACCAATATAGAGCTTCAATAAGATATGCATATTATAAAAGAAAAGAGCATTAAACCAACCAGATACATGTCTTGTTTGTGTACCTTATGTAGATGGGCACTAGTCCCTCCACCTTGGGCAATGTTTTTAAATGCTCCAAGACCTTCATCGCCTCCACCCCATACCTTGGATCCCCTGTAATGGTGCTGAGGTAATTAAACTCAAGCTGTAAGGTAGAAACTTCTGATGTGCTACTCAGGCCATCAGGCGCTGGATGTGCCGAACGATCACGAAGAACTACATCACTGAAAGGGATAGCTGTTGGACTAGAAGTAAATGCAGATAAGAGGCGATCAGCCAAGTTTCTCGCTATTCTTTGGTAAACCTCAGGTTTGGGTCCCTTCTGTGCCATAGGTAATCGAATATCTCCTGCACTGTTAGGTTCTCCCCCACTTAAATGATAAGCACTAAGCAGACCTCCTAAAACACGTATAGTAGTTTCAAATAAGTTGACCTGCCCTTTCTCACTTATTCTTTCCAAAAGGTGTTCTTCTATCCAATTCCCTGCTTCAGAAATGATCTCATCAATCCCCATTATCATAGCGGTATCTAACGAGTCCACAACGGTAGCACCAAGTCCTCCTAAACTATCAACTCCCCTACGACTCAGCGGCATGAGCTCATCGTAACCCATAGCATAGTTCTTATAACCAGACCATGCATGAATAAATGCTTCTCTAACTTTTGCTTGCCTAGACTTCCATTCTTGGTTGGCCTTTAACCTATTTGAATCGAGAGTGGAATTGCTATTACCAACTAGCTCATCTGGAGATAGGCGGGGAGGAAGCCTCGGTGGTCTCCTCAAAAGCTTTCCAATTTTGTTGGTACCTTCCTTCAACAGATTATCCTTCCCATTAGCAACACCTTTAAGGAATCCTTCGGAAGGAAAATGCACGGAACTCTTATGTGTAAGCATGAGACATGTTAAACCACCAATCATCAACAGAAGCAAGAATTTTCCTGTGCTCCATCTTAAACAATCCCGTCTAGTGTTACTAGTAACTAGGGCTTGGGCAATTACCTGAGAAATAAACACATATAGAGACGCAAACAAGCATCAGTCTATAATATAATTCTTCACTTTACTTTAGAAAAGATAAAGATCTTTACAAAAAAAATGATGCATGGACTGGGAAACTAGGAAGCAGCATCCGAGGGAGGGGGGGGGGGGGTTATAAATCACATTTTTCACATGCATAGGTCTTGATTTTCAAGATAACATTGTTCTAATTCAAACACAATATCACTACCATCTCATACCCATTTAAAGAAACCCCTTCCAAATTTAGTTCAGTAAGTCAGAGAAGGACTAATAGTCATCACTCATCACAGGGAATCAATTTCACATGTGGAAAGAAGTCAAGTTCGGATCATCAAAATCATTATTTTGGGGAAATTTTTTTTTCAATTTGTGAAAAATTCAATACACAGAACTCTTCTATGAACTGGTATGCTAAAAGAAACAATCCAAAATTGCACTCCATCTCTTTTAGGGCAAAGAACCGTATCTCATATTCTACTTCGGATACAAAATGGCACATCTGAATCCAACGAATCTCCATCAGAATTCTCCCTGATCCAACTTATCCGAGACGAACATCAAGAAATCAAAATAAATAAATAAAAAATCAACAAATCTGACAGAATTCGGGGGAATCGACCTTGAAGAACGATCGGTGTCGGGACTTGTCGTTGTCGTAGGCCACATCTCTCATCGAATACGGAAGAACCTTCGACGACATCTCTCTCTCTCTCAATGGAAGAAAGAGAGAGAAGACAACGAAATGAGAGATATGTATCGATGGATCTTGAATTGGGGGGGGGGGGGACGACCCTGAGATCTCTCTCTATTGATTTTATAATGTTTGGAAAATCGTGTACGTTGAATGGTTTATGTACGGTGTGAGTCCCCCCTCAATAGTGCTCGTCAACTCTTCTTCACTGGCATGGCAGCTGGAGGAGGCAAACGGCAGGGATGGTGGGTCGACGTGTAAAACAGGTCGGGCCGGCCCGTTATGGCACGGGCTGGCCCGTTTATACGTCTAGTGGCCCGGAACCGGAACGGGTCGTTCTGGGCCGGGTCAATGCCCGTATCAGCACGGGAGAGCACGGCATGGCCCGCTAGCACAACAAGCCGCGTGTTTGTCATGTATTCTGAGATGGGTATCGACATAAGGTTACGAATGGCTATCGACACAAGGTATTTTGATATGGATGATTATTCTATTATGAAAAAAATTATTTTTATATTTGATTGTATTTTTAGTTATTCTAGTTGAAAAACGTAATAATGAAATGATTATTGTTTAGTTAATCATGAATAAATTGTGTATAAAATATTAATAAGTTGTGCATAATAATAAAAAAAAATATCATGCAAGCAAGGCCATGTTAAAGAAGATAATTTTTTTTAGTCTTTTTTTTGGAATATGGAAACTTGTTTTCAAGATTGTAATATGTTGAGAAGCTTTGCTTCTTTGGTATCTGCTGAGAACATTGTGTTTGGTAGAGTAACTTTCTGTTAGAGATGTTAGGAGTTTATGAATTTTAAGTCTCTGTTTTGAACTTTGAATGAAAATTTGCTGCATGTTTAATTGTTTTTTTATTTTGGATATTGGATATGGATTCAAAATCGGATATTTAGATGAATCCGTATCCGTTTAGCTGGTTCGGATATTTTGGATAATTATCTGTATCCGATCCAAAGATTCGGATATGGATGCATTTTTTTTTAATATTTGTTAGATACGGATGTGGATATGGATAGTGATTTTCAATTTCGGATGCGAATACAGATATTAATAGATCCATTCCGTATCCGCTCGATTGGCAGGCTTATGTTCCCGTTTTTTAGTTTTTAATTTTTGTGGAGACTCTAATACCTTGTTTGGAAAATGGAATAAGCGAGTATAAGGGTAATATAAGGATGATATAAAAATAGATAGGGAAAATGGTTGCTTGTTTGCAGAATATAACTTGGTATTACTAAGTCAATTTAAACGAGTATAAGAGAGTATAACAATTCTAAGTAACCCCTAGGATAGGTTATACTCAGTTTATCTATTCTTATGGGCCCACATGTCAAATCAACTTTTTACATCTTATCACATCAAATCACCTATCAACACCTCTTATACATCAAATGACCCACATGTCAAATCAACATTTTTACACTTTATTTATATTTTATTCTTTATCAACCAAATAACTCAACCTTATATTTTACATTTTCCAATGAGAATAAAAAAATACAACCAAGCAGAAAATATCTTATTTATGTAGATTTGTTATCTATACTGGCATAGTTATCTATCCAAAATAATTCAATTCCGCTATCCAAACGGAGACTAAGAGTTCTACCTTTCAGAGTTTAGATGGGGTGTTAAAGTATTAGATTACACATGTATTATATTATTGTATTACACGTATAATACTATTTTGTATTATTATATAAATGGATTGAGTCCCACTTTCATAGAATAATTTCTCATTATTATTTCTCTCCCTTATTCTAACAATATCTAACAATATGTTTTCGAATAATCTAGAATAAAATATAGTTATTAAAATATTTGATGCGCATTCAATTCACTAATATGAACTAGACAAAAATAAGTAATTTTCTATCTGATTATGTGTTTAGTTATTCTTATTAGGGAATATAATAATCAATTTTTTTATTTGATTGATAATAAATAAATTATGGATAAAAAATAAATAAGATGTGAATAATGATTTATAAAATGTGAAAGATTGATATGACATATGAACAAAATTAAAGATGATGACATGTGATTTGACATGTGAACTCCCTTTATACCAATAAATTTGATGAAAAAATACAATTCCAAATGAAACCTATAATATCAATAACAGTTTATTCTTATATATTCTAACATAATTATACCTCTCTATGCTTCTTATATTCTTCCATCTAAACTGAACGAAATCAAAGTAATCATCCATACTATATACGACCTCCAAAACAACAAAATAGCTGACCCCAAGGCCCCATGACCGCGAATAGATGAGTCCTTTTAACCAATTTTTATTATTTTTTTTATGGAAAGGTAGGCATTAACCATAATTTTATTAAGATCAAAACTATAACATGCCCAAAACAGTAAAAGGTAAATCTAACAATAAAAGTAAAAAAGTTACAAAGCTACTCTTCCACCACAAATTTTTATCATCTTTTTTATCCTTGAGCACAGTTAAGACCCCACAATTCAATTCAAACCAGTTTATTATCTTATTATCATCTTAATCGTCAAGACATTGCTTACAATATGGTTGGAAGAAAAATATTAACCATGATTTTGTCCCACAGAAATATACAGTGGATTACTTTGCGCAGTTTACAAGTTTGATTAGCCTACTCATTTTAACAATTTAATGCTTAAATATATTTCTAAGAAAAAAATGATGACTAAATCTTGGATCTTAAAGTGAATCACTCATAACAAATTTTACAACTATGCAGTGTTAAAGTCCCAACATATCTTCCCCCTCTCCCCCAAAAAATGTTCAACCATGTTTCCTTAATGAAAAGAGGCAAATAAATGAGTTATAAGATTTAATTTATAGAATTATGCTCTAAGATTTAATTTATAAGGGCTGATTTAATAATGGGATGAATGGTGGGATAATGAGATATTCATAGAGATAAAGTGGGAGAGAATAACATATCATATATGTCATAAAAATAATTAGGATAACGGGCAATTATATTGTCTT
The DNA here is from genome assembly GCA_030737845.1 of Acorus calamus. Lineage (NCBI taxonomy): Eukaryota > Viridiplantae > Streptophyta > Magnoliopsida > Acorales > Acoraceae > Acorus > Acorus calamus. The sequence goes on along the minus strand of CM060871.1, from coordinate 5,592,633 downwards.
GCTTATGAAATAAAAATGAGAATTCTTACTCAACCTAAAATGTTATAGCAATATTTATCTATTATTTTTGTTCTAATTTTGATAAATATGAATTTAATTATTTTTTATCATTTAAAATTAAGATAATTTATACCAAAGTTTTATCTCGTTGTCAAACTAATCCTAAAACAATTAGCATATATGTTAGAAATAAGAGAGAAAATATAATAATGAAATCCTGAAACTATTGTTCTATTAGAGAGGGACTAAAGCCCATTATATAATAGTACAAGATAGTGTTACACGTGCAACACACTAACAAACTAATATGTAATCTAACACATTTAACATCCTCTCTTAAACTCTGAAGGGTTGTACTCGTAGAGTTTACACAAAAATAACAAACACCTCCAAAAATCAAAGAACTCGATTTTATGAATTGATAGTCGTCATCTGTCTTTTGGAATCCATCACATCGCTCCAGCTCGTTGAGTCAGTCAGAGTCGCTCCCGCTCGTTGAGTCAGTAGGAGTCGAGGGTCTACTAGATCAGATAGTGCGTGTACGAGATGTGAAAGTGTGCGGAGGGCTCATGGAGGCACGAGGAGAGGTTGTGAACATGGAGATGGCCAGAGGGCGCACGGATAGGTGCAGACTAGCACGAACAAGCAGCGGAGATAGCGCACGGACGGTGCCACAAGCAAAGAAGAAGAAATGTAACGCAAACGGCGACGCGGATGGCATGAGATGAGACGACGCTGATAGAGAAGAAGAAGAAATGCGACACGAATCGTGAGGATGATGCAAATTCTTTAACACCCTCTCCCAAACTCTAAAGGGTAGAACCCTTAGAATTTGCACAATAATGAGAAGGTGGCAAAGGTTGACATCAGCAATGGGCGGCCGGTGGCGTCTAGTGCAGACGTGTGCGGACATGCCACAACGGAGAAGAAGAAGTAGAAGAAATGCGACGCGGACATATAAGAAGAAGAAGAAGAAAGAAACGCGAAGCAAACAGCGACGCGAACTGCGCGAGACGAGAGGTGCGCGAGACGAGACGGAGAAGAAGAAGTAGAAGAAATGCGACGCGGACATATAAGAAGAAGAAGAAGAAAGAAACGCGAAGCAAACAGCGACGCGAACTGCGCTGACAGAGAAGAAGAATAAACACGACAGTGCGCAAATACAACGACGGCGCACAAAAAATGAAGGTGCGCGAGGACGACAGCGCACGAAAAACGATGGTGCGCGGGAACAACGGTGCACGAAAATGACGGTGCTCGAATACGACAGCGCACAGAGACAGCAATGCTGCATAAAAATGACGTCACTTGACGAATGACGACAAAGATGACAGATCTCAAAAGAAGAAAGAGATTCGAGGAAGAGAAGAAGAACAATGACAACGCAAAGATAATAGTGCTACGAACAATATCTCAAGGAAGAAAGAGACCTAAGGAAGAAAAGAAATGATGATATTGCAATTGACGGAAATCAGAAGAAAATGGGAAAGGGCACATACGGATGCGTAAAAAATGAAAAACTGAACAAAATGAGTACCTGGATGACTAGATTCAGAGTTCGAACGAAGCCGTAACAGTCTGGGAAAGAAACGCATCAAAACGTGGCCGGCGGCGGCCAGGCAATTGCTAGAGGTGCCGGAGTGGAGACGGAGGATCCGGGTAATCGGATCGGAGTCCGATTATTGGTAATTGGGTAAATGGATGACTCACGCAGACGGGATCCCGACGTGTGTGTGCGGTAGGGCAGCTCATGGGCAGCGGCAAGGTTGGGAATTGGCCGGTGATAGCTATGGCATGGACGGGGCTGCATAACCGGGGTTGCGCGGACGAGGCTAAGATGCGCGAGGATGACGTGTTGCTGCCCGTGGACCTGAAGAAGGAGTCGGATGATGTGCTCCCACGTAATGTCGTCAAATCACATGCAAAAGTATGATTTTTTTTTTGTATAATCCGTGGAGGAGGCCGATCGGGCTGACTAGTGAAGACAGTACTGAAGTCGTGCTCGAGGGACACGTTGGTGTGAGGATCTTGGTTGACGATCTCATCTGTAAATGTGTGAATGCATGCAGAAAAACGAGCGGACGATGATGATGATGGCGGCGCAACGACGAGAACGGTGACAACGAAGATTGTGGCACAACGACAAGAACGGTGACAACGAAGATGGCGGCGCAACGACGATAGTCAAAAGTCCTCCCCCGCTCCGATTGAAGACTCTCTAATCAGAGCGGGAAAGAAGAAGAGAAACTTATGTAGATCTAGGGTTTCTAAGATGGCTCTGATACCATGTTAGAAATAAGAGAGAAAATATAATAATAAAACTCTAAAACTGTTGTTCTATTAGAGATGGACTAAAACCCTTTATATAATAGCACAAGGTAATGTTATACATATAACACACTAACAATCTAATATCATAACAAACTAATATATAATCTAACACATTTAACACATATCAATGTGAATTCTGTATGTATAGTTCATTATCATCATGCACAAATGTGTGATATCTCTATGTAAAAGTAGTCCATTATCAACACAATAATGAATCTGGATAGAATAAAAATCAAATGCTAATGGTGAATTTGGATAAAATGGTATGGTTCATTATAAAACCTCCTGAGGCAGCCTTCGCCCTAGCGCGTGTTTTATTTAAAGATTATTTTATTGGTGACTAAAAGTTTCAATATTAATTAAAAAACTCTTATAGACATAAAGTTATCAATGAATCATGTAAGTTGGATAAGCCTTTAGTTTAAAGTATTCCATCTCTGTAACAAAATATATGTCTCATTAAAAAAAGAGTGGTGATACCCAGGCCCCAATTCATAGGCCCCATTCACAAGCCCCATGAGGTGTCATTACCTCATCAGTTGACTTGTTGACTTTTGAAAATAGGTAAAATGACAAAATACATATATGCCCTTCATTAAAAATAGATCCAATTAACCCAAATCCCCCTTTTTTCTCTTATTAATATTTCACATTAATTTGAATTTGCCTAATTTAAAATTTGCCTATTTCAAAATTTAAATTTTTTAAATTCTTATGAATTTTATACCAAAACTTATTTAACTTACACAAAAATCACCTAAATTGTTTTTCATCAAAATTACATCAAAACTTATCTAAATTATACTAAAATTATCTAAATAACACAAAGAAAACGTTTTAATTTTTTTTTATGATTATAACTGTTACAGAATGTAACAGTGTTGCACAAATATAACAAATACAAACCTTTATGCGTATGCGATTGAATGTTACATTTAAAATGCAACAAATAATATACATTTACGAATGTAACAGAATGTAACAGTGTTGCATAAATAACATTATACCGTTCAAAGACTGTTACATTTCAAATGTAACACCACCATTTTTTGCTTCCCAAAACACAACCCATGAAAACTTCCTCTCCCACCACCCTCCTCCACCCATCTATATACCCAAAACACCACCTCATGCAACACCCTCTTCCCCTCCACAGTATTCCACAGCCTCTGCTTCACATTACCCAACTTCAAATCACTTGAGATACACATATATATAATTAATCACACACACCCGCACATTATTTCGTCATCAAATACAAAAACAATACACACATTTACAATACTGTTACATTTTAAATGTAACAAAATAATAAAAACGGTGTATTGCTTAAATGTGTCTCTTTCGAATCAAACCGCAATATTCATTAACTGTTACATTTATAAATGTAAATGTAACAGTATTAATCAATACACAATTTCCACAATGTAAATACAATAAAACGATACCTGGCCAAAATGGTGACCATCCCGATCAACTGTGCCCCGAACACGTCGTTGTCCTTGACCTGAAACTCAACGGAGGCCGTGGAGTGCGCGAGGGTCACCTGGAAGTGCTCGTCCCAGATCGGCTCCTGTGAATTGGAGAAGGGTCGCTCGTGATGATCTTCCCGTGGTGGTGGTGGTGCTGGTGCTGGGGCACGCCGGAGTCGGAGGCGGGGTCCAATGTGGGAGGAACCGTGTCCGGCAGCATGCGTTGAAGATGGTGAGACAGCGGCGGAAGCGCTCGGAGACCATGTCCATGTTGGGGAGGGACTTGGCTTCGAGAATCTTGAGATTTAGGTCACCATGAAGGAGGACGACCTTCTCTGAAGCGGTTCCTCCTCCTCCTTCGGACACGTTGAAAGTGGAAGCCATTTGGAGAGAAGATTTTTTTTGTTTTGATTGTGGTGAAGACGATGATGACTTAAAAAGGGAATTTATTGATTTGTTTAATCTGAATTTTTTATTATAAAATTTGAGTGAGTAGAATTTTTAAAGATTTAATAAAAAACAAATTATAAAAAAATTGGTAAATCATAACTGAAAAATCACTTTATAAGGAAATAATAAAAAGGGGTATAATGGGTAATGTCCCATTGCCACATCATGGGGCCTATTTGGGGCCTGTGAAATTGGAGCTTGGGAATCATTATTGTTAAAAAAAATTAGTTTAAAGATATCTACATCCTCATAAACATTTAAAATCTCATATATGTCCCTATGGATGTATTTAAATTTTTTTGTGTTTTCAGAGACTAGTATGTCTGTCCTAACTTTATTTGCCTCGGATAACCCCGGATAACCCCTGATAAAGTATGACAGAATAAACTGGTATAAAGTGATATATGAATTTCAATCAACCACTAGAATTAAAGTTATCATAGGTTATTTCACCCAAAGAATATGTGGTCCATTGTCAAATCAACTGTCATCTTCTCTTATAAATCACATGTCAAATCAACTATCATTATTTTTTTTATCTTTTTAAATCTTTATCCATATTTTATTCACATTTTATTTAAACAACAAAACATTTATTCTTATGTTTACCAACAAGAATAATTCAAAACAACCAAACACAAACATTTTATATTTATTTATACTCACTTATGTTTGGATAAATGTATACCCTGTCATAAATTATATCCCTGTTCCAAACATGGGGTTAGGGTTCATTTGGGTAGCTATGGAGGGTTTTAATCATTTGTTTTAACTGAATAGGCATTGTTTAGAAGTGGGTTTCATTTGCAGGCTGAATTGATTTGGGCATTCTTTTGAAGTGGATTTTTGTTTCTTGGACATTAATGAGGTGAGGAGGGACGGAGGTGGAGGTCATGGGATGTGAAGGTGCGGAGGAGGTGGAGGCTGGCGGTCGGGTTGAGAGGAGGAGGTGTGACGAGTGAAGAAGATGGAAGAAATATAAAAACTTTACGAGGATAGTAATTTTGTCTTTTAAATGGACTGATATGCGCCTTTATTATTGTTTGTAGGGATTAATATAGCTACACAATTTTATAGAGATGGAATATTCTAAAAATATTTCATTAGTTTAAATGAAAATTTAACTTAGGGACGATTTTTGGATTTTATTGTGTTTTTAAGGATTTATATGTCTGTTTTAACTTTCACAGGGGTTGGTATGGGATTTTAAATGTTTATGGGGACGTAGATATCTTTAACCTAATTTTTTTTATATATTTTTTTATAAATGATACTATTTAATTAATTGGAGCATATATTTCACTTTTATATATAAATAATTTCATTAAATGAAATATGTAATCTTATAAAATAAAAATATGGAATGATTGCGTTCACACATGAATTCAGTCTCCCAAATGAAATATATGATTTGTTTTACTATTTGGAGAATAGCATTGAAGATTTGGATAATCAAGTTTGCATCATCTAGTTCATCTAGGAAAAAAATAGTGAATTTTTTTTATGGACAAAATTCGCCTCTCATTTATGTGTGTTTTTTTCTTCAAGGTTTTTATTTTTAACTCATCACAAACCATCGTATTTAATGATCGATCCCTCACTTCTTTGTATTTGGGTTTTACTCACCAGATTTAAAGGATAATTCATTTTTACTCCCTATCAGAGACTAAAAAGAAAATTAAATAATTTACAGATAGGTCCCTCTCAGGGAATAAAAATGAATTATCCATTAAATCTGGTGAAGTAAAATTAAATATGAAAAAGTAAGAGATTGATCGCTAAATACGATGATTTGTGGGGAGTTAAAAATAAAAAGTCATTTTCTTTATCACTTACTTCTATTCATGTTCTCTCGTTGACACCAACGAAAAGACATAATCAAGAAAAAAACAACCACCACTCAATTATGAACCCACCATGCATCTCCAATCATGAACTTGGATTTGCAATTCAGAGCATTAAAGTGTCACCATCCTCCACATGGCCAGCTTACCCTGAAAAAAAGGGAGGGGGGGGGGGGGGGTTGGGTTTGCTCCGACAAATAAGTCTTTACAAAATATAAAAAATCTGACTTATATTTTTGAAGATAAAAATTCTCATACATTTTCTTGAAATTTCATCGACGGTGTAAAAAAAACACTTAAGAAAATAAAAAAAAGGTCATTGTAAATCAATAAATCCCTTAAAATTAACAGTAAGGTATTTATAATAGGAACTAAAATAAATATCAATTTTATGAAAATATTTTTTGATTTTTTTAACTTTCTAGAAAACTATATAGATTTTTCAAAAATAAAGAATGAGAGTATTCTGATAATTTAAATATATAATTAAAGTTAATTATGTATCTAATTAGAATGATGATAGAGATTAAACGATATTTTAAATTTTAATAATATCATCCGAACATGTGATGATTTTAAATTTTACAAGGGCGCTTATATGATTTATTTGAAAAAGAATAGAAAACACAAAATACGACCCCATCAATGAAAGGCGAAAAATTCTTCGAATCGCAACTCATGATGGTCCCCAAATTGTACGACACAGGTTCCATGAAATAGCGTATTAGCGAAATAAAAATCCAATGAAGATAAAGCGACTCACTAATCACTGATAACATAAAATAAAAAACGGAACCCAAACTTCAGCCACATAAAACAACCACAAAATCCCCCCAAATTACGAAACAGCCACTAAGCCGCCGTCGCCGTCGCCTCCTCCTTCTCCGCCGCCTCGACGATCTTCTTCAACTCCGCCTCATCCACGTCGAACGCCGTCGCCGGAAAGCTCCTCGACAGCCCGGTTGGGGTCTGGAACGTGACCTTCTCAGACGCCGGGTCGTCGATGTAGATGTCCGACAGCGACACCCAGATCAGGAGCTCCTTGACCTTGACGCCGGTGATCTTCTTCATCCGGCGATTTTCGACGACGGCGGTGATCTCCGTCCCGTAGGAGGTCCACCGGCCGATCTTCCTGAAGAGGTGGTCCTTCCTCTTCTTCTGCCGGAGCCAGACGAAGCCGGTGGAGCGGTTGAGGCCGACCTCCTCGATGTCTTCGAGAGGGAGGAGGCCGAGGGGGAGGGAGATCTCGCGGAGGAGGTCCATCGACTTCTTCCGGCAGAGGGCATCGCCGTTGTAGATCTCGGCGTCGACTCTCTGGGCATCGATCGTCAGCTCCGCCTTCACCGTCGACATTTTTTAGGGTTTTCGAAGGTCGGATTTGAGCGATCGAATCGGAGATGGAGAAGTGGCAGAGACGGAGTGGGGTTTTATATTGGGGGAGGTCGGGGGCCGTGGAATTACTTTAATGCCCTTTTTATTCGTACTGTATTACGGGAATGCTTTGATTACGGTTGGGTCGTCGGGTGTGTTGGGCCCGGCGGTGAATATAAGAAGTGCTTACCTCCAGTGATGGTACGAAATCGATGGCGTTAATTACGAAACTGCCATCGTTGCTTTTACGGCTGAATGGATTCTCACGGCATGGTCGGTGGACGGTGGTGCGTTTTTAGAATTCGATTCTCGCTTCGTTTTCGGGGGTGTGGATTTACTATAATGCCCATGAATGGAATGCGGAATAACAGCGATGGCACGGGCACGGCATTGAAGGAGGTTGTTACGGTGTTACGTTGATAACGACTGATCGTAAAAAACGGTTATGAATCCAGAAGAAATGCTTGTGACGTGACGTGTCACATGATTGAACGTGTTGATTATTAGTTGGTCCCCCCATGTAATTTTGGAACCATGTCAGCCTTGATTTGATGGAAATTTTGATTAGGATTATTGGATGGGTGTAGCTATAGCCACCCCCATAAACTCTCCTCCCCACTATTATATAAATATTTAACCCAAATTATTTTCACCCCACCCCAACTCAAAGACATAAACCATTTCGAATCAACTCAAACACGGAAGACATGAAACACGTCGAATATGATGCAGAACACTTCAATAATTTCTGGTTCCAGAAAGACATGGATCATGTCAAACAAAATCAAACACGGAAGATATGGAGCATGTCGAAGAGTTTACAAAACACTTGAACGTGACAATGATTGGGGAAGCCGAGGAGGACCACCAACTTGGGGGAGAGAGAGAAATAGCGTGAGACTTGTTATTTTGATTGTAGGGTGGGTAATATATTTATGGGGATGTGTGGGGTGGGTAGGGTGTACCATTGGGATAGGTAGTGTTAGGATGGGTTAGGTATAAGGAAAAATATAACAAAATATTTTTATTTATAAATAAAAGGGATGGGTAAGAGAGTTTGTGGGGTGGCTATAGCCGCACCCTTATTGGATTACGTGATTCACAATTACCAGGTGAAATTTTATGCATGACCACCTTGTTTTGAATTTTATTTTAAAATATATGTATTTATATAATTAATTACATGTGATTGAAAATGAAAAATATACCCGAGTATATTAAATATTAATCTTGTAGATGTTGTATTGTCTAATGTCTATTTGTGTAGCTGAAGAATTTAATGAAATGTCGTGAAATAAAATAAAAAAGGAACATGCATGTAATATATTTGATTTTGAGTTTTTTTTCTTTTTACAAGATTCGAACATTTTGATAATTTATGGAGATGGGGTGCTAACCGACTTTCTTAAAACTTGGTTCACTATTTGGAGTAATGTTAGAAACGTGATTGCAGTTTTATTTAAAGTTCTCACATTTAAAAATGTGAGTCTTTTAATTAATCATATAATTTAATATAAAAAACAAAAAATATCATTTTACACATAATTAAAAATCATATATCTTATCTAGTCACCACTACATTTAGCCATTGTTTGGATACCACCAGTGGAATAAATCTAGATTAACTGGAATACAGATTTTTTGGTTTTTTGGCTTGATTGAATAAATAGAGATAACAAACTCATAATAAAACTGGTATAAACCAGTATTGGAATCTCACCTATGGCCTGGAATTAGGTTATCCGGGTTTATTCAACGCATGTGAAAATGTGGATCCCACGTGTCATTTCAAAAAAAACCCAAGTGTCCCCCCACAGGTGTGATGGATGTGTGGTGGGTGAGATGTCATGTTAGGCGGTAAACAAAAGGGGAAGATAAGATTACATGGTGAGACTAATAAGCATAAAACACACAAATCCAAATAGGGCGATGGAGAAAGAATAAATCACACGCAGGTATAACCACACACTCTCTCTCACACACACCCAATAATGAATAACTCAGATACGCTCTGGAATTGCATAAATTCTACAATGACTACTGAATACTACAAAAAAATTTAGAAACATCAAAACAATAATAATAATGATAAAAATCCAGCTAAATCATAAATTGAGAGTTCAAAAGCCTCAAAATGACATAAGCATAACATTCCAAATTTGAGAACCTTTTTTTTTTATTCTAAACGGCTTTTTTTAATCAGTTGATCATGAATTAGACAATAATGTATAGGACACCAAAAAATAATAATAATAATAATACATATAAAGGGTAGTTTTATCATTCAAAATAGAATAAATATCATCAATCAACTTGTTCACATCTTATTCAAACATTATTCATCATTAATCAAACAATAAACAATTTATTTTTATGTTTTTTTATCAAGAATAATTGAAAATATAACCAAACAAAAAATGTATTATTCTACTTATATAGCCAGTTATGCTGGTATAATTGCTTATACCTGAATAAATTATACTCGATCTCCATCCAAACAATGGCTTAGCGTGTCCCACACCCTATATCTACGTGACATTATTTGAATGGTTAAAGCATCACCCTTTTAATAATAACTGTGCTTAGTCATTAACTCTCTCTCTCTCTCTCTCTCTCTCTCTCTCTCTCCAAGTTTTGAGTGATTTTACTAACAATTTTTTGCACATAATTGTATGCAGAATGTTTCATGTCAAAGTTTATTTATAACATTAATTAAATTGTTAATATAATTTTGTCTAAATATGTCACAATTTAAATAGGATTTTAATTTTTACATATATACATAAGTTATACAAAAATAACTTGTATTTTTTTAATAAGTAATATAGTAATTAAGAATATGTTGTGTTTTCCTCCGTTAATGGTACCCTTACAATGAAACAACACAAGTACCCTCATGACCCCCTCACCCCGGGATGAACTTGGATCCAACCCAATTCGGTGAATAGATCCACCGGGTTGGGTCCATATCGGTTCTGAGTTCCATTAAGTCGGTTTTTTTTTACATTTTTTTTTAGCGCTCATACACGCAACCCCGTTTGTAGTCCAATACAATATAATAATGCAGTATATATTGTGCTACAATAGTGTATAGCTTCTATCATAATACATGACATGATTTTTTTTTCAACTAAAAAAAAGAGACTATTATATTTATATATATAATGGTACATATAGACTACAATGTGGGGTTGGATGTATCTTTTTCCGGCCCAATATCAGACCTATAATGACCTTGAACAATGATTAATTAATTGATCAGGTGTTGACTAATTAGTGTACTTTTGATTTAATTATCTATTTTTTCTAATCAGAGCCTTTAAATGATGATGGAATTTGATTCCACCTTGGGGAAAATCAAGATCCGGCCCAATGAATCAGACCTATAATGACCTTGAACAATGATTAATTAATTGATTAGGTGTCAGTTGAGCATAACATTCCAAATTTGAACCTTTTTTTTATTCTAAACTTTTTTTAATCAGTTGAGCATGAATAGACAATAGTATGTAGTTTTATCATTCAAAATAGAATAAATATCATCAATCAACTTGATTTAATTATCAAACAATAAACAATTTATTTTTATGTTTTTTTATATATTGAAATTATAACCAAACAAAAAAATGTATTATTCTACTTATTGCCAGTTATGCCACCTGAATAAATTAAGTCATGGCTTAGCGTGACTGACATTATTTGAATGGTTAAAGCATACCCTTTTAATAATAACTGTGCTTAGACAAGTTTTGAGTGATTTTACCTCATAATTGTATGCAGAATGTTTCATGTAGAACATTAATTAAATTGTTAATATAATTTTGTCTAAATATGTCACAATTTAAATAGGATACAAAAGTTATACAAAAATAACTTGTATTTTTTTAATAAGTAGTATAGTAATTAAGAATATGTTGTGTTTTCCTCCGTTAATGGTACCCTTACAATGAAACAACCAAGTACCCTCATGACCCCCTCACCCCGGGTTTCCAACCCAATTCGGTGAATAGACAGGCGGCCATACCGGCCTGAAAAAAGTAAAACTATCGCGGGCGCACCGACCGCACGACCGCAATGCATGTCGCACGACCGCATTGGAAACACAGATTCCACCTTTCAAGATGAAAGACCTATAATGACCTTCAGTTTTTGACTAATTAGTGTAGATTTAATTATCTAAGATTGCCAAAGTCATTGACTTATTTTAGAACCCCGGTTTTTCACAGGCGGCCATAGCTTTATGCAGTTTGAAAACCTTTATGAAGGTGTAATGATGATGATTTGATGGTGTAATAATGATGGCTGCTTTATAAAACACAGATTTTGATGTGCAGTTTAGAAATAAAATTTAATAATGATGATGTATTTAAGTTGACCTGTTTGATAACAGTTTTTAGCTTTTAAATGATAATGAGATTTGACTTGATGTGACCCTAAAAGCTAAAAATTGTTGTTGAAGTTGTTGTCAAACAAGCACTAAGTCAATTGTTCCTCGAAAATCAATGAGAGCTAGCTAGAGCACATATATATAATATATCTAGATATATAGGGAATAGAATACCCAAGAATAGTGAAGTCAGCTCCCCTCCCAATAACATGCTAAAGAATACTTGAATTCTTCTTGAAATCCCAATCAACTGACTCCTGAACCATCAATCTCACTATCTATGCATATATAAAAGATAATATTAGATGTATAGTTTCAAATATAGTCTACAGTGATCCACACATGTTTTGATTATCTAAAATAAATAAACCTCCTTCGATAAAGCATATGCTTTGTATAAAAAAATATTTTCATGCCAAATATTAAAATAATCAATGAGGTATATACTTTGTTAGATGGATAAACGGGTATATAAGACTATATTTTAAATTGTAAAAAAAATTATAACAATACCTATTAAGTTTATATATATATATATATATATATATATATATATATATATATTAAAAAACCTAATGGAGAAAGAATGTCTTGAATCCCAAATTCACCCCCAACTTTTTAATGATTCTTGAAACACATATACAATATGATATAAAAATATATATTTAGGAAAAATAAACCGTACATTCCTCTCTCTCTTCTTGACTTTCATGCACTTCAACCCAAGCACGTATAAACACACATAAATAAAAACCCATTGAGATCCACGTTAAAAAAGACTATCCCATCTCATCTTTTCCTCCCTATTAATTTCTTTCCCTCTCCAACACATGAATATGCAAACCCCCTTCACAATTCAAACCCACAACACTCTCCAATGGCTTCCAACCACAAATGGGTCCTCCTCTGGACCTTCTCCCTCTCTCTCCTCCTCCTCCTCCTCCTACTCTCTCTCCTCCTCTCCACCACCACGGCTTCTCCGCCGCCTCTCCGACATCGTATCGCCCACGACATCGCGATCGAACGACGACCGCTCGATGTCAAGAACTCTAGACTTTACGGTCCTGAAGGAGGTTCACCAAAGAATAAGAGGAGGCGGCGGAGGCGGCGGAGGGAGAGGCAGACTGCCGGAAGCTTTGATGGGTCGTCGGTGTCGGCGATGCTTCCGAGGGCTTTTGTGCCCCCGTCGGGGTCTTCGTTCTGCCACAACGATGTGCGGCCGGAGTCTGTCCACTTCTACTACTGTGGTGGGTCAGTCATGACTGAACCTTAGACATGGAGAGATATATGAGTCTTTGAGTCTTGTGTTTTTGTTTTTTTTTAGTTTCTTTTATAGATATATGGCTGGGGCATGCAAGAAAATGAAGGTTTGGGTTTATGTGGCTTTTGATGTTCAAGAAGGTGTGATTTGTGTTGTCAAATAAAGAGGTGGTGTAGTAAAGCCTTGGTGTTGAATATATATATGATAATAATAAATGAAAATATGGTTTTCAAGAAAAACATAAAAATAAATGAAGGTATGGGTTTCTTGAAATGACCCCTTTGTTTGCAAGATAGAGATTTATTTTTTGTTGTGCTTTTTTAATTAATGGGAGATGAATGGAAGAGAGCATGTGAGATTGCATTGATTAGGGTTTGTAGTAAAAAAATATAAAAAAAAAATTTCCATGGTGGACGTAGCGGTCACTCCATCCATGCATGCGTTTTTTTTTCTTTTCTTCTTGACACTTTGAGAGAGTCCTCTCAATAACGATGCATTTCATTCTTGGTAGGAAACCCCATGAATCCGGGGAGTCATGTACGGATGTTTATGAGTCATGACTCACATTGAAATATACATGTGTTTGTCACGAATGAGAATATGGAAGAAATATACATGTGTTTGTCACAAATGTGAATATGGAAGAAATATACATGTGTTTGTCACGAATGTGAATATGGGTTTCCAGAGAGAAAAAGAAATTCACTAGGACTAGATGTGTCATCTCACGTACTGCATGTTTAACATGTGGGTATCTTGTTTAGGGTATGTTTGGATACGAGTTTAGGTAGATTCTGCGTTTGAAAAATTAAAAGTTTTTAAACTCAAATCCAAACACATTTTCAGCGTTTAGCTTTTCAAACCACAATTTTTTTTATGTTAAAAAATCTTGTAGTTGAAAATCTAATAAAACATGCATTTCAAAAACTGAGTTTGAAACATAAGATTTTAAGAATCTCAGTGTTTTAACCTCAAATCAAAATGCACCCTTAATCACACATTGGTCCATTATTGGGATGAAGGAGATGAGATTTGATGAAATCCATGAAAATATCTCATCAGGGACGGATGATAATAAGATTAGGTCAATGTTGCATTTGATATGACATAATAGTCTTCAATAATGTATTGACATGTGACACTTCACATATTTAACATGTGAGATTTATTGAGTTTTTAGACATATCAATGTTCTATTGGGAGTTGAGAGAGTTTGAACTTTTGTGTTAAAAGTATATAGAATTCTTATGTGACCCAATAAAAGATTTATGTATTGCATCCACGATCGAAGGGTCGTTTGAAAACTCATTTAAAAATATGATTTTCATAAAGTGGTTTAATAAAATATAAAAAATTTGATTCCACTTGGACACCCGGCGATCATGTGGCCTACGCCCTATGCGAGGAAGGGGTGCAGTGGAAACCACCTCTCACCTGTTCTGCTAGTGTTGCATGGTGCTACAGCTCTGGAGAAGACTTGGCAGAACTTTGGGGCGCAGGTTGTCCCCGTCGTCCCTCAATTACATATGGGTTATGGACATGGGCTGTCTCGGCAAAGAGATAGGAGCATTCAAAGTAAAATCATGTTGACTTGATCCCAACTGTTACGTGGACAATTTGGCTCGGCAGATTTTTGTTGACTCTTCTATCTCAAAGGAGGGGATTTGGGATTACACCAAACAGTGTATCTCGGCATGGGATTGTTTTTGTGCAGAGGCTTGGGAGGTTCGATTAGAAAGGAGCATGTTGGCTATTGCGTAGCAGGAGGTTCGGAAGAGAGCTCAGTTGCAGGCTTTAGTTAGATCTCATAAGCAAGCTTTAGCTTGACTTCTGTTCCTGTGTTTCTCCTATTCACCTCGTGTATGTTGTTTCTCCTTTTCACTTGTGTTATGGAACTGTACTATTTTTATTAATAAAAGATTGACGGATCCACTATTATCATTTTCTAAAAAACAAAAAAAAGATTTTTTATTTAAAAAAAAAATCATTTTCTTCATTTTTTTTAAAAAAATTATACTATAAAAGATTAAACAAACTTTTTAATTAACCAATTTTTTAGAACCAGCTAAAATATGCAAATATGACGTATTTTTTCTAAACACACTGTAAAGTGTGACAATGCCATTATGCCAACAAAATTCGGCCAATTTGGGATATGTTAGCCATTGGCGGTAAGGAGGGCATTTATGGAATCTAAGGGTGCGTTTGGTTGCGCGATTGCAAAACTGATTCTGCGGGAATCTGTGATTGCAAACCTGATTCTGCAGGAAGCTCACTTTCTCAGCTTTTTGAAATCGCAGCTTTTGGGCACTATTTGTCTGCAATCGCTGGGTTTAAAACTGCGATTACAAAACTGTTTGGTTGCGCGATTGCAAACGCAGCTTCCTGTAATCGCAATCGCAGCGCAATCGCGCAACCAAACGCACCCTAAATCTGTTACAGCATAAACAGATGGCAGTGACGTGTCAGTGTTTCACAAAAAATAAAATAAAATAAAAGGTGTTATGGTTCTTCTTCTACATGCATAGCAAATATATATACAATTATTTTATTTTTTTTATTTTTTTATTGCTCATCTTTTCCTCTCTTTTTTTTAATTACACGCGGGGAGATTTGGTTTCTTGGGTACGTTTCGTTTTCATTTTCATTTTTTTTTTTAGGAATTGGGGCTAATTCTGTTAATTATCTGAAAAAATATCTGTATCCGATCCGAATCCGTATCCGAAAATACAGAAAATATCTGATATTCGAAAAATCTGTATCCGTATCCGAAAAAATAATCCGTATCCGAAAATTTTCGGATCAGATACGGATATACCCCTATCCGATCCGAAAAATATCCGTAACCGATGGCATTAAAAAAATGTTAATATTAGTATTTAATATCTACCATTGGATTTTAATCAAGTGGCTCACATTCTTTCTAATAGTTGTAAAGTTAGGACTTGTGTTTGTGAATTTTTAATTTTAAGTCAATTTTTGAACTTTAAATGAAAATTTGTTATGTTTAATTATTTATTTATTCTTTCTAATAGTTGTAAAGTTAGGACTTGTGTTTGTGAATTTTTAATTTTAAGTCAATTTTTAAACTTTAAATAAAAATTTGTTATATTTATTTATTTATTTATTTATTTATTTCAGATATTTTGGATAATTATCCGAATCCGTATCTGAAATTTCGGATCGGATACGGACACTCTTTTTAAATATCCGTCGGATACGGATACGGATACGGATATATACAAAAAATTTCGGATACAGATATGACCATATCCGCTCCGTATCTGGTCCGTTGACAGGCTTAATTGGGGCTCCCTATCATTAATTTTATATTTTATATTTGTATTATTACTCTTCGAGATCAAGAAATTTAATATTGTGTATCCATTCTAACATGAAGTGATTGACATAATTTATGTTAGGTGCTAAATCAAAAGAAGATACTAAATAATTGATTATTTGTTATCACATCCATATACTTAGGCGCTTTCTATTTTGTTAAATCACCTAGGTGGATCAAATCATGTCATTGAAATTTATTTTTCATTTTTAAAAAAAATTTTGAACCATAGAATTTTTCTTATAAAATGATGTTATGCCATCATGGTGTATGAGGCGCTATAGGTCTATTGCAAAACAGATTGATTAGTGTATCTATACTTATTATACGTGATTATTTTGAAGGTATCTGACAACTAATGAGTGTTATCTTGCCATTCAATTTCTACCGGTTAGAGTTTCCTGTAACTTGTAACTCTAATTCCAAAAATTATTTGGTACACAGATTATAGATTGTTTGATTACCTGGTTTATTGATTTTATACCAAACAATAAGGTTAGTATAGTTAATCTCTCTTTCTGTGCCATTACTTTATAATTACTCGTTGCATATTACATATTTTTTGTTTCTGCTTATCTTTATAATTTTATTGTCACTATTTTTATAATTACTGATTACACAATTGTGGTTCTCTAACGCCCGAATCAATAACTAGTAGAACTATAAAAGAGGAGATACACAAAAGCAGAACATGAGATCCCCTGAATCCCACAAGAACTGGTTCATCTCCTCATAAAAACTCAACTGTCATAAAAATTATAAAATCTCATCACAATCTCGTTATAAATAAAATTGTCAGCTACTCCAAATTAAAAATGGTGATCTTTCATCTCTCCTGAGGATCTCAACAATGAATGGATAAAAATGCATGAACTCATTTATAAATCATATTAGCAACTATGTATTGAAACAAAACCTGCAATGTGATGCACAGTGTGTGAAATGTTAGCATGGATATACATTGCATATTGTAAATGATTTTATTCTTCCAAAACTTAACAGGGGAGACACTCGGCCTCAATATAACAAGAAGACCAAAACATGAAATTATAAAACATTTCATGCATGTCAGCATGTGGTGCTTAAGTTACTCTCTTCAGATGGCCTTATAATAACCACCTTCCATGACAAACGTAAACCAAATCTCATTCACTCTGTTCTCAAACTCAAACGGCGAGTTGTACTGTGCAACTGTGTACGCCGACGTCGGGTCGCTCGACCTTCCCTCTGCGACAAGCGCGGACCAGATCGTCCCGCTCAGGCTGGCTTGCAACGCGGCCGCCTCTTCGCCCAAGTCAGAGTCCTTGACGAACCCTCTGAACTGCCTGACTGCGGCATAGGTGGGTCCCCATCGCTGGACATGGAGGCCCTTCGCTGGGGGGGTGTCAGCCTGGTTGATCGTCGGGACATAGAAGCTTACGATGAATGAGGAGGCGCAGAAGGGGCCGTCGCTCGGGGAGACTTGGGTGATGACCGGTGCGGTCATCTCAATCTTCTTGTTGTAGTCGTTCTTGCCTTGGATGTAATCGAATAGCCTGCAATGGGAAGTCATTGTATGTCTAAGGTCAAGCTTTGCTTGGAAGTGTATGCTCTTTTTATGTATTTTGATTTGATTGATTGGTCGCTGTTACACAGGTACAGTCTTATTTAATTTGCGGCCACCCATTTAACTTCCATCCTGATAATAACTCAATTATACGCTTGTTTTTATATAAAAGTATATACATTATTATATGATGTATATTGTTTTTGAAAAAATCAAAATGCTTATTGACTGTGTGATGTGTGTAACATTCTTCATTCTAAATTTCTAATTGGGGACTTTTTAATGCATGTAATTCTAAATTTCCAATTGGGGATTTTTTAATGCATGTATAGGACAATGAAGGTTAACAAATAAATGGCGAACAACAATAAAAATAGGAATAAATCTAGCATTTATTTTATTTGATTAATTACACAATCTATGGGAATTAGATTTATTCTTGTTCCTATATGTTCTATCCTAGCTGATCCACAAAAATAGCTTTACATAAAGGAAAATTATGTGATATATAGGGTGTGTTTATACACAATCATGAAAAGAAAATAAAAGAACGTAAAGTAAAAATTAATAGAAATTAAAATATTTTACTTAGATCAATTTTCATGGTTTTTGCTCATGTAATAAAAAGAGATAATATCATATTCCATTATTTTCTATATCAAATTCTCATCTTGGAGGAATGGAAAAATTTTCCCACACTACTTAACAGAGTTCATTTCCGAATGTTGTTTGAACTGCATTCATTCTCATAGAACTCATTTTTTGGACGTTCAAACAGTGATTCGAACGGTGGTTATTCCATTTGAACAGAAAATCAAACGATTTGAAACTGGACAGTAAAAAAAAAGTACTGTGGCTCACTTGTGCCGCACAGTACTCAAAATTTTATCCATGCAATAACTACAAATAGAAATAAGAATACACTATTCCCATTTCTATCTCACTAGAATAACTATCCTCATTCAATCCTATTCTCAATCCCAAATCAAACTGAGAGTGGCAGAGCTTCAAGCCCAAAAAATTGATCTACTTATAAAAAAAAAATCAATCACAAGAAAAAATCAGAACAAGAGAAATTACTGTAGGAATCCGGTGCGGGTGGCCTCGACGAAGGAGATGTCGTCGATTGCGGAAGTGGACATCCAAACCGACGAGTTGTACCGCCGGATCTCGAACCCGTTCCCGGTCGCCACCACGTCGAATTTCGGGCACTCGATGCGGTTGCACGTCGGCGGGAAGATCCCGACGCCGGCCTTTTGGAGGGTTCTCGCTGACGATGATGAGATGTTGAAGGTTGCGAGGAGGAGGAGGAGGAGAAGGATAGGTGGGTTGGAAAGATTGATCGCCATTGAAATGATTTGGAGAGAACAAGGTGGGTTTTTGGGGTAAATATATGGGGGATGTTTCGGATTGGGTTTTTGGGGAAGTTCGGTTTATATGACTCCACGTCGAGATAAGGTTATACCGCAATTTTCAGATTTTTACAGACACAATAAAATGGGGGAATATCGGATATTCTAGAGTGCCCGGGAAGGTAACACACAGTGGTTTTTTTTTATTTTTAAAGATATAATGTAGGCGTAAATATATTTTTAACGTTTAACTATTCAAGCTATTATCTTTATTTTTTTAAGTTAAAAAAAATTTGGGATTGAAAATCTAATAAAACAACATTTTTTAAAAACTGAGTTTAAAATACAAGATTCTAAAAATCTTAATATTTCAATCTCACATTCAAACGCAACGTAAGAAGAAAGAGTCCAAAGGAAAATTGCAGTCAAAATCCATACAACAACCTAATAGAAAAGGAGTCAAGGAGGTTTAGAAGCACGGACATAAAAAATACATTACATCTTAATAAGAGACTTTCATTTCCTAAAACACATATTTTTAGCCCCAGCACAGAAACGACCCAATCCAAAATACAATGAACTATAGTTTTCTAAATATTCTCTGCGTAAGAAACACTCTTTTGAATAAAGAGAGAATACAAGTAAGCCATATTGTTCAAAAAAGATGAGCAATATAAAATTGAGAAATCTTTGCGTACAAGCTCTTGTCGCTGGTCTTTGAAGCTTTCTATCGGCCCCCCAAAGCTCATCCGGCAAAGAGAAAGAGCAGTCCGACCGAGTATGAGCTAGTCCAATCCAATAGAGGAGAAATAGGAAGGGAATACATAGTAGTTAAAATGCTTCTCTTTATATGGGATATATGTTTGCATATGATTGATACACTCACTGCATTTAACAACCTAAATCCATAGTGATCTATGCATTGTGATAATGTAGTATTGTATTTCAATATATGTATATATATATTAAAAAGACTGATGTATATTTTAAAAAAACTAATGTATGCTATGAATCGAACAACATATATGGTTAGACACATGGGCGGAGCGACGTGGGGGCGAGTGGAGGCAGCTACCCCCACTCAATTTTAGCAAACAAAGTATATTAAAACCTTGCATAATAATATAGGATAGGTGGCTGTAAATTTGATCTATATCCATAAATTAAGTTAAGATAGGATATGATTATTTCTTTTGACATTGCTATTTATAAAAATAGTACATACTGTCTGAAGTGTAGCTTTTTATTATCTGTTTGATTAGAGGATAGCTTATTCAACATAATAAAATAATTATAATTATATAGAGAATAACCCATCGTTTGTGGTGGATAATTAACAGAGAATATGGGTGAATACTAGAGAATTCCGCACTTATTTCTCATCTCAGTATTTATCCCCTTGTCAAATTAACTCTTGGAATATATAGTGTAATGATGTTTATCCATTCAAAATTATTTATCCTATCTTTATAAGATTAAAAATAAAAGACACAAATTATTCCAATCAAATAAAAAATATGTAGAAAAAAAATCATTTAATTCTAGTCCCATACGAGGTGTGACATAAGCTTATTTGTCCTGATAACTATACTGGGATTGATAACAATCCATGCTGTATAAATAAATTTTTGTTTGATTGCATTTTCTATTATTATTCTCACCGTGAAATGTAAAAGTGACATTTTTGTTGTTTGGTTCATTTTGGATAAAAATGATGACAAGTGATGGATAATGGATGGATAAAAATTTATGATTATTTAAAATGACATTTTTTTTAAAATGACAGAGAAAGATATTTTTATTCATTGACATAGATAATTTTGATAAGCAATGTTAATATTTCCCTAGAATAGTTATTATGTCTTATTCTAGTTTATCCAGACATAGCTATCATGGTTTTATCCAGAAAACAACATATGTGATTTGTTGTCAAATATAAGGGAGATAAATTGCGGACAATTACCTCAATTTTGAAATGAAATGAGTATTTTTTTGTTCAATATAAATATTAAAATAACATTTATCATAAATTTTTGTCATGATTTAGTTGACAAAAGTGAATAATAATAAAATTGATGGCCTTCAAAATTAGGATAATTTATCTCAAAATCTTAACCATAAATATAATTGTCAATGTGTATTCTATTTTATCAAGGTATAATTATTACAGTCCATTATGTTAAACAAATATGTTTTTTTTTAATTCAGAGTTAAATATATTATTCCATCACCCCTTTCTTTATTTTGCTTGTAAAACAAACATGGTTTAAAGTGTGTAATGTATAAGTTATATAACCATTCAAAAAATCTCATTAAATAGAATTAAACATTTTCGGTTAAAATTTGCCCCCATTAAGCTAAATTCCTAACTCCGCCACTGGTTAGACATATCGTTTTCCATGTTTGTTAGATAAACATTAGGGACGATTCCACGCACAAGGTTTGATTTTTAAAAGTAACAAAACATATGTTTTATGAAAAGTATATATAACTTCATTATCTATCACATGGATCAATGGATTGAAAGAATAATTATAATTTGTTAATAAGATATATATTTTGTATTGACAAATATATATATAACGGTGTACATGGATTGTCACTGTTTCCACGTGCAGTGCTCTTATAACTTGTAAGATTTGTTCGTACAAATTCAATTTTTTTTTTTTTAAATCTATCCTATTTTTTAGATTTATATATATTTTTTCCTCATTCCATGTCCCCTGCATGTCTTTGTGCTTTGTTCATCTGAATCCTTGTGTTCCACCCCCATCCATGAATTCCGTATGCGCGTCGTTGTTGTCCATGGGCACCCTGTTCGCACTCGCTAATTGTCTCGCGTGCATTTTGTCCGTGCAATCGCGCCTTTTTGCACACAACAGACGCAATTCCGGTGCAATTGCGCCTTTAAGCGCGCCAGTTTTGCATCTTTAAAATTTGGATAATGTTACGGATAATTTCTTTTGCGGGTCTACTTTTAGTCTACACACATTTTAAATTTTTTTTAAAAAAAATAGTATATTTTATTTATGAGATACATACTTATATAAAAAATGAAACGCATATTCAAATGAATTGTATTGATGCATTTATAAAAAAATATAAAAAATTTATATCGAAATATATAGCTCGTTAATGTGAGTATATGGTACTAACAAAGCACATGAGACTGAAATTGAGACTCGTAAATGACATTGGATAACAACACACCTAATATTATATATACAAAATGAAAAATATGGAAGAATCAAAGTATACAAATTTAATCAATTTAGTGGGATTATGAGGACGAAATCGGTGTATATATATTTTATGAATTATCCAAATACATTTATTGAAAATGTAAAAAAACTCTATCGTAGTATACACTATATCTTGTTAATATGAATTGAGGATGATATTTTTTCCTTCAGTTAAACTTTCGATCTTCGGAGCCTTTCTTCACGAACTCGGACCTGAATGGAGATAAATCATGCACTCACAAAGAAATTAGGGGGGCACCGATGTGGTGCCAGCCAAAGGCCCTCCAAAGAGATGTATTAGTCGGGGATTCAATACAAAACTCACTTAAATTTTGGTGGCTCGAAAGTAATAAATCAGATTTGATTTGATACCTTAGCCAGTTACTTCCCTTTTTGTAGGGTCAATTCAACTAGATTACCGCTTCCACTATCCTTTGGCAGTTATAACTGTCTCCTCATTGAACACTTAGTGGACGATTTTGATGGAAACCCCTACATGTTAATGAAGCACGGCGTGTCCACTAATTACCCACATTGCACAATTAATGGGCCTTAAGTATCCGCCTGGCTATTACAGGTGTTTATGGTCCTTTGACCGATTCTTTGGCTCTGCTCGTGGCCCTTTTTACCTGCTCGATCGTCTGTTATGTCTTTGAGTGCGTCTGCAAGGTGAAAGATCGTCCGATCAGACCTCTTGTTTGGACGTGTCTCCCCTATTCGTTCGCGAGGAGTAAGGTCGTCCGACCAGACCTCTAATCTGATCGTGTCTTAACTACTCGATGTAACATTTACCCACGAGGTGTCTGACCGTCTGACTAGACCCTTGATCCAGTCGTGCCAGCGTGCTCGGGAGTGTCAACACGACATTGCAGATTCAAATCCGAATTTGTGGGCTCCAAGTGTGATGGCCCATATCCGTCTTAACGTTAAATGTGTCATTTTCTAAAATAGTGCATATTTTTACCTTCACATGAATATATGACACTAATGAAACACATGAGACTGAAATTAAGACTGAAAAATAAACCGTGTAACTGTGTAACAACACTTTTTATCAATTTCAATTATATATAATATATATATGGGAAAATCCATATACCCCTGTAAAGTAACTGAAATTTATATAACCCCCAGACTTTTCTTAAAATCTATATAACCCCCTAAAAATACCTAATAAATCCAAATAACCCCCTGAATAAAATTTACGTTTACACATGATGAATATTTTGTGAATATTATGTTTAGTTGACCCCGATAGAAAACACAGTATACCAAAAAATCCTAAAATGTGTTTAAAATGTGAAAAATCTTCTATAAATAATGATTTTACCCCTCTAGATAGCATTTTATAAAAATCGTCATTCTCATAGGATTTTTCGCATTTTTAACACACTGTAGTGGTTTTTTAGTATATTATGTTTTCAGTCAGGCTTAAGAAAACGAAGTATTCATAAAATATTTATCATCTATTAATGGAAATTTTATTCAGAGGTTTTTTTTGGATTTAGTAGATGTTTTCAAGGAGTTATATGGATTTTAAGAAAAGTCAATGGGTTATATGAATTTTAGTCAGATTCAAGGGGTTGCATTGATTTTTTCATATATATATATATATATATACGACCGCGATGAGGTGCGGCAGCCGCACCGTGCGGCAGCCGTCCGATCGCGGGTCCATCGCATCCAACGGTCGACGTGAATCGCACCCGACCATCCGATGCGATGGACCCGTGATCGACGGCCCGTGGTCGACGCCGCACGGTGCGGCCGCCGCACCTAATCGGTGCTCTATATATATATATATATAGTAACGATACTATGCGGACATGCGGATCAGCTGTTACGTGTAGATCAATTTTTTACCGTTCGATATGATTTGAACGATGCAGATCACTAACAAATAAAGTTTAATTTCAGGCTTGATCTTGACCGTTCGATGACATCCAACGGTTCTGAATGGTGTGCCATTTGAGGGAGGGTTTAAAACCCCCTCTATCGTCTCTCTCCTCACACTCATTCACAAACCCTAAAATCAACAAATCTGTCGTCGCTCATCCATCACCCGCTCCCCACCTCCGGCGACTTCCATCAACGATGATCTCCACCTTCCTCCATCTCCGACGACCTCCATCTACAACGGCCTCCACCTTCCTCCATTTGCAGAGATCTTCATCTCGTCCTCCCTCAGTTCCCTTTCTTTGTTGTTGTTGTTTTTTTTTTCAATCTTCATATGGTCCTCCCTCTCTTCCTCTCATCACCTCCTAGCACCCCCATCACCTCCCCATCTTTTACCTCCCAGAAGGCCCTCCCTCTCTTTAACCTCACAACTCCATCACTACGAGCCTCCTCCCAGCTCCCTCACTGGCTCACCAGGATGAATGTTGGGTTAGGGTTTTCAGAATTTTTTTTTTAAAAAAGAGGGGTTTCATGTGTACAAAAAGAAAGTATGTTATTTTATTGTCTATGATTGAAAAAAATGTTCTCCCTTTGAAAAAAAGGGGTTTTTGGACAAGCAATTAAACAATTTCTATTGTGTTATGAACAGAGCAGGGTGTTTTTTTTTTTTTTTTGAGGGGGGGGGTGTCATCTTCATATGAAGCTTGTTGTAAATCAAAGGACACAACAATTTTTTCTGAATAGAGTAGATTTAAAAAAAAATTATTGGTAATTGTTTTTTTTTAACAGAGCAGATTTTATTTTTTCATTTATTTTGTTGCTTGCTATTTTTTTTTCCAGATTTTGTTGTTAACTGTGTGTATATTCAGCTAATGGGTTTCAGTTTTTGTTAATTGGATGTTTGAAAGATTAATCTAAAGAATCATTAATACACAACAACAATCAACTGGTTTAAGATTTTCAACCTGCTACAGGTTATTGGCAACATTTTGTTTGCAATTGTTTTTCAATAATGAGGAATATCATTTCACCATCATACTTCTCCATAAAAGAAACAGATATATTATGAACATATTTTTCAATATCAAAAAGATCTTTCTCAATGATCTAGTCAAATTTGATTTTGACATCAATAAAGAAATTGGGTTTCATTCAATTTACAAAGAACAAAAATAAGATATTTCACCAAATACAAAGACACAACTGAACAATAAATTAATTGTAGTCAATAAAAAAATAGAGATCCAAAATTTCCCAGCCCACAGCATCCATCCTCAACCCGATATTGTAGAGTTCCAGGAGTTCCAGGTCTGAGTTTCAGATCCAGATTGATGCATAGTGTTGTTGGTAATTGCAACTGATGTATTCCAGGTCTATTTTTTCTAGACTGTGAGAACAAGGTAAAAAGACTTTGGTGAACCTTCAAAGACTATGGTGAACCATCAAAATTCAACCTCGTCTCAACTTTCATGATCTGTGAGGAAACACGTGAACATTAACAAGCGTGAATACAGATATAGTCTCATATGGTATAATCAAATTCAAGTTGGAATCACTGATAAGTATTATTCAATGAGTAAACAAAATTACTTTGACAAACTTCAATTGCTATACCATAAAAACTATGGTGAGAATGAAACATAAAACAGAAAAGAAGACCATGTGGCACTCAAAAATGAAAAGACACAGCATGCTTGTTATTGTATAAATTCTCTTTACATAGTTGATCATCATGATGAGATATGCATGCATAGGCATACAAATGATACACACTACCCATGAATCAAAATATCAGACTGAAGGAGAAGTTTGATTGGCTAGTAATGATCGATGAATGTTGATCACTCAAAAAATTAAAGAAACCATTGTAATGGCCGTAACTAATCAGTTTTCCATGTCACTATAAACAGTTATACAAGGCCACATGGATGCTAAAACTTACGTCTGAAAACATTCACTGCTACTTCGTGAGGTAATGCAGATTGGATTTTATTAAAACTATCCTCTGTCTGAGATCAAAGACATGATACCAAATTGGAAGTTACTTGCAGCAAATTCAGAAGAAGTGTACTCTTTCTTAATGGGAAGATCATGTCTTCTTATTTGAAGCTGGATGGTAGCCCATTTGTTCTTTTCAAAAGGTCGTATAGAATAATTCATCAAACACCACATCTCTCCCCTTAAGCAATCAGACCCAGTAATTAAAAAAAGAAATCATAACACACTCTCTCAACAACCACACTACATCAACAATTTAGGTAATTAACTCAAGTAACCGCAGTTCTACAGCATTAACTCTTAACTCCAAACATCACTGTTGAATCAAACTCCCACACAGCCACAGGTAATCAGTATTAACCAGTTTTGGAAAGAGACTTTGGAAGCTATCCAATTATGGAGAGACTTATGAAATGAATCCCCCAAACCTACTCATATGACTGTTTACGAAACCGGGCACCAATTTAGTTAAATTGTGTTGTCTTGCAAATATCACCCTAACCACAACAATAACAATTTAAGTTCTATAATACAGTTGTGCCTAATTGGACATGAAGTCAATTATAGTGAGATTGGTGGTTCATATATGATCCTTCTCTAGACCAAACTGTAAAGATTGTTTTGAAAGAGAAAAAACTAAAATATGTTTATGTCATCCTTCATCACAGCTATTTTTCATGTCCTAGTAATCAAAACCACTATATGTAAAAATATGAAAAACCAAAGGTATGAAAAAAACACAAAACAATAACCCTAGATGTGAAAATAAACCTGAAAATCTAAAAACAAATAGGAAGAAAACCCTAGATTTGAAAACAATTCAGAAAAAAATCATAGATTTGAAAATAAATATAAAAAAATCTAGATCTAAAAAAAATTAGAAAAAAAATACTAGATGATCTTAATATAATTCTAAACATGAAAAATAACTTACATTACCGAGAGCGGTGGTCGCCGAGTGGGGAGGGGGTGTAGATCGGGTGGGGTGGCCGAGAGGGGCCTGCGAAGGGTGTCGTGAGGTTAAAGAGGGGGAGGACCATATGAAGATCTCAAAAAAAAAAAAACAGAGAAAGGGAACAGAGGAGGACGAGATGAAGATCTCCGTAGATGAAGGTCGAGGCCGTCGTAAATGGAGGAAGGTGGAGGCCGTCGTAGATGGAGGTCGCCGGAGATGGAGGAAGGTGGAGATCGTCGTAGATGGAAGTCGCCGGAGGTGGAGGAAGGCCAGAGGTGGGGGAGCGAGTGATGGAGGAGCGACGAAGGATTGGTTGGTTTTAGGGTTTGAGAATGAGTGTGAGGAGAGAGACGATGGAGGAGTTTTTAAACCCTCCCTCAAATGGCACACCATTCAGAACCGTTGGATGTCATCGAACGGTCAAGATCAAGCCCGAAATTAAACTTTATTTGTTAGTGATCTGCATCGTTCAAATCATATCGAACGGTAAAAAATTGATCCGCACGTAACAGCTGATCCGCGTGTCCGCATAGTATCGTTACTATATATATATATATATATATATATATATATATATATATATATATATATATATACACGCGAGCGATTAGGTGCGGCGAACGGCGCGGGTGTGGCCGCGACGTGGGCCGTTCGATCGCAGGTCATCGCATCCAACGGTCGACGTGAATTGCACCCGACCGTCCGATGCGATTGACCCGTGATCAACGGCCCATAATTGATGACGCACCCGCCGTTCGCCGCATCGTAATCACCCCTCATATATAATATATATATATATATATCTTAAATTCAAAAACACTATACAATCCCCGCAAAAACCGCGCTCTCTTCATATATATATATAAGGACGGGGAGACTGAAGTCACCAATCGATCCAATTACCATCTCCCCAAGAACCCATGCCACCCCCAAACCCCCTCCACCTCCTCCGCCACCTCCACCACCATCTCCGTCCCCTCACCACCCTCTCCGCCCCCCACCCATCAAAACCCACCAACCAATCAGACCCAAACCCCAACCACCACCCCCAACCCCAACCACTACTCCCAGATCCCCACCCACTAATGAAGCACGACCCAATCTCCATCTGCACCTCAATGTGGCTCCGCTCCTTCTCCCTTCCCACCCCACCCACCCCCACCCCCACCAACCTCTCCGGCTACCTCAAATCCTTCGACCTCCTCATCCTCTCCTACCGCCTCTCCTCCGCCCACCTCCACGGCCTCCTCCCCTCCCTCTCCTCCCTCTCCCCCAAGACCCTCCGCTCCCTCCTCCTCCTCCGCTCCTCCCTCCTCTCCCGCCGCTTCCGCTGGAACTCCCGCTCCGCCCACCCCCTGTTCGAGTCTCTGCCGCACTCGAACCGCAAGCGCCGCCAATTCGAATCCTCCCCCGACCCCCTCTTCCAGGACCGTATCGTCCAGGAGCTCCTCCTCCTCATTCTCGAGCCCGTGTTCGAGCCCCGGTTCTCGCCGAGGTCCCACGCCTTCCGCCCGGGGCGCAACGCCCACACGTTGCTTCGAACCGTCCGCACCAACTTCGCCGGGCTCCTCTGGTTCGTTAAGGTCGACCTCACGCGCGTCGTGGATGGTCTGGATGCGAAGACGGTGATGGGTCTCGTCGAGAAGGGCGTCGCCGACCGGAATGTGCTTGGGCTCCTCCGGTCCGCGCTCCGCGCGCCGTCTCCGAAGGCGCGGGAGGCGGAGGAGGTGTACGAGGCGGGGGATAAGGGGAGCGCGATTCGGGCGAGGAAGAAGAAGAAGAAGAAGAGCAAGAAGTTGAGGCGGGACGAGCCGAAGCCCGACCCGTATTGGTTGAGGACTTTCGACGGGCTCGCGCCCGAGGAGGCGATTCACGTACCCAATTACGGGCACTGCGGGATTCTCAGCCCGCTCATCGCCAACGTGTGCCTCACCGAGCTCGACGAGTGGTTGGAGCAACAGATGAGTGGGTACTCACCGCACCACCGCCACCACAACCCAACCTGGCCGGAGTTCGTGCCCACTTCATCCGCATTGGGCGCGAAACGAATGGACTACGTGCGTTACGGTTCGTATGTTTTGATCGGAATCCGTGGCTCCCGTGGGGACGCGGTGGAGCTCCGCGAGAAGATGATGGACTTCTGTGAATGCAAGTACAGGTCGAGACCGGAAAGACCGGATTTTGAGATCGAGCACGTCGTGAGAGGGATCGAATTCTTGGACCACATCATCCGACAGCGGATCGTACACCCCACATTGCGATACACTGGTAGCGGAGGCAAGATCGTGAGCGAGAAGGGCGTTGGAACTCTGCTCTCCGTGACCGCAAGCTTGCCCCGGTGCATCGCACGGCTTCGGCGGCTCGAGCTCGTTAAGGGGGACCGAAATCCAGAACCTCTGCCATGCGTGCCAATGCTGTATTCGGGGCAGGCGCACACGAACGCGCAAATGAACAAGCTATTGGAAGCCATTGCAGATTGGTACAGATACGCGGATAACCGGAAGACTGTCGTCGGGTTCTGCGCTTATGTTATACGAAGCTCCGTTGCCAAGCTTTACGCCGCACGGTACAGGCTGAAGTCGCGGGCAAAGGTGTACCGCATTGCCTCGCGCGATCTCAGCCGTCCATTGAGGGAGAGCAGCGGGGTGGCGGAGTACACGGACCTGCTGAGGATGGGACTTGTTGATAGGATTGATGGGTTGCAGTTCTCAAGGTTGTCGGAGGTGCCGCCTTGTGATTATACGCTGTTTCCGAGGGATTGGGTGCCCCACCATGAGAGGTTGTTGAGGGAATACACCAAATTGCAGGACCCCAAGTTCTTCTATGAGTTGTACAAGTCAGTGAAGAGGGAGGAGGGGTTGAGGTTGCCTCAGGAGGAGGTATCGCGGATCGTGTGGGATCTTAAGGTTTTTGGTGTTCGTCGTGGCGCGCAGTCCTCTCGTAGATTTACAAGGCAACCTGAAAGCATGTCGGAGAATGGGAGTGATACTAAAGATTCTGTAAATGGATGAGTGTGATTGGGTTAATAGAGTTAACCTCTGTTTGGAGAGGAAGGACTTCCTTCACCAACTTGGCTTGACTGCATTGCTGTCATGCTATGAAGGTAATTAATCTTTATCTGTAGATTTACCTATTGATCTGTACTTACAATACATCTTTGAATCATTTATTGATTTGCATGGTTTATTATTTACACTAGCTGATTTGTGAGATGCTTTCTACTAATAAGTGAAGAATATATGTTTAGATATGTTTTAGGAATACATGATTTAACTACGATCAGTTACAAACAGGTTTCTATTGATTAATCGAGCTATTTAACTGTTTCTTTATGGTTTCCAAGCCAATAAATTTTGCTTGAATTATTAATACTTAAGTCTCCTACTACAGCTACTACCTATAGTGAAGATGAAGATCCAGATGATGATGGTGTTTTAGGCATACATGATTTAACCATGATAAGTTACAAACAGGTTTCCATTGATTAATTGAGCTGCTTAACTGCTTCTTTATGGTTTCCAATGCCAAGAAATTTTGCTTGGACCATTAATACTTAAGCCTTCTACTACAACTACTACCAACAGCGAAGATGAAGATCCAGATGATGATGGTGACAATGAAGATGAGGATGTCATTTTCAATGACCGAAACGTTGGAGGGGGGGGGGGTGTCGATGGTCCTGATTTGATTGAGAATGATGGGGATTACATTTGACCAGGATCACGATCTTGACGACGATGAGGTTCTTGAATCTTCGATGAACAAGATATCCATTATTCCTCAGCAGACCTTGTCATCATCAACTCACCAGCTGTTCAGTGGTTTTGGCGCCACCGCTTGAATACCTGCAAGGATCAGACCCTGGGTGAGTCTTGACCTGTAACTGCATTTGTTTGCTTGATCCAACTAAACTGGAGAAATTAAGCTCCGGTCATAATTTTGGGTAAATGTAGAATAAAGAAATGGTTGATATATATAGCATTAAAGTTTTTTTTAATCACTCAATTTTGATGGGGAGCAGCAGTTCATGTATTATGATGATGATTTTGTAGGTATTTTTGACATAATATAAGTGAGTTTCTTATTCATTTCATGGACTGAATCAGTTGGTGTCTTTAGACCAAATAACATTTTTAATGGTAATCCACAGTGAATTTGTGTGCTTTGCAGTTCTACTTAAAAAACTGATACGGGGAAGTGATAGTTTTTTTATTTTGCGTGTTTGCCATGTATTTTGCATAGAAGTGATTTTGCTGAGCTAGCATGGAAAATGTTATGATTATATCATCTAACATACATGAATAACTTGGCCTGTAAATCTGTAATACTGCACCCAAAGTGAAGCTTTTGAATGAGGTGGAATAGAGGTGGATAAGCCCGAAAATATGTTTGTTTGTAAGGATCAATTGAGTATAATTATACCAGAATATGCCAAAAAACATTGTTATTGATATTTTAAGTTCCCCCGTTTGGATATAGAATATGATTTATTCTTGGGTATATATTTATCCGAGCATAAATGTGTATAAATATGAATAAAGTAATTTTGTGTTTGGTTGTGTTTTGAATTATTCCCGTTGGGAATCGTAAGAATAAATGTTTTGTTGTTTGGGTAAAATGTGAATAAAGTATGGATAAAGATTTATAAAAGGTAAAAAAGTAATGATAGTTAATTTGACAGGTGATTTATAAGAGGTGATGACAGTTGATTTGATAGTGGGCCCACTTATTCTTTGAGTGGAATAACCTAGGATAAATTTTATTATAGGGGTTGATTGGAATCCATATACCAGTTTATACCAGTTTATTCTAGCACACTTTATCTGGGTTTATCCGAGCTTTCCAAACACAAAAAAAACTTATCCGAGGTTATCCAGGGTTATCTGGAGCTTATCCGGTATCCAAACGGGGGCTTCTGGAATTGTGTTATTCCACCCAAATGGGTCTTTCATGTCATATCATCTGTCATCATCTTTTATAAATTAAAGTATCATATGTCAAATCATTTTATGACAAGCATGAAATTAGCATGTATTTTGTTATTAAGAGATAATAAGATTGGCTTATATATTGAGGAAGAATTATAAGCAGTGAGAAAGAATATGCATTGAAACCTTGTGGGTCAAACGGAACTTGAGACCAAGAATGATGTTGCACACAGTTTATTTTTCAGTCTCATACACTTTGTTAGCACTATATATTCACATTAATGAGGTATGCGCTTTAATAAAAAAAATTATATTTTCTATAAATACATTCATGTGATTTATGAAAGTTTATGTTTTATTTTTTATAAAAACATATTTCTTATTAGATGAAGTATAATATTTTTAAGAAAATCAATAGATGTGTGGACTGGAATTAGGACAAGAAAAAGTGTCCGTCCAACATTATCATGAGACCAATTCCAATTATTGTAACCAAAGAACCAATCCAATATGACCATACGAGAGAACAAATTTTTGGATGAAAAATAACTACTCTTGTATAAAGTAGTGTTCCTGTTCAATACTCCTGTTCCTGTCAAATGAGTACTTCTTCATGTTTTGAAAAAATTGCTCCAGTTGAATGCCTTCCGTACTTTTATCTTTTTACTCATGAATATGAGTTTTAAGAATTATATATAATGGAATGTTAAAAAAATATTTTAATTGAGATAATTTAAATAATTATTTAAAGTTGAAATGTTTTATATGAATATTCATAAGATACACACAGGATACCTAAAAACAAATTTGTAGATATATAAATCAAGACATATGTTCATGTTCAATATCTTTATGGTAACAAATTCCGCAAACATATTTTCTCTAATACTTGTTAACAAACATGACACATGAGTTCATCCACCTAAAAATTTAATCAAATGAGAAATAATAATAAAAACTAACCGTTCAAAAGCTTAAAACCTAAAAATCAGTTTAAAGTGGAATATAAGATGGAATAGACTTAATTGGAACCCTTGATGTGAGTTTATATTAATCTAGTTCACTAATGGTTTTTCTCCAGTAGTTGTCATGTTGGGAGGCGATTAATTATGTCTTTGCTTGATTTAATTTTGTTTCCACTGATCATTTGAATATGAAGGAAAAAAAATTTGTGCAATTCTTAAAATCATCATATACACTCATATTCACACGTAGTGTGTGCAAAGGGTGACACTGTGACCTGTGACTAGTTAAAATCAATTGAATAATGAATACCGGTAATAACCAATGAAAACTATTATATTGTTTATACTAATTAATGAATTAGTTTTGCAAATAAATGTTAAATTGAATATCACAAAGATGTTATGATATAATGAAATTCATTCATTCGATATATATTTGTTACAAGAAAGGGTTTTTTTAGTTTCCACCAGTAAAACTAGTGAATTATTGAAAATCTCATGTAATAAATGAATTTATTATTAACCCCTTTGTATTGTATCTTATTAAAAAAACTCAATTTTAGTTTTTACCCCTTTCTAAATAAATAAATTATTTAAAAACCCTCCAAATACACATTATTATTTTAGGATTTTTCAAATGCATATTGTTTTATTAAGAATCACA
Source organism: Acorus calamus (assembly GCA_030737845.1). Classification (NCBI taxonomy): domain Eukaryota; kingdom Viridiplantae; phylum Streptophyta; class Magnoliopsida; order Acorales; family Acoraceae; genus Acorus; species Acorus calamus. The sequence continues at coordinate 5,558,628 of CM060871.1, read as the reverse complement.
TACGTTTAATTTATTGCATAAAATGTTAATACGAATTTCGTATCAATCATTTTTTAATGATTTCCACAACATGAGATATAACTAAACTTTTTACAAAAACAGCTACAATTTGAAAAAGTCTTAAAATAAAAATATTTTTTAGGGGGAATTTTAATAATTCACCTGTTTAGGAGGGACAAAAAATAAATAACCCAAAATTATTGAGTTTTTTAAATAAGGCATGATAATTTTGCAAGGGGTTTGTGATGGCCCGTGTCTAAAACCATCGACACGTGCACGCCACCAAGGCTCTGATACCAACTATGGCGGCCCGTGTCCCAAAACTCCGACACGAGCGCGTCACGTGCCTAAAAACCCACCATAATCTTTTTTTTTTCTAAAACAAAACATCGAAATGTCCACTCTATATAATCACATATGATAACAACCCTGAGATAACAGATAATTAATAAGATATGTATAATCACCTATATCACAACACACCCAGGAAAGTTTAAGCAGTCAACAGAGCAGCTAACACACCTCATATACAGTCATCCATATATATAGAGCAGTTAACATAGGCATGGTTCGCTAGACCAACCTCTACCAAAATAATCATATACAGATTCAAAACATCAAACTATACACATCTATATATACCTATCACCAGCTGGACGTGATACCAAAAGAAGACTAAGCCAACGTCCACCAACCCCGCCTCTATTCTGCAAAATAAGATAAAATAGAATGGAATGAACGAAAGATGCTCAGTAAGTAACCCAGACATTCCACGCACAATAACTCAAATGTGAAGTTCAAATACAATGGAATATCAACTCAAACATCTCAATAAACATGAGGCCAAATAATAAATATCAATTGAAACCACTGAATGAATATCCAATGAAAGGAAAAAGAATAACATCGCTGATCAACTCCCCAATGAACAGGAAATGAATACACAACTACCAAGTCACAACTAACATTGTTAATAGATATCACTAGGGTGCACCTTAATGATTGAGAAATAATACTCTGAAACACAACTCATACTCAGGAAGGAATGTACAGATACTCTCAAATTCTCTCTGGTCTACAATCTATGGATCGACCACTTCCACAACCTCACATCAGCCCCCGCGTCTAAGCTGTACTCAACATATACACACATCTACACAAATCTCGCGTGTGACCCTCAGAACGTCCACCGCGGATATCACGCTACCTGCCCCCCCCCTTCCCCCCCCGCCATGCAAGCACGGTAGGGTTTATCTCCGAGCCACCCTACAAGACCCATACATACTCATACGCGCTGATGAAGTGAGATTAATAATTATCCACACTATAGGGCTCAACCAATAATAAGAAGTATTACGAACTCAAATGATATATAACCAACAATAATGAAGAATAGAACTGGAAGGAACAAATAAATAACAATTGGATCACTTACAAAAATACCGCGTGGAATGAAATGGTAGAAACAAATATCGGTCAGGTTACTTACCTCGCAATTCACAACCCCGAGCTAGACTCACTCTATTCCAGCTCCTAATTCATGCAGAAAGGAAACCCACTGATCAAAATATAACCTCAATCAGATACTAAAATATAACCCTAATAATGAAGAAATCCTCAGTTCCCCCAAAACAAATACAATATCCTCACACAATATCCCCACTACAATCTCCAAAATGATACTGTAAAATCAACCCTCAAATATCTATTTATCCAGCCCCAAAAACATAATCATATTTCAGTCCCAAATCACCAATTTGATTCAAAACTGAAATAAAACAATCATATACGAAGAATAACAATAAAAAAAAAAGAATTTTTACCTAGTATATCACGAAAAATACTCCATGAAGTTTTTCCTAATTTTTCTAATCTTCCCTTATTCCCCCTTTTTTTCTCTTGAAAGTGAGTCTCGGACGACTCTCTCTCCCAAAATATGTATCACCAGCACCCCCTCCACCGACTCACCCTTTATTAAAAACTTTAAAATTCCATCAAATTACATAAATACCCTTCCATTAAACTCTGCACAGCCTCGACTCAAACAGTCATATCTTTTCGTAGGGAAATCCACTTCACATGAAACAACTTCTGTTGGAAAGCTGACGAAAATATCTTCAACTTCTATGTTTGAGCCAAGATCAGAAGAAGCTTCCAACTATATTTAAAATAACGACGAACAGAAGACCTCGCGATTTCTTCTTCTAAGGGCAAAAATAGTAAAACAGCCATAACTTTTCTAATATAACTCCAAATAATGCCAAACCAATTTTATATGAAAGATAACAAAAAAATAAAGACTTCATATGTTGAGCGTGAATCCCAAATATGCTTTTCAAAAATTAAACAAAATACAGGACTTCAGGGAGAATAAACACCAAAAGCCCAAGAGCATAAAATTATCATTTACTGCAATCCAAACACGTAAATATTAGCATAAACTGACATAAGAGGGTACGATTATTACAGGGTTAATAATCAACTTAATTTTTTAAAAGGGTTTTTGATAATATGTTTGTTTTTGAGGGGATGAAAACTAAATAACCCTACAAGAAAATATATGAGTATAGCACGTCATATATGTGAGATTTTTTTGTTATTAGATCATCATTTGTTTCCTCTTTCCATCATTCTTCTTTGTTGGTCCTCCTACTCGTCCTGTCACATGCAATGCATGATAAATGTGAATTTAGATGTGAACATGGAAGGAGAGCAAGTGAATGTAGGTTTTGTAGTTTTTTTTTTTTTGTAAAGATGGGTAATGCAAGTTTAAGGGTTTAAATCAAACAAATTTAAATTAATCTTAAATACTCATATCTGTATGTAAATAGAGACATGTTGTTGGAGATCAGATCTAGTTAGTATCATTAATAATTCAATATCATAGTATTATCAATATGAATCAAACTACACCGCTTATGAATCAAATAGCGATAGTAGTAGGATTAGACTCACATACATGGTTCGTTTCGGCTTGGGGTCCGATAACCAACCCGACCTGATTAGAGTGAACGGGTTCAACCGTTTAAGATGGTTCGACCCTTCGCTTCCTATCCCTGGCTCTTTCTTACTCTAGTCCGAGCCTCCTCTTCGTTCCTCCACACGATCACCTCCGCCAAAAACCCTAATCAGAACCACCGCCAATCCCTAATTCATCTGACGAAGTTCTTCGATTTCGTGGAAGTTATGGATTCGCAAAAAGAGAGGGAGAGATCGAGCAGGAAAACCTCCAGGGACGACAGGGTGGAGAGGGAGGAAAAGGAGCACCACCACCATCACCACCGAAGAGACTCCGATCGCGATCGCGACCGCGAGCACAAGCACCACCGGTCCAAGGACTCCCGTCACCATCACAAGGAGGAAGATCACGAGGCGAGGCGCGAGAAGTCTCACGATCGCTCCCGGGGACGCCGGGAGGAGTCCGAGGAGAGGGGGCGGGAGTCGTCATCCCGCAAGAGGAAGGACCATGAGGAGGAGGTCGACGAGGATAAAGCCGGGAAGAGGGTTAGGGTTTCGGAGGAGAGGAGGGAGAAGAGGAGGTTTGAGGATTCGGGTTCGAACGGTGTCCATGGAGAGGGGAGGAGATCGAAAGATAGGGGAAAAGAAGCGGAGGAGGAGGTGAAGAAGGTCCATAGAGAGGAGAGGAGGGAGAAGAGGAAATTCGGTGACCGGGCGGATGAGGAGGAGGAGAAGGAGGAGGAGGTTATTAGGGTTTCTAAGGAAGTGAAATCTGTGGATGGGGAGCCTCGGAGCACAGATGCCTCGGACGCAAGTGGTCTCACAGCGAATGTGAGTTACATGTCTATCTTGAGTTGCAAGTTTCTCTCTGTTATTTTTAATTTCATTCCATGAACGTGTTTCCTTTGTTTAGTAACATCTCAGATTAGAACAAATTTGTGTGCATTGATCATGGTTTGAATTCTATGTTTTCATTTAGATCCTTCCTTGCAGCTGACATACTTTTTTTTTCACCACTAAAAAATATTCCAAGATTCCATCGAATGTGTGTATATCTGCCAAGATATTTGGGTCATTTTTGGTGGAATGCTTGGGTCTCATGATGGTGTGAATTGATAATGCAGATATTGAAAAGAAAAATTTTAGTTCAGATATTTTGCAATCAACTAATAATACAATTCAATGTTTTTATGCATTTTTTTAATCCATGGCATGTTTGCATGTGCATGTGAGAGATGTAGCAGTTGTAGTCGATAATTGGTAGAAGTTTCCGATTGGGATGGTAAACTGGGTTTTTTTCCTTGTCAGTTATCTGACAAGACGGTAATTTTTATTTTTTCTTGAACTAGATTTTGTAAGTATTGAATATAACGGGTTGAATTATTTCATGTACGTTTTGAGCTTTCTGTAGATATTAGAGCCTGCCCAAGCAATTGTTGTGAGGTACTCAATTGGTGGGTTTCATTTCTGTCCACTTTTTCATCTTTTGATTAGGATAGCTTGAGAAGCATGTGTCCTTTTAGCTATATTTTTAGTTATGATTCTTTTTCCTGCATAACTGTGAAGTGAGAAAATCATTTTATTAGGATCTTGATGAATGCTTTGCTAATTTGTTGTGTCATTTCTTGGTTGACAGGGTGCTGTATTGGAACCGCTCAGTGTGGCATCAAAGGTTGTGACCAATACTTCTGGCCAATCAACCCCTAATTTTCCTATCAAGGTATCTTCAATCACCACCACCAATCAAAATGAGGATAATATTACCAGATCTGATGAGGTTCCTGGAAAATCCAGTACAGATGGGACACTGAATTCTACCTCTGGCAAAAATGGTCTTTCTCTCGATGCATTAACTAAAGCTAAGAAAGCTTTGCAAAAGCAGAAGGAACTGTCAGAGAAGTTGAAGAAGATTCCAGTGGTGGGTATTTCGCATGTGCTGTTGTTTTTCTTATTCGAACAATCATTTTTGCCTGTGCTTTACTGACGACCTGTTGTTGTTTTTGTTTACTGCATGTAAATTGTAATTCATTTGGCCCTGCAGTTAAACAAGTCTTCCAGCTCTATCTCAGATGGTGCATTACAGGCAGCATCAAACAAGGAGTCACTTAAAATCCCTACATCTCATTATGTATCTCCAGTTCATGCAACAACTGTTCCAGCTACTTCTGCTCAGGCATTACCAGCAACATCAGATCAAGCAGTTGAGGCTGCATCCTCAACTAAGACATCTGCTGGTGGCATGGCATCTTTTCCTGCGGTCACGACTGTGGCAAATTATGAAGCAGTAAGAAGAGCACAGGAACTTGCTGCTAAGATGGGGTTTCGTCAGGACCCTGAATTCGCTCCACTCATAAACATGTTTCCTGGACCAGCTCCAGCAGAGACGGCTGTACAACATAAGCCTGCCAAGGCTCCTGTTCTGCGTCTGGATGCATTGGGCAGGGAGATAGATGAACATGGAAATGTGATTGACAAGCCAAAGTTGACAAATCTTAGCACCCTAAAGGTATACAAGTCGACATAATCTTCTTTTTTCCCCTCTCTGCTTTGTTACTGAGCGCTTCCTTTGTTTGCTTTGTTTGTGATAGGTCAACATCAACAAACAGAAAAAAGAAGCATTTCAGATACTTAGGCCTGAATTAGATGAAAATGTAGAAAAAAACCCGTATTTTGATATGGGAATGGGTATCAATAAGACAAAGCTTCTGAGGCCCAAGAGGATGGCATTTCAGTTTGTAGAAGAAGGGAAATGGTCAAAGGATGCAGAGATCATCAGATTCAAGGTAACTTGAATGCAACAGTGATCATTATTTCTGTTTTCTATGCTTTTTAATGGATTTTTCATCTTTATGCCTTATATTTTTACAGAGTCAGTTTGGGGAGGCACGGGCAAAAGAATTGAAAATAAAACAGGCACAGCTTGCTAAGGCAAAGGCAGAGCCTGATATTAATCCAAATCTAATAGAGGTATCTGAAAGAGTCATTGTCAAAGAAAAGAAGAAGGACCCAATCCCTGACGTTGAGTGGTGGTAAGCATTTCTTTAAATGGTGTAAATTTCTTTTATATTTATAAAAAAAGACCAAGTTTCCATATTATATGGACTGAAATATATATGTTACTTTATGTCATTCTATAGGGTCATTTCTTTCTTGCAAACAATTATTATTTATAAGCTATTAACTGTGAAATCCAGTTGGTGGGTCTGAAGCATAATTGATGTATGGAATTGATAACCTTATAAAAAGTTTCTGACAGTTTCTCTTTCTGAGTAGGTAATTTTTTCTTCTAGAATGAGTATTTTTTACTACAACATAAGTTTTGTAAGTTCATATGATAATATAGTGTATGGTATGGATGAGTTATGAGATTTGATCAATATGCAGTGATAACCATGTGATTAGGTCAAAACTTTATGATTTCAATCTCTATGTTTGGACCTCATCATGTCATTGTATATATTATGCTGCCATGAGGATGATGGAAAAGGGAAAATGTGTTAATGTGGAAATCTTATTATAAAAATAGACTCAGAAAAGACTATTATAGTTGATATCAGTAGTGGAACATTTGATGTGCTACTGGATACATTAGAATGAATGTAGCTGGACTGGTACGATTGTTATTTTCCTACGTAAACTTCAGGAAGAATCATTCCCCGGTAAGTCAATCACATGAATGACTGGTCCTTGAGGGACACTCCCTTCCCCCCCAAGCCCGAGAAAAAAAAATCTTTAAACTTGGATGTGGCGCAAGTATGAAATGTGAAGCTCCTCATCAAAATTGTCATGTAATGAGTTTGTTTGCTGCCAGGTTCTTTGTTTTTCTATTGTGACCTGCGTTGCATATTTTTTATGGGCTGTTTTTCCTGTGCCTAGACCTCCCTATTTATCTTTTTTAGGATCTTGTTATGGCCCAACACACACATGAATGCCAAGATCTTTATGGGTTTGCATGCTTTCCAGACATCTTGGAGAACTCTGAGTCTCTGACCTCAACCCCTTGAGAGGGGTGTGTTATTGACAGAAACTCATTGGCAAGGACCTTGTGCGCTTAATTGTCCAAAGTCTCTCAGAATTTGAAATTGTTAAAATTAAAAAATAGGAGGTAGCAGGATAAATTTTTACAGTTTATGTCAGTAGGAAAATGGATGTGGGAGAATTTATATGAGATTGAAGAATAGGAGACGTAAGACTTTAGATATGGAAAGTCATTGTTGAGTTTCATTTCAAAATTCACTTCTTAATGCATGAATTTTCCATCAAATGGAAACTAATAAGGTAGATCATAGATTAATTGCCCCCAAATACAAGGATAAATTTGCAGATCATAGTTTTATCAGGGGTGGGTTTTTGAGCCTAGTCGTCCAATTTGGACATGGGTGGTGCTTATATAGTATGTTTTCTTATGATGGGACTTTTTATAATTGCAGATATCTTGGCTGTATCGTGAAATGCAGTCTTACACAAATGCAACCAAAACTGAACATTGCCAAGTCTACTGCCAGTGTAGGTATATTTGTTTGTAGAGGCATTATGAAGATGAAAATGATGAATGTAGATGCAAAATCAGTCCAGTAACAGAGATGACAAGTTCTGGGGAAATAATATTGAGTTTGACAGTTCAGCAAATGGGGGAATTTTTCAAAAAGCATAAAGGAAAGGAGATAAAAATGTCAGAGGGAAGTTCATCCAATTTATCCAAGTAGGAACATTTGTGTGAAGTATTGAAAAAAAGTTAAAGATCATGGATATCGCATTGTAGGTTTTAGTTTCAAAGACTGGTGCAGGTTTATTCTGAGGGCAGATAGGATCAACATGCGAAGGATAGAGATATTTCTCTCTGAGTGGGTAGGGATAGTGGCACCCAACCTTTTTTTCCCCTTTTTTTATGTTTTGGTAAGTGATTTAGTTGCATTCATTCGTTGTGTCCCCTCCTGTACCTGTTTTATTACCCTTTTCTCCCATCTCTCTTTTTTTTCTCTCACCATGATTTACTTAATGGAATTGATGGAGGCCACCTTTATTTTATTTATTTATTTATTTTTGGGGTGGGGGAGTTACTCTAAATAGGAAGGTGAGTTCCTATATAGATTAGGAAATTGGGAATTCTACCATGTGATTTTTTTTTTGTTTTACCTTTTTTTTATCCATTGAGATGCTTACCAATAGTAAATGTTGGAGCGGGCTCCCCCCTACTATAAAAAAAGCAACATATTATTTCTACCTTAATACAAGAAAGAAACATGTATTGCAGTTGATATATGTATACACAGTCTCACACACACAAAGTTCTTGTTTGGCTGTTCGAATTAAGTGGGGTCACACAGATCTTATAGTGCTATTAAATCTTGTACCGGGACATGCTTTCACTTTCTAACTAGTTTTTTATATGACAAAGAAAAGGTAGAAATAATTTATACCAATTCTGCTAGAATTTTTTTTATAAACTGCACTTAGAACGGCATATATAGGGGGTTCTTCACCTTATTTATAACATTTGTCACTTTCTTCTTTTTTTGTTTCTTATAACAGGGACTTGCCACTCCTTACTTCTGGTTCTTATGGTGATGTACTGAAGACAAACTGAACATGGACAAAATAAACATATATGTAGAGCATCCTCTCCCCATTGAGCCTCCAGCTGAACCCGCCCCACCCCCTCCTCAACCTCTCAAGTTGACAAAGAAAGAGCAGAAGAAACTGCGAACGCAGCGCCGCCTAGCCAAGGAACGAGATAGGCAGGAGATGATAAGGCAAGGCCTTATCGAACCACCGAAACCCAAGGTCAAAATGTCGAATCTCATGAAGGTCTTGGGGGCTGAGGCCACCCAGGATCCAACAAAACTTGAGATGGAGATCCGCAGTGCAGCCGCTGAACGCGAGCAAGCTCATGTCGACAGGAACATCGCACGCAAGCTCACCCCCGCAGAGCGTAGGGAGAAGAAAGAGAAGAAGCTCTTTGAGGACGCGAGCACGTTAGAAACAATTGTCTCTGTTTACAGGGTCAATGATCTCTCCCACCCGCAGACACGATTCAAGGTCGATGTCAATGCACAGGAGAACCGTCTCTCAGGATGTGTGGTCATCTCGGAAGGGATGAGTGTAGTCGTTGTTGAAGGGGGTCGTAAGTCCATTAAGAGGTACGGGAAGCTGATGCTCAATCGAATCAACTGGGCTGCTGCTGTCAACGACGAAGATGGAGATGAGGATGCTGAAGCCCCCGTGAACAAATGTGTGCTTGTGTGGCAGGGAAGTGTTGCGAAGCCGAGCTTCAATAGATTTTTCATTCACCAATGCAGGACTGAAGCTGCTGCAAAGAAAGTTTTTGCCGATGCAGGTGTTGCTCACTACTGGGACATGGCTGTGAATTTTTCTGATGACCAAGTTTGAGGTTTGGGCCCTTATTTTTTATGTGTTGGTGGTGGTGTGAATTCTTGCCTTTTTGTCCTCCAGAACTGATGGCTTTAGTGTTGTGCGGTTTGTAAGATGTTCATTTTGTTTGAAGTGCAATGCATGTTCAATTTATAAATACTAAGATTGGTATTTAAATTTTAAATGTTCAGATAGCATAGCAGCCGAGGCAGGATGATCTGGTTGGTGTTGCAAAGGGGGGCAGGTAATCTGCTAGCAGTAAATAAATTATCTGATTTATAAACCTTGGTTTAATTTCATTTTATATGGGTTTTCTAAATGACACTTTTTAATGGTTTTATTTTTTATTTTTAAACAATGATTGTGAACACAGCAGAATAGGTGGAGAATATGGTTAAATAGAGGTGAATAAATTTAACATGTTTGTTTGCAAGGAAAAAGTTAAGTATAGATGTGTCAATAGGTGAGAATAAGCTATTATAGTATTTCTCGTTCCCCTTAGAAAAGTGACATTCTACATAATCTATTCCACTGATAGAAATGTGTCGCATATTCCATCTAATGTGTCTCATATTCCATCTAATCATTTCTTATCATATCTTATAAATTAGTGATCCACCAAAATAGTTTATGTCTCTACCCAAATAGTGTGTAATTATTTTCATTTTTTTGGTCATTTCAATGCTTGGATAGAGGTGGTGGCCAATCTTTAAGTAAAAATCCTTGTATCTACAGGGTATCTGTTTCTTTTTTTAGGGAGGGGTGCCATATGTTATATAGACATTCTTATAAAAAAAACTTAATCAGAAATAGTGAAATTAATTTGGATCATTAATTAATCTCATTTATGAACCTAACCCACCCCAACCCTTCCCCACCTCCAAAATCTTTTGATAATCAAAACCTCACCCCCTCTCAAAACCTACTGTCCCTGAAGTATCTCTTATTCATCGACATTGGTATTGTCGAACATATTTGATTAACTTCGGTTGACAACCTCAATGTCGGAGGTTACAATATACATCGACACATAGATTGTCGATTGGAGGCAGTTCAGTTGTTTACGTTTGTCGACATCACTAGTGTCAGTGTTCACTACAACGGTCGACATTGAAGGTGTCGTATGAAGCACCCTGTATAGTGGCTGCTAGATTCGACACCCCAATTGTCGACACAGAAGAAACAGGTCGACAGTATCAATGTCGAACCCTGCAGGTATAAAAATTGAATTATGAGGTTTTGTAATATAGTGAATTCAACCACATCGTATATTTTCTGTCCGCTCACATTTGAACTTTATTATGAAATCTACACTGCACGTGCACAACACATTGAAACACAATCAGCACATTTAACAACAAATTCAAACACATTCAATAGACTACCAATCTGACAACCCACATAAGTACAAAACATGCAAGTCAAACAACACACGCACAAAATAAAAAAGTGGCTGTTGAATCCTACAATCGTTCAACCATTGCAGAGATTAGAGGGCAATTGATTGCTTTAAAGCTGCATTGCACCAAGGGTAGCGGTCTACTTAAAAATGACCCTTCAAGATGGCTTCGTCAATCTCTTGATCTTTTTCTATATCTGAATCTATGAAAAGCCAAGTACATATGTTAAAAAACAAATCATGCTAAAAGAGAATGGAGGGATAATATTCACATTCGATCACCAAATTTTTAGAATATTAATGAAACAAGAATTATCAAACAAGAATCATTCAACTAATGATACATATTGAATTATCAAACAACAATAATTCAACCAATCAATACATTGAACCAACCACCACCATACATTAAGATTTATATTTATTACTCCTCCAATTCATAATGATTTTAGACACAACTTTCACTTACCTAATGAGAAAAAAAAATTAATACACAAAATCATCCTCAAATAACCTAAATTCTCCCCTTTAATAACCAATGTCACTCATTCCATCAACAAAAAAAACATTACATTTCTTTCCACAAACCATTTCTAATCAACCATTTCACAAACAAACCTAAAAATAGGGTTATGTTTGAAAAAAAACTAAGGTTTCTAAGATAGGAAAAAATATACAAATAAATGTTACACAAATTTGGCATTGTAATAATGAAAATAACAAAGAACAAAATGAATGGGCTTAACCTTTTCACTTGGATGATGGATAGTGAAGAGATAAAGCCGGGAAAGGTGGTGGAACTTGGGAGAGGTGCACGGGAGAGGGGGGGGGGGGCGGAGACCATCAAGGAGAGGTGAAGACCGTTGAGGAGTGCTTAGCGGATGTCGGAGGGTGAAAATGTCGGACGAAGAGTGGATATGATGGAGAGCTAGGGAGGGGAACGAATGAAAGATGAAAATTTGTAGGGGGTGGGTTTGGAATTTCTCAATTGGGAATATATATAAAGGTGGGATAGGTTTTCACATAATTTAGGGGGGGGGGGGGGGGGGGGTTGGTTCACAGGTTGGGGTTCTTGTAAAAGGGGTGGTAATAACCGCACCCTCCCCCTTCTTTTAAACTTGTATATATTAGGTTAGATTAAGATATATACTAATTAAAAAATACAAAAAATTATGCATTCAATGATTCAAATATATATTTTAATTTTTTTTATATAAATGCACTTCAAGAATGTACCTTCGAAAAAAAAAAGTATAATAATGATTCCAAGTGTTCAGGTTTTGAATTTTTAATCTAGAAAATGATATGTCCAGTTTTGTCTATAGCCTTAAACGTCGTTTTTATCAATTTTTTTAAAAAAATATACACTTGCTAATTGAAATATATACTATTATAAAATATGGAGTATACATTGAAAAGCACTATTGTATTTTTTTTCTTTATAAAAATAAAAAAATTAATTTTCATATATGGTATCACAATATATCACAATGCACTATCACAAGCAACTAATACCGTTTCTAGATTGTAGTCGAGAGTGCAATATAGATTGAGTGTATTTTAGACTAGTCGGTCTCATCTTAGCCTTCTCTCGATCAGCTTTTTTCATTAAAGATATTTTTTGACACAAAAAAATCAAAAACTAAATTTAAAAAAACGTGCATTTTAGACTAGTCATCTGGAATCTGATTTAACAGAAATGTAGTCAGTTTAACAATTAGTTCCAAAAAAACCTTGGTATTTTATAGATTATTGGTCCCCTGGTATCCTTTCATGGATTATTGATCGACAAATGCAAATATAATGGTTATCAACTGAAACACATTGGAAAAATTTGGTAACATTTAGATGTGATTTTTAATATTTTATATATAGATTAAGAGTGCTCTTAAAAATAGGGCTGATTGTAACAGTGCCCATGAAATGATGGTAATAAATAAATAAAGTAAAAAATATTCAACCTACTATTAATCACATGACATGTACCCGTCTGGATACATGACTTATTCTTGGTTATACATTTATTCTGGTCTAAGTGAGTATCAATAAGGATAAAGTAATTTTGTGTTTGGTTGTGTTTTGAATGATTATCATTGGTAAACGTAAGAATAAGTTTTTTTTTTGTTTGGGTAAAATGTGAATAAAGTATGAATAATGATTTATAAAAGGTGAAAAAATAATGATAGTTAATTTGACATATGCTTTATAAAAGGTGATGACAGTTGATTTAACAGTGGATCCATATATTCTTTGGGTAAAATATCCTAGAATAACTTTAATTTCAAGGATATGTTAAAATTCATATACCACTTTATACCAGTTTATTGTAACATACTTTATTCCTAACTATTCTATGTTTTCAAACACCCAAAATCTCTTATTTATCTTTATACCAGGTTATCCGGTCCCCTGTTCCCGTTTCAAACGGGGGGCTGTAGAGTATAAAATAGGAGCGCTGGATCATATCTTTATATGATGAGTTAGAATCATCCGTAGCCTGTCACACGGAAACATATGCCATAAGTCTGGTGGTGTGTCACGTAGGCGAGTAATGATGGTGTGCCACCTTACCTGGACATCACCAGGCTGGTCACAGAGAAAAAATCATGTGGCCAGTTATAGCGGATCCCATGAGGATAGAATAACAAAAAATTAGAAGGAAAGTGAATGTGTTAACAACTCAATGGTTAACCAGAGGGATTATTGATGGTAAACAAGTGGTTGATGTTGGAGATGAGAAATGTGGGAGTGGACAGAGAAGCAACCATGAAGAAGATGGTGGGAGATAGGAAAAGGAGAGAAAAAAAAATGTGAAAAGGGTGATGGCATTAGCCTTATAGCTCTGATACCATGAAAATACAAAGTAACAAACAGAGTGAAAATTTGAATTTACATCACATCCATTTGAGGTGGTGAGTAGTGTTTATTTATTAAGAAGAGTTGCTACAATAGTATGAAGAAGTGATACAAATCAGGGAATATCTTATCAACCTCAAGAGATGATAAACCTTGTCAACAATTAACAACTCAATGGTCAACCAGAGGGATTATTGCTCGAACAGTATGTGTGTGTATATTGAAATGATAATATGCGGTCCGTGCGATTTGTACGAATTGTGTATATGCATCATTTATTGAGGTATATGAGTCGATAAAGGAAGCATATAGCCCAGTGAGGGATATGCTTCAATGAGTTAATATGTTTTTTTTATCGACGTATATATCTTAATAAGGGATGTATATACACAATTCGCACAGACTGCACTGTATCACACTGTGTGTGTGTGTGTTTTTATCTATACAATATGGCCACATTTTAATAAAACAAACACAAATTACAAGAATTTATCCAAAGAAGCAAATGAATAGCAAACTAACAAAAAGGAAGCTCATCACATTCTCTTTGGTATGCGAGCGTTTGGCTCTGCCATTGACCAACTTCTGTGTTTGCAGAAAGCTAATTCTGCAATCGCATAACTAAATAGTTCTGCAATCGCAGCTTCCTACAAACATATTTCAAGTAAATAATGTTAAAAAGCTACGATTGGAGAAAGTTGGAGAGAGAGTTTTTTACATAATCAGTTTTAAACCCAATGATGACAGAAAATCAGTTTTGCAATTTTGCTACCAAATGCTACCATTAATATATGTGGACCAGACTGGCGATTTTTGTAGCGGAGCCACATGTTTGAGTCGAATCAAGAACGTAGAATTCTATGCCTAAAAAACAAGCTAGGTTGAAAAGCCATGTGGTTGTATACAAATTTTTTATGGACTAAATTGTGTGGTCCTTTTGGTTTGGATCAATCAAACCTGCACTTTATAATTTAGTAAACTAAGGCAATTATATACTAGATAATACAAAAACATAAAAAAATATTCCAACTTGATTAATCTTCATCAAATATGATTATTTTTTGTAGTTGGAGGGGGTTTACCAGCACTCCAATAATCTTGGCCTTTGGATGTAGGTGGACGTGGTTTTCTGAAAAAAAAACCTTCATAAAAATACTAATATCATTGGACCTATAAAGAAAATTTTAAAAATATCTCAATTCTCCAAGAACACCCAAAATGGAGAATTTTACAACATAGGCATTTATATGGATGAAATGGGGGCTGGGGGATTTTAGTTGGTATATCTTGTGGTATAATTGTGATGTAAAAACTAAAATGATATTCTAATACTAATTGATAACAGAAAGTACTGATTAAAAAAAAAGTTATATCAATCACCTCTCCCATCTTTTTTATATTACCACACATTTCATTTAGATGCAAAATTAGTGTTTCTAAAACAAATGACATCTTATATCAAATGTATAAAAGTGATTCATATAACAATGCTAAGTTATTAAGTTTTTAAAAACAAAAATAGATTTAACTTCAAGAATAGGTGAACTGCGTTATGACCCCTAATTCGTGGGACAATAGATTTTCACCTATCATCATTTAGGCCCCCTTTATCAGTGGTACAAATGACTAATATAATCATGGTATATATCTGAAATGGTATTTTAATACCATCTGGCTACAAGGGTGTTGGAAATGTCTGTCATTATACTACCATTTTGTGCCCCATCAAACAGTGGCTTAACTGGACCACCTGATGATATATGGATATGAATTTACAACATTTTCATTCACTGGTCCAGATAATGTGAATACTCTTACCTAAAGTAATAATAAAGAAAAACAGGTGTATCAATCATCCCTCTCCTCTATTTTATATTATTAGACATTTTACTTAGGCTTAAAATGGATTATATCTAAAACCAGCCAAAGATTAAAGTGGTTTATATAACAAATCCAACTTATTTAAAAATTGAATTAAATTCATGAGTATCACAGTATCTTATTTTATGGTATGCTCAGTGCAGACCAAAGATAAGTGTATAAATCACAAAATAGAAGCATGAACTGAAAATCAGCAAAGTAGCCCATATGATTCCATAATTTTGTCATATAAAACCAACACTGTTTTGACATCAAATATTGCCCCGTTCGCTAAAAACACGAGGTATGACTGGTTTTGGCATCAGAAATCAAAACCCATCAACTGGGTAAGGGACTACTACAACATGAATCAGACTGACTATATTTCCCATCCACCAGCATTTCGAACAAAATTATCTTTCGGGATTGCTCCCGTATCTCAAGAACATACTACAGTTATTTACTAAAGAAGGTAAAAGGTTCAGTCAAGGGAACACTAACCCGTCTATGTACACCGTCGAGCTTTCCATCTGACAAAGATGAATCCGAAATGAAACCCTTTGTCTCCTTAAAGAAGCTCGTCTGCGACTTACAGGGCAAGAACTTTTTGCAAGAGATGGTGTTGTTGTGTGGATATTCTGAGCCATAGAAGGAACTAAAGATGGATGAAATTGAATCAAAGTTTGTGGTGTCTGCACAATCAACTGTACTGAATGAGTCTCTAGTGCTTTCGGTAGTGAAGGACGCGTCATCTGAACTTGTGAAAAGGGACCGATCACTTGATGTGGAATCAGAGAAGTCCATACAGCCCGAATCAGAATATTGCCCTCTCCCAGTTCTTAAAAACTGGCCACGGCTTTCCCATTCTCGACCATATTCATTATTCGAGGGAATTTCTGCCATGGAAGATGTAACTTGGGATTTGCTCTGTCCATGATTCGAAGTTTTTTGGACTTTGAAACTACAGTGCCTCATCGGAGCTTGTGATGGAACCATTTTCTCATTATATATTCTTGGAGGACGCGGGAAGGACCTGATAAAATGACAATTTGAATATGATGGAAATGTGAAAAAAAATTGAGTGAGGTGGATCAGTAATTAATTAATGTCTCACTTGGAACGAATCATCACAAATGAACTTTTTCGGGAATCACTTGTAAAACCAAGATGAAAAAAAGCTCCTTTTCACCAGCTTTTCCAAAAAAATCGAAACTGTGTATCTTTTACACGCAAAAGTCAAAATCCAAAATCCATAAGCTAAAATCCCCAAAGTAGTGCATGGAACACGAAAATTAATGTCTCATTTGAAAATGGTTTTTACAAGCTTCAAGCCTTCAATAAATCTAAAAAGGGTATTACCTTGAGTAAAACAAGATGTATGCGCCTTCTGACATCACCTGGCTCATCGGAACTGGTTGCACCTGATTAACGAGGACGTCAAATAATTAATTGATGTCAGATAAAATAATATCATAAATGCATTTGATTGAGTAGCTGGCACGAGAGGGCAACATTGCTTAGCTTGGAGAACTTGTGACAAGTGTCTAGTAAAGTCCATTGAATGGACAACTAAATAAATAACGAAGGCAAAACTTCCAAGAATAGTGTATGATGCTGTCTGGGAAAGTAGCATACTTTACCTCAGTGTCATCTATCTTGAACCATGTGCCTCGCAAATCTTTCACGTAGGACACATAATGGCCAGAAAAAGATTCATTCAATGTGTCCAGATGCACAACCACAGCATATAACATGTATAGGGGAGGGCTATCACCACTCCCAGTCATGAATGGTATCATATCCAACATGTCGGGGAAACTGACGCATTTATTGATTTTTCCATATTTCCCTGACTGGTAGTGCACCACAACAAAATAATTGATTAAAAGGACAAATGAAAAAAATCACAAAATCAATTTTAAGAAAAGGAAAATGAATTACATGATAGGTGGGTATAAAACCAGTTCAAAGAAGGAAAAGGTGTAAGATGAGCTGAAAAATAATTACAATCTTACATATGTGTTTCCATGTGCAATTATCAATTCTGAATCACTAATCTAGACCACATGAAGTAGAAATAATCTATTAAAGAGAGTTTTGACAGGAGTTCACCACATAAAGAATTCGATCCTATAATAGTGACTGGTACACACAGCTATATTTGATGTTAATACTGTCGAGAATATGAGATGAAGTTCAAATAGCAAAGTATGATTTGATAAACAGACAAATATATGACTGAAAACTATTGAAATTTATTAAGGCTTGCATTGAACTCATATTAGAATACAAACACCTAGCGGAAAGACATTCAAATAGTAAACTGTACGCTCTCTATAGTAAAAGATTGTGAATAGCAGTGGTAGGAAGTCATGGCTACTGAACCCACGCAAATAGGACATCTGCTTCATTAATGGCTGTATAGTTTGATGTCAGGCCTACTTATTCTTGAAGTCAGGCAAATCTACCAATCTAATCACATCAAAAAAATTAGAAAGTTAAGGGCAACCGAGATAGTCAGAAACAGTATGATCACAGTATTTCGGCACACAGATAACCAATGACAATGAGGAATAGTTTCACAAACTGATCCAAATTGACCGTCTTTATTTGGTAACAGGTTCATATGTCAGGCAGGCTAGAGTTTTTACATGTTTATCAGCCTTACATTGCCATACCACTACAGAATGCACCGATCCACTCATCAGTCAATAATATTCAGCTGATACATACAGATCCTACTGGACAAGTGATTGCCTCATAAATTGTTTCTTTTTTTGCGGATAAAAAAAATAAAGGAACAGACAAATACAGGACCAGAAACACTTAGCAACCATAGCATCCATACACCATGAGAAATTATACCAATGAGAACTATAAAAATGGTAATTGAATTATGTGGTTAACTGAGTATATCAGGTTGCATTAACCTACAGGCATTACCTGGAATCTCTTCAGGACAATCGTCAGGATATTTGGGGCCTCATGTACACTCAACTGCTTTCTGGCTTTAACATATGTAGCACACCTTTGATCATGAAAAAGAAAAGATATTGATACCAGGTATCATTTTGCATAGTACAAAACAATATTCAGGAATGCAACCAGAATTTACAGCCAGTAAAATGAGCATCAGGTCATAAATCATAATACGATTTACCGCTAAAAAAAACATGTAAAATGATCAGACCTTCCACATCTATACATGTTCTCCCCATCCAAATCCTCAGCAGCTGTGAACTGTGCTAGAGCATCCTCCAAGGTTTCAACCCAATCAAGAATCTCCAAGGTAAGATCCATAATGTTTTCATATCGTTCAGACTCATGATGGCATCTAAGGCACTTTACCTACTCACAGATGTTGAACTTACAATTTGAGTATACGAGCAATTTGGAAGATTGCAAATCATATTATTTATCAGATGATAATAAACCTTGTGAAGAAATTTCTTTTGCAACAATCACCTTTGATCGTAGGCGGCCTCCAAAGATCTGTTGTATTAGTGTTGTCTCTTGCAATCTGGAGTCAACTTGCTTCTCACCACCCAAACTTTCAAGGAATATAGATTGCATGGACATAAGTAAGAGCCTGCCAACGGAGTTAAATAGCAGTAATGAATTTACTTCTCAGGGAACACTTCATAGACAAAAAATCTGCAAAGAGTGATTCAACTCTATGTCATCGTTGCACACCTTAGAAATTCATGAGCATCTTCCTGGTTACCTCCTCCCATTCGGCATCCAATATTCCGCATGTTTGAAAGAAGTCTACTAGGAGATAAAGGGCCTCCACCCTCCAGCAACATAGAAACATGCTGCTCAAGTTCACACGTGAGGCACCAACCTCTCACCCCACCTAAATCAAGAGGTGGTTACACAAATCCAAACAACTAAGCATATGTGCTAGGATGCCCAGACATGAAGGTGGATATAGACACGGATGTGGGTTGCAGAGAAACAAGTTAAAATTTCACCAATATGGCAATATCTAGAACATGGAAACAGATGAATTGGCCATCACGACATTATATAAAATATAATATTGTCATATAGAAGCACATTATCACATGACATGCACCTATTGCACTTAGTTGTATTAGGATTAAGCCTTGGGTATGATAAAATCCTATGCTAGCTCTCAATCTTATCCTGGAATGGGATAGACAATGTTGTGAAGAGGCATGGGACAATGTCACTGAGATAATATATATTTTGAGCACAGAATAAATGCATATTAGGACTCTTCAAGCACCCAAACAGTTGAAAAACAAGCTCTGTTATAGTATTTTTCATATTTTATCACTTTTTTAAACATCGAGTGGTTTTGAAATTGTCATATGTTGCATATGCTGATCTGCATTAAATTTTCAACATAATATAGCAAGTGATGGTATACAAATCATATGACAAGCAAGTATCAGTTAACCTAAACAATCTAAGAAAAATTGATGACCATTCGTCATAGAAGATATAATTTGTAGATTAGTATATTTGCGAGAATCAGAAAAATACAGGTTCTTGAATGTAGCCTCCGAAGCAGGTATATGCTGAGAGGCTTCGTGCACATCAAGCATTGCAATACAGCATTTGCATAGCAACTGCAAAATGGAATTCACAAGTATATACATGAGTTAATTTGCTAACAGAAAACAGCACATTTTGAACAGAGGATGATAATAAATACACATTATTTGAATTACTAAAAAAGTCAATTTGATTCACTAATAAGTCAATGTCAAAAAAATTACATGTTTGATTTTATCTTTACTATAGGTTCTATGACAGAATGAAAGACAGATGACATAAGTGTTAAATATTATTCTCTCTCTTATTTGTGGGTAACAAGTAACTCCAACATTATTGAGATGGATGCACAGAATCACCCACAAGCCCTCTGCATCAGTAAGACTGGGATGATTCGAACTTTAGACTTACAGGGAGCAAACGCATAGCTCCAGCCAGAAGCAACTTACTCTAATCATCTCTTAATACAGCATTGAGAGCAAAATTCAGGTTCAACCTTCAGAGCAAGAGTTCTGCAATTGAAAAGGACCTGGGAGAATTTTTTGTTGAAGTTCAAACAGAACAAATCAGCACTTTCTCCATGAATATGGGTTTTATTCTCTTCAGAAGGAAAATTAGCTACTAAGGTTTGCATAGGATACTTCAATCTTTATAGTTCTTCTGCTTTGAAGGATATTCTTTCAATACAGGAATATGGTGATAAGAAAGAAATTCCCATGGGGCTGGTAGACTGGGTAAATAATACCTCAGAAATTTGAGAATAGAAGATTTGCAATCAAGCATTAAAAGGGTCTACAATACAGCTCTTTCTTACATTGGAAGATTACATATGCTCTAAAATTTGTACTTTAGCAAATCTTGCACATTTCAGATCACAAGTTGATTGCTTTCTTCCAAGGATGGTAGCCGATGGGAGTGCATGAACAGGATAAGTCAATAGTTTGTAGAGAAGAAGCCAAGTCCAGACAAGATTTGGAAACAGAGAAAGTAACATTTGGTGGATTCTTTTCCGAAGCAAGGAAATGAAAAGAAAATTATATTGTTGCGGGACTTTTCTGTTCATTTTCTTCACATGAATTCAGCCCTCATGAGATGAAAGGAACCCCTCCTTGTAAGACCAGCTCAATCATACCATCTTCATACATGTATTCCTTCCAATCTTAATAAGGATCCAAGTAACTTATGTAAGTTACCTGAGAAACTAACACACAAGATTAATCACCAAAAAAAAATTGACCATATGCAAGGAGCCAATTTGATGATCATGCACAACTCCTTTTGCTGGAGGTCCAAATCCACACACATGCAGGACAAAATTTCCACATCTTGGATGGATCCAATGGCTTCAAGTTAAATTTGAGGCAGAAAAATGATAAGTCACTAGCTTAGAAAGTTCAATAACACAACTGCATTGCAAAATCAAAATGCTCAACAAGAGACATTTGTGAGATCATTCCTATACACATGCTAAATGAGATGCACCTAAATCAACTAAAACAAAACTTAAGTGAGAGACGATGCATTTGAAGCATTTGGCAAATCCCAAAAGACATATAGGCCATCTACATTTGAAGCCAAAAGGAAGAATGTCGAGGATTATAAAAGCTTCCTTCTCTGTAGTGTGGATCAATTGAATTTTCCATTTACATGCTAATTTACAGGGTGATATATGCATGCATAGACAGAAACAATTAGTTGGATGTGCTATATACCTGTTCCCACAGTTTACAAGCCCCCGAGGAGAGAAGTCCCAAACTTCACATTGAAAAAATTTCACAAGATCCTCATAAGGAAACAAAGTCTGAAAATATTTCCAATATACAAAAAATGAATCAGCAGTTATGTCGTTAGATGAATCAAAAGATAAAACTGATACAGTTCAAGTATCACACCTTTTTCTTAGGACCATCACTTGATCCCACAACATTTCTTTTAGGTATTTTTGGGACTTTTTTCAAACCGGCCATATTTCTATCTCCCATATTTTGCAATTCACTACCACCTTGCATTGGTAGACCTGTGCAAGCACTTGTTTGAGGGATGCCTGCATGAACAAAAATTAAATTGGTTATAGTAACAAAAGATGAAGAACGTCGATCCTTAATAATTCTCGACCATAAATAACCTACTGGATTCATTTTTAGCATAAGCCCTCTTCTCTTGTCCTGGATAATTCCTTGATGCTTTTAAAGCTGGTCTCTGGTACGCAGATATTGAGGGATCTATCGTGTAAGGCGGCTTCACCAACTTTGTGTTTCCCTTGATTGATTTGTTTTCAATTGAGGAGCTGAATTCCGAAGTCTCACTACTAAAAGAAGATTCTCCAAGTAGGACATCATTCCTCTCTAAAGGGAACTCCACCTCAAGTCTTGCACCATTTTTATCTGAATGTGATGGATGTGACACACCGGAAGAGCTATCTAATTTGGAAAAGCTTCTATTATGGTCCGGTACATTATGAGATTCATGCTTGGAGCACGTTGGATTGCCCTTTCCCTGGACAAATATTGTAGGATTGTTGATGTCAATTCCCAGCTGAAACAATCAGAGGAGAATGATAAGAAGTCAAAAAATTGAAAGCGCAAAAAGAATCAATCTTAGATATTATGTAGATACATTTGAAATTAAATTGGAGGTTGTAATGCTGTCGGTTTCTTCATAAGAGTGTGAAGCAACGTCATCAATTGTTGAGGTTTCTCTTTTCGGTTTGTTAGAGAACTTTCTTTCTGATGGCAAAATTTGTGACGATTTACCCACGGGGCTGTTTGTAATACCAGTAAACAGATTGGTAGGATCACTTGATACATCCAAGTTGTGTGCATGATTGTAGGTGTCATGCCCCAATAATGAATTTGTTTTCTCATCTAATAGAACCCTTCTGTAGGCAGGTTCTGTTGAGACAAGATTAGCTGACAAATTTGGACTTGTACTATCGGTGTCTTCGCATTCTTTTTTGTGCCCTTGCCTCCAGTGAATGATTTGGCACTTTCCAGAACTGCAAATAGGTGATATATTTAACAGTTATGAACAAAATCAGTGTCTAAAAGCAAATGAGATAAGGATTCGAGTGGCAACACTAATAATTTGTGAAATATTCGTGTAGCATTTCCAATAAATTTCCATCCATTATCACAAAAGGAATGGACAACCAGATAAAGAGAAGCCAGGGAAAAAAGTAAATCAGAAAACTAGAGTACAGTTGCATTTTAACACGTCTTGATCTCAATACCATTATCATTCCATACGCATGTTAAAAATTATCACAGGGGCAACCATCAGTTGACAAATGCCATTTTAAAGATATAGAATAGTTGACAAACGCCATTTTAAGGCCGGATGATAGCCTGAGAGATTATCATATTAAGCTATCCAGAGTCCAAACATTATAGGAATTGAATTAGTTGTCTAAAGATCTTTCCTGTTGATCATATTGATAGGAACTCAAATTTTATATTTAAATACCCAGCAGCTCAGAAGTAATTAACAAACAGTTGCATAACTTGCATGTGCCAGAAGGGTTTGGATTATAGAAACAGTTGTGCCATATAGTTGATCCAAGTATTGATTGAATATTGGGTGCAATCATACTTGAGACTCCTAAGATCCAAGAATACAGCAACCCAGGGAACCCTTGTTCATTCCATGCATGTATACAAATTAGTCCACATCCAAGTTCCTGTATTTTTTCCCAATCACACAATTTTGTTACTTGATTGAAGAAGAATTTCTACCCAGCAAGGAATCAAAACGATCTTGCACCAACACACAAGATTTTAAGATTAATGATGTGATAGTGAGCTTTCATCAAAGTTAACATTCCTAAGACGCATGAAAGCAGAAGCCTAAGAATGCTCATATTGTGCATGCAATGCATACAAATCACTCCAAATCCTAATTTATATGGTCAAACAACAAAACATGTTGCCCAATACAGAAAGAAAGAAAGAAAGAAAAAGAAAAAACTACTCAGCGAATAAGAACTATCTTGCTCCAACATATGTAAATCTGTAAGATAAATAAGGTGATGGAGATTTCATCATCACATTAGGTAAAGTCTTCAAGGTTCAAACCCAAAAGTGACACAGGTAAGAACGTTTGAGCACTATGTAACATGAATGACAGCTTTTGACGCAAATATACCAAGGCTTTACTAAGTCCAACATCCACATGCATATTTCTTCAATGACGCATAGAGAAAATAAAATAAAACAAGGCCGATTTCTTTGTTTTGTTTCAGATGCAAATGTATTTCTCAAAACTCACAGTTCTTCTTTCTTCTACTAATTAAAGAAAAATAAATCCAGAATTTAGAGCGCCAAAAAGAATTACAACATATCACTTATAGAAACTCATGCACAGCAGCAGTGATGGGAGCTAAGTCAGAATCGTGTGTACATTCCAGCATAGATATCTGATGAAATATTTAATTTCAAGAAAACAAAAGGCAAAAAAAGGCATACCAGTATCTAACAGATTTGCATCTGGAGCAACGGGTTGTGGCCGGTGCAAAGCACCTGGCACACTCATAAATCCCAGTCTTTGAAGGAGGCACAAGCGAAATAACTCTCGTGGTAGTTGTTGTTTCTGCTCTAAAAGTTTCTTCAGCTGCCATCTGAGCAAGCATACTTACCCGCTCCTTCTTCTTTGAAGCCTCATTCCAGATTCCAAGTAAGATATAAGTCACCAGAGGGAGTACGACCAAGACTAAAAAGAGAGCAGGTAGATCAGCTTCTCTTGGCTCAAGCATGTCCCCTCCAACATACTCATGTCCAGTCCCTTCTTAATGCTTTATTGGCGCTATCTCAGATATTTGAACAACCGAAGTTTTTGCCTTCATTTCAGAAATTGGAGAACAGATATTAGAAATGGCCTATTCCTTGTAAGCATTACCATTACTCAAATATCTGAAAACGAGGAAATATGATATAGGTTTTTCATTGAGGCATGTTTGAATGGAAAGAATGGATTGCTCAAGTGTAGATGGCATATGGAATGCTAAAGTGTAGATGGCATATGGAATTATGCTAAAGTGTAGATGGCATATGGAATTTTACACACACACACACCACTGAAAGCTAGTAAAGGAAGCAGCCAGCAGTTTACCTAGCATCAACCATTTTCTGTATTCCAGATATACCTAAACCCAATTCCCTGAGCTCATCTTACATGAATTCCAATGAAAATGAGTTAATCAACAATGCAAACGTACAACTTGAAAACTATTTATCTGGTATATAATAGCATTGTGAATTATACCTATTTTACTAAATAGGTTTGGCATCTAAGAACCATGAAGAAGTTTGGCCAATAGCAGAATTCCATGCCGGTCAAAAAATGGATCGATCCAACAATTGTGGTGATTTAAGAAAGTCACTTCATCATGTCCTAGTTTCAGTTTTTCATATAACTCAAAATGCAGAATTGGTAAAAAAAAAAATGTCTCAATGTAAGGCAAATCTAAAATTTCAGAACTGATTTTAAAATACTTGCTTTACCAAACTCCCTCATTGAGTGTTAAACCGACGCAAGATACCTAGAATGAAACCTACAAAATAAATATGAAAAAGGAGAAACTCAGAAGCCTAAGTATTTTTAGCATTTGAAACACAGAAACAAATATTAAATCAAAATCCACTAGCAGGAGAAAAAAAAACATGTCTCTACAACACACAAACATGTCAAATCACACAAAAGTCCTAATTTCGGTGAAACCTGCATTTCAACGAGCAATTTCAGTTCATTTACGAACTAATAAAGTTCACAAAAATCCGCATTTTTTTAGTTGCAGAACATTATAAATCAAAGCAAAAGCCCATTTTTCCGACAAAACCCAAATCAAAACCATCATTTCGATAGCATCTGAAGAATACCCACTTCATCAAACACGCCATAATGACTACAGATTCCAAATAAAAATCCCATTTTTAACAAAACCCACATTCATACCTTGTTTTTTAAGAGCATTACAAGAACACCCACCACATTAAGGCTTCCTAACCTATTTATGGAACAATAAATAACAATTTTTGAACAAAACCCACATGAAAAAAATTCAGCATTTCTTGCTTCTGATCTGTCAAACGAAATGATTGGAAAACAGGGCAATACCGTTTGAAGCGTTTGTTATTCCTCTTCAGATTCCTTGTTAACCTCACTTGTTTGTTATGATGAGCGAAGTGGGAAACTACGGAACCCAACTTCGCATCCTTGATTAGACTCTCTCTCTCTCTCTCTCTCTCTCTCTCTCTACAGTGAACAAGAAACGAAAAGGAGCTCGCAATACACGACTGTGGTCTCTACTTACACGAGTCTCTCTGCCCAGTAAAAAAAACAAAAAAAGAGCTAAACAGGAAAGAAAACCCTTAAATTACCTCCATGTCCTGAGAATTTTTTAGAAATTAAAATTAATTAAAAACAGATTTATTTATTTATTTTTTTTTTTTTGTAGTAGCCCAGTGGGCCGAGGACCCCTATTCAAGGGGTCAGACGGAGATCGAACCCCGGATATACCGCCCAAAGGCGGGTACACTCACCACCTCGGCGAACGAGGAGAGGTGTCCTTTTCATCAATAATGCTCTTTTCGAATTAGGTCCCTTTGACCAGTAAAGAATACGTCCTTCCATATTTTTTGGATAATGTGAGTCACAATATCAAATGCAGTAAAAAAATGCAGTTACAATACAGTTTTAATATGTTTTAATTTTTTTTAAAAATAACAAATATCATTTAATACATATATTTTTAAATTAAATTGTATATTATTTTATTTTAAATTGAATAAATTTATTTTTAGTAAATATAAAAAAAATAATGAGATATATAGCTTGTTGAATGATTATTGAATAGCTAAAGAGATATATGAAAATTGTATTTAAGACTGATCAGGCTCCGTTTGGTTGCACGATTGGGTATGATTCCGCTTTTTGAAAAGCTAAAATCCCAAAATCGTGCAGCCAAACGGGTCGGATTCCGGCGGAATCAAAAGCTGGATTCCTTTTAATTTCTCTCTCGAAATCCGTGTTTTTAAAATCTCAAAAACAACGATTTTTGGTCGGAATCGATTTTTTGAATTGAAAAACAACTTTTTCTACCAAACATTAAATTCCTTCCAAATATTGATTTCTGAATTTAAAAAAACATCCCAAAAAAGTCAAGGTCTAAAATCATTTTAAAAAGCAGCTTTATTCCAAAATCTACTTTTCAATCTGTGTTTCCAAACGGAGCCTGAAAAAAGATATGTGTGTAATAGCGCCTAATTTTTTTATATTTTATATGCCCAAAATGTTTTAATTTTGATTGCAATTTGCAAGTCTATGGTTTATATTTTTTGACAAAATTAAAAGTGGATCCCTCAGGGGCCTTCTTGAAATTACCAATAATTTGAATATACGCACGAAAGATTGATTTATCGATGAGTTACTATGATTTCTGTTTAGCAGTGTTATATTAACTAATATATATAATCATGATATGAAAGAACATTCAAATATAAAAAGTTAGTTTACAAAATAATATTATTTGTTACTTTTTTAAATATAAAATAAGTTAAGTTCATGAATATTATAGCATCCTATACTATAGCAAACTTAGCAAAAAAAATCTTAAACCCTGTCACAGATGATAATAATGATCTAGCCTAGCTTTAAAAAATAACTAAAGAGTATTGTCACAGTAAGTCTATTTTACTATCTCGTTAACAACATGCACTAGTTATAATAAAATATATATCTCATTAGAATTCTTTTACACATTCTACAAAATAGTTCATACAATTCATTATTATTTTTATTATTATTTAAAATAAAAAAGTGAGAACCGTGGTTGGGTCTAACATTTTCCATTTTTTTTGGGTAGCGAAAAGGGCTTGTTTTACATAGAAAATATTTGAGGGATGCAAAACTAAAAAAAGCTTTCTTATTCTTTTTTTTTCCTTTGTTTATTTATCTTTTTTTGGTGAGTGGTTGAAGTTCTAAAAAAGTACTGTATAGCAGTTAAAGAAACTGTGAGCACTGCTTTCTCGATTGGGAAATTAAATACCCATTTTGAGATTTGTAGCCCTCACCTGATTTTTTTTTTTTTAACTGAAGACAGTCTTCTCTTTTTATTCTCCTGTCAATCCCATACAAACCCATATCTTGTGGAAACCAAATAATAAATCAGTAATTATGGGCCATCTGATCAACTTTTTTTTAGAACTTAACATAATCTATTGGACGGTTCTGATTAGCTTGTGACACCAAACTTATCAATTCAAAATATATATGATCTTATGTTTTCATTACAACCTATGGTTTTAACATAGTAGCGGTTATACACTCAATTTGTTTTGTCATCCTATTAGCAGTCCAGAGTCGATTCCCTAGCTGTATATACACTTCATTAATGGAATGTGTACTGTTTTAGCATAATATGTATTCTATTAATGCAGTGTATGAAAATTTTAAAATGTTATTATCTATATATTATTTACTTATAGTTACATGCAATACCCACTATTATTTACTTACACTTAACATGGATTGTGAACTAATTCTGATTTTAAATTTACACAAATAGCATGCTAATGAAACATGTGTATCCATTAGAGAAAGATCAACCCAACATTAACCAAAATAATAATGAAAAAATTGGCTAGTGGAACCTATGACGTTTTTATTCTTATTGTTTTAAAAAAACTCCAAACAAATGCATCGCTCTTGCCTCTTGCCTTTAGATTGCTCGCAATCATTTGATTTTTTGAGGCATACCAGTTTATATTGAGAACATTTGGGCTATGGTAGTAAATTGTATTATGGAACAAGACTTCTGTTATACCGAGGCTAAGAAAGTTTTTTTCCAAGGGTGGCTCATCCCCATTGAGGAGTAGTCCATTTTTTGATGTGGTCCGGTAGAGTTTTCATCTACTTTTGACCATGTTCTCTTATAAAAATTTTTGAACATTCCCTATAATATATTTGGGGCTCAATGCTAACCATTTCGTTGAAAGAAAAAAAATGATAGTCAAGTTCCTTAGTCGTGTTTCATTTGGAAACCCTCTTCCCCAAAAAACAATTACCTTTTCTCCACCTTTGAAAACCCCCAAAATTTACTAACCTTCCTTCTCTAGCATTAAAAAACCTCCTCATTTTCCATTTAGAGAACCATCATGCACGCTTAGGAAGTTTTCATATTAGTATGTAATGATGAAAATTTTTAGAGTACATGTTTTAATAAATAACATGTGTTCATCAAATAATGAAAAACTTTTCATCAATTAAAAATTATGGATTGGAAATTCATTGCCGCTCTATAATAGACATGCATTCAAACACATATTGATGGAGAATGTATTGATGAAAATTATTTTCTTATTGTTTTGTCTTTACTTTAATGTGGATTTGAATTATCAATAGAATTTATAACTTATAATAATTACATGAATTTGTTAGAAACTCTGAAGATTAGTTGTCAAGTCACCTATTAAACATTTACCCTCATTTGTGATGGAAAATTAATAAAGAATAGGTGAGAATAACTCTTATTTACTATTTGTTGTTCTCGGATAAATCCTGATAGCTATGTCTGGATAAGTTATGACAAAGTTTGATAACTATCATAAGGAAAGACTGGAATTGTTTATCAGAATTTTATTTATGTTAATGGATAAAAATACATTTATCTGACATTTAAAAAAAATCTCACCTAATATATTTCAAAAACTATTACATCAATCAAATCAATTACGCATCTCTTGCATTTTCAATGGCATAATTGTCATTTAAAAAGTCATAAACTTTTATCAATCATTTATCCACCACATATCACCCTATATCCAAGATGAATCACACAA
Source organism: Acorus calamus (assembly GCA_030737845.1). Taxonomy (NCBI): domain Eukaryota; kingdom Viridiplantae; phylum Streptophyta; class Magnoliopsida; order Acorales; family Acoraceae; genus Acorus; species Acorus calamus. The sequence continues at coordinate 5,528,829 of CM060871.1, read as the reverse complement.
TAAAAAGGTAACTCTTACGTTTCCTAATAAGAATAATAAAAAAAGATAATCAAATAAAATTTTATTTATTCAGCATAGATTATTATTTATCCCAATTTAGCTATCAAGAACACAAACGGGCCGTAGTCTATCAACAGATAATTCTATTACTGGAAGGACACATTAACATAGAGTCACAAATATGTAGGACCTGTCTGGGTTTGCTCAGGTTCTTCAACTTGCTCATGTGCCTAATAAGGAAACAGCCAAAGCTAACACTTATCTAGTCATCATAAATGGCAAACTTTTGTAGGTTTTCTTTTACCATGAATCGGTTTGATAACTTTGATATAGAAAAAGATATTTTTACATTCAAAAGTCTAGTTTTTGTAGATTTTATAGAAGAAATTTTGTCTATGATTTGTAGAAATGAACACAGAGTTGAATAATTTCAAATATATTTTCTGAATGTTCTGATAGAATGAAAACGAAAAAGAAAAATCAAATTAGCCCTATGCTCAAAAAATGTTTGGTTGCACAATTGTAAAATTGATTATGTAAAAATCTGTGATTGCAAAACTGATTATGCAGAAAGCTCATTTTCTCATCTTTTTGAAATCGCAGATTTTCTGCACTATATCTATGTGCAGGAAGCTGTTACAGTAAAACTGTTTGGTTACATGATTGCAAATGCAGCTTCCTACAATCGCAAATGCTACGTAATCGCACAACCAAACGTAGTTATTCTTTGTTTGGGAACGTAATAATAAAGTTTTTGTTGTTTGACTACCTACCCATAGATGAGTTGTGAATAATGAATAAGATGCGGATAAAAAATATTAAAATTTTTTGTTGTTTGACTACCATGATAGCTATGTCTGGATAAACTCGTATAAAACATAATGACTATTATAAGGAAATGCTGGAATTGCTTATAAAGGTTTAACTATAGAAAATAGATAAAAATATTATTCTCTGTTATTTTAAATTTTTTATCTCACCTAATAATCTTACACACACATTCCACATCTATTAAATCAGTTACACATCTCTCACACTTATTGAAGAACATAATTGTTATTTAAAATATCATAAACTATTATCCATCCTTCATCTACTATTTATTATTACCCCATACAAACCCTTATTCCTTAACCCCTGTTTGGATACCGGATAAGCTCCGGATAATTCCGGATAAATTTTTTTTTGTGTTTGGAAAGCCCGGATAAACCCAGATAAAGTGTGTCAGAATAAACTGGTATAAAGTGGTATACGGATTCCAATCAACCCCTAGAATAAAATTTATCCTAGGTTATTCCACCCAAAGAATAAGTGGGCCCACTGTCAAATCAATTGTCATCACCTCTTATAAATCACCTGTCAAATCAACTATCATTATTTTTTTACCTTTTATAAATCTTTATCCATTATTTATTCACATTTTACCCAAACAACAAAACATTTATTCTTACGATTCCCAACGAGAATAATTCAAAACACAATCAAACACAAAATCATTTTATCTTTATTTATACCCCACTTATGCTCAGATAAATAAATATCAAAGAATAAATCTTATTCTATATCTAAACGGGGAGTTTTTATTTCACCGTATTCTCTGTACCTAAACGACCGTGGTACAACACAATCACACGCGTTCCATGACGCATGAAAGCAGCCGCACAAAACTCATATAAAAGCGCGTTTTAGACCAATAATTAGAATAGAATACACTGTACACATCAAAGTTCGGCCTTAGATTTTATATTATATAATATCATATCCATAAAGGATTGATGATTACCGTGTTTAATTGAGGAAATGAAAACAAACTTAAACCTTACGTGGTCAGCAATGGATGCTGATGCGCGTTATTGATGTTTGGTGTACACTGCATTGAAAGATTGTGACGCGGTTGCCAATCGCTTGTGTTACAACCTAACAATGTGATGACTTGTGGCAAACTATAACATTTTATAATTTCATTTATGTAGTCCCGATTAAGGAATATAAAAAAACAACATAGAATATAACAAACTTAATAACAGAACAAACTTAGTTAATAAGTTGGGAGATGGGATGGAATAGAATATGTCTTCATCAATGTAATAAAAGTTCAATTGGTTGAGGATTAAAAATAAAAAAAAGAGTGACCAAATAAACCCCAATATATAACTTTGGAGTTCACCTCTTTAATTTTAGGTTATTACAACCTAACAATGTGATGACTTGTGGCAAACTCTAACATTTTATAATTTCATTTATGTAGTCCCGATCAAGGAATATAAAAAAAAACAACATAGGACAGAACAAACTTAATTAATAAGTTGCGAGACGGGATAGAATAGATTGTCTTCATCAATGTAATAAAAGTTCAATTGGTTAAGGATTAATTAAAAAAAAGTGACCAAATAAACCCCAATTTATAACTTTGGATTTCACCTCTCTAATTTTAGGTAATAAGATGAATATTTGTTTATTCTTCATGTACCACATTTTAAATCATTTTTACATTAAATACATAAGAGCATCTTCAACATTTTCTCTATTTGCTCTATTTATAATAGAGAAAAATGATTACTTTTTTCATTTTCAAATGAGTTCTTCAACCTTCCTCATTAAATTTTTTTTCTTTAAAACCAAGTGACACAAATATCTTTCAACAAAACAAATATGCTAGCCATTCTTTATTTGTATTGTCAAAAGTATATGGGTAAATGAGAGAAATAAAAATTTAAAAAATATTCAATTGATGGGTCCCACTGTTTGAGAAAACATTTTGTCTCCTCAGACCCGGAGAGTCAAATTGCTTCTCCTCATTTTGAGGAAAGTTTTAGAGAGAGGTTGGAGTTGATTTTTTAGTAGGATGCTCTCCATTTTATGGAAGAAGTAGAAATATAGAGAGGGGTTGGAGATACTATAATATCTTGACTTTTGAACACCAGGTTCTTCAACTGTAAATTTTAACACAGATTTTATGTGATATCCAGAACAATTAAACATTATCACGTAGATATTTTAGGTGTGCGAATAAAATTTATTTTATAAATATCACATAAAATATGATTAGCTTCGCAAAATATTTATGTTTAAAAAAAAAACATGCATACGCAAATTAAACAGTTTGCATCATCCATCACATGATAATTTTCTCTAGACAATTAGACCAAAAAACTAATTAATAAATGTAAAATTTTCATCTAGTTTGATTCCGTTCTTACCTAGTGTTTACACTGAACCTAAGCAAGCGGCGCCTTATTTAAACGAACATCAATGATTTCAATTAAAAACCCCAAAAAAACAAAAGGTTTTCTTTTCCGAAAGTCCAACACAACACCACCATCATTGACGAAACCCCAAAAAGCATACAATGTGCGCTGTCTGACCAGATATTCTATGCGAGCTGTTCTCTCTCTCTCTCTCTCGCCTACGACGTCTCCGCTTGAAGAAACCAGAGCGAGCGAGAGACGCTCACAGAGCGATCATGACGCCAAGAGGACCTGGCCGTCGCGGCGGAGCTCTTCAAAGGCGACATGAGGGACGAGCGGATGGAGAGACCTCGCGTCGATTACGGCCTCTGCGAGAAAGTCGAGGAAGGGCGAGGACTACCACCTCATCAGGACCGACTGTCAGAGGGTCCTCGGAAACCCCTCCACCTCCTTCTCGTCTTCGCAGTAAGTGTGGATGACTGTCTCTTTCGATTTCTTGATCTCGTTTTTTAATGTTGTGTGAAACCTAGATCTTTGACGGTCACAACGGGAGCGCCGCCGCGATCTTCACGAAGGAATCTGTTGGATCACGTGATCGGTTCGATCCCTCCTCGCTCGGGAGGGAGCAGTGGCTCCGGGCTTTGCCTCGGGCGCTCGTCGCGGGTTCGTCAAGACGGATATGGAGTTTCAGAGAAGTGGCATGTTTTTGAATTGGTTCTTTTTTTTTTTTGTTTGAATTGTTCGTCTGATTCTGATGTTTTTTATTGAATCTCTGTATTGACGGCAGGTGTGACGTCGGGGACGACTGTTCGTTTGTGATAGTCGACGGTTGGACTACTACGGTGGCTTCGGTCGGGGATTCTCGGTGCATTTGGATGCGCGGACGGCGCGGTGTCAGTGTTGACTGTTGATCATAGGCTTGAAGAGAA